>LPNX010120248.1:303531-409205 GCA_001517045.1 Pseudotsuga menziesii
GACCGGACAAAGGGATGTATAAGAATCCTACAAGGAGGAGTCAAAGCTAGCCTTAAAATGGGACCACGCAGAAGGTAAGGAGGCCCAAAAAAAGCCATGTATAAGCAACTTACAAACATGAGGAAAAAAAAAACTTTAAAAGCATCCCAAGGCCTCCAAAAATCAACCGAAGCAGGAGAAGGATGCAAAGGACACGCTTCAACAAAGCAGGAGGAGTGCAGGAGGACACATGTGGAAGGCGAATTGGTGGAAGGGACGGTGAATACTACAGTGTTCTCAACAAACACTCTAGGAAAAAAACACATGTAGGCGTAATAAGCATAGTAAACAACATATTTTTTTTCCATTTCATGTCATGTAGTCGCACACTTAAACCACATTGTGTTTGGATATCGATCCATGTGAAATTCAGGGGAAAGTTTCAGCAAAAAATGGGAAAAACTATTTGCAATACTCATAATAGTTCCTTGATAAGATTATTTAGCATCTAGATTCTATGTCATGGTAGAAATTTGGAGGTAGAGAATGTTCAAGTCATTATAGAAAAATCCATAGAAAACAATATTATTGTCCAATAATGTTGGAATTTGGGCACTCTATTTGGTTAGCAGATGTTTTGTAGACATTGAATAGGTTCATAGTTGTAGCTATGTCAATAAGCATGCAAATTTAGAAAAAGTAATTTCAAAGTACATAGAGTATTTACATGTGAATCATAGTATAGGTTTGTCCTATCCAAATAGGAAGCAACCCCCAAACAGACTACATCCAACCTTTATTAGTTCAAGCAAAGGTCAAGAAATGTTGAAAGGAGTGACACATAGCTTATGAATGTTCTGACCTCCCTAGACTGGAGAGTGGTTGTGTATTCCCTCTAGGGTTGGGGCGTGGCATGACCAAGCTCAACAAATGAAAACATCAAGTTAGAATAGGGCAAGAAGGAAATGTTTCAAGTATGGAAACCAATAAGAGGTAACAACTCTATATATTGGGAAGCTAAAGGAGGCCACAGCCTCTGCCCCTGGCTGTTAACAAACGAAGGTCATAGTAGCCATGTCTCAGCCCTTGGAGGGATGACATAGGTCAAGGCCCAACCCTATAGGGCATACACAGTCATTGGCCATTCATGAAGAGGCCACATATCAAGTTTAGTAGGACCAGGAAAATTCATGTATAAGCAACCTACAAATAGGAGGCAAAAGCGATTGCCTACTAATCATCTTTTATATCCTCTCAATTTCATGTACTCCACTGCATAAAAAAATTATTTTCTTGGAGGTGGAGCTATCTATTTTGGTCATGTAAATATAACGGGATCGATTGCCAAAATAAAAAATGGCAATGGTGCATCCCAGAGGTTACAAGTCTTTCTACGAGTGGCTAATGGAGCCCAACTTCGGTAGGCTATGGCTATTATTAGTGCATGCATTAATGGTTTCTTGACTTTAATTAATTTAAAACAAATAACATAATTATTATTAAGTATGCAAATTGATAAAAAAGTAATTTTGAAGTACATAGAGTATTTACTTGGAAATCATAGTCTAGGTTTTTCCTATCCAACTAGGAAGCAACCCCCAAATAGACTACATCCAACCTTTATCAGCTCAAGATAAGGTCAAGAAATGTGGAAAGGAGTGATGCACAAATTATGAATGTTCTAACCTCCCTAGACTTGGGAGTGTTTGTGTATGTCCTCTAGGGATGGGGCGTGGCATGACCCAGCTCAACAAGTTAAAACATCAAGTACAAAAAGGCCAAGAAGGCCACGTTTCAAATTTGGAAACAAGCAAGAGGTAACATATATGTATGGGAAGCTAAATGAGGGCATGACCTCGGCCCACGATAAGAAAAATAAGGTCACAATAGCCACGTATCAGACCTTGGAGGGCTCATATAGGTCAAGGCCTAGGCCTAGAGGGAATATACAGTCACTGGCCAGTCACAAAGAGGGAACAAAGCAAGTTTATCAAGCCTAGGAAAAACCATGTATAAGCATCCTACAAACAAGAGTCAAAAGTGATTGCCTACTAATAATATTTTATCTCCTCTCAATTTCACGTAATCCACTACATACATAAATTTATTTTCTTGGAGGTGGAGCTATCTATTTTGGTCTTATAATTATAACGAAATCGATTGCCAAAACCAATTTATTTTATTATAGGGTGCGGCTAGTTTTCTTTGCTTTGCTTCTCCTAAGGTGAAAATAAAAATGGCAGTGGCAATGGCAATGGCTACGTTGCACACCAGAGGTTACAAGTTTTTATATGAGTGGCTAGCCAAGCCCAACTTTGGTAGGATATGGCTATTATTAAAGCATGGATTAATGGCTTCTCCACTTTAACTACAGTTAAAAAAATAATTACCAGCCTTACAAGTTATTAATGGTTTGTAAATCAAATAATACTATATTATGTTTATGTTGTGGGAGGATTTTTGTTTTAAAAAAATTATAGGAAGTAGAGCACCGGGCAGCAACAAGAGAGTAGAGCACTGGGCAACAACAAATGAAGAGAGAGGAAGGATTTCTAGTGCTAATTTGTACAATGCAAGTGTGGATGCATAGGTGGCCCCAAGGACCAAGCTAGTGGATGAGTAAAATCCATGCCTGTACAGGAAGTTTATTAAAAATGATTACATTCGTTATCACCTCTCCAGGCAACTCAAAGGGAAGCAGCACCTTGCAGACTTTGCCAAAATTGATATGAGCAATACTTAGAGCTCAACTATTGTTATTTTAATAAGTGGCAGTTAAATATTGCCAGTAATAATTTAATCTCAAACATTGTTGTTTCAATAAGAGAAAGTGTATGTTTCAGTATTGCCTTGCATTGGTTGTGTTTAGTGGAGACGTGCATGTGAGATAGAGAGATATTATCTATTCTAATACATACAGGTTGATATAGAATCTGATATATACAAATTGGAGTTGAAGTATTAGGTTGATACATACAGGTTGATATACACATTGATAACTGATAATCCACTCATAAAATAAAAAAAAATTAAAATCAAACTAAAAAACAAACGCCAAAATAGTGCTTGATAAATTTGGATTTAAAATAGATTTATGCTGGTTCAATAAAACAAACTACTTTAAAAAAATTCTTTTTGATGTAACCAAAACGTTTTCTATTCACAACTGAATATTTAACCAGAGCACGACACCATTTTTATGCAGAAGGATGTAGGGGTACCTCATCTTATTTCTCACTAAATGGTTGTTTTTTTTAAAATTCAGTTCTATTAAATTTCACTTGTGCTAGGATTCATTCCTTTGAAACTTGCGATATGGGCTACTTAGGATTTTTCTCATAAATAAAAACAACATTTAGTTATATTAGTTATACTGTTATATTAATATCATAAAACTTATATTTTTTTATTATCTATGTTCATAATCCAATATCCAACAAATTTATCCCTAGAAATACAAGATAAGAGAGGGTTATATTTTCAACTATTAACTCCTTCTCTATTTACTCAATAATTGCATCTAAATAGCAAACTATAAATTTAGCACATTAGAGGCCGCATACCAGCTTGGATATCTAATTTACTTAAAAGAGAAGCAACCTTATTCTGGTTCTTCCAATCAAGCTAACAAGGTTCCTTTTATTTTCCATTTTTCTTGTTTATTTCAACTCAATGGACATGGACAGATTGATAAACCCATCTCTAACAACAACAATAAGTAAATTGCATCATCTAACCTAGTCAAAGGAGTTGAATCCTTTTCTTGATTCTAATTATTATAACCATGCCTCCTCTTCACCCTCCCAAAATTATCTGTAAAGCTTCCCATAAAAAATCCCTTCTAGTGGCACACGTGGCAGTGCGTCACCAACAACATTCCATGAGGAAAAAAGCGGTTCCAGATCCAGACTGGTGGGAAAAAAGAAATGGCCAGGAAGGGTAACACTTCTTAGGAACAATTGTCAAATCCCTGGAAGAGTCAGGTGGAGTTGGAAGGAATACGAGAAAACAAATAAAATAACTTATAGAAAATATTTTATGGGGAGGCCTATGGGAATAAGGTGCAGTAATTGCTCTCGTGAAGAAGTTGTTGCTAATGCAATCAAAGACAAAAATACAACTAGAAAAGGAATTATATATCTGTAGTGCAGATTCTATTGGTAAGGACAGTAGAAAACCACCAATAAGAAAGTTTGTAAACATGTGGAGTAGAGAGAGCACCTGTGAAAACACAGCTCCTCATCCAGCTCGTGGATGGATACCAGAACAGTTCCTAAAACATGCATGATAACTCAATGCATAGGTTGTTGAGTATCTGATTTTGTGTTATGGACTTATGTATATAAGGTTTGTGTTATTCCTTGGGGATTTTTTCACCATCTCTGTTTGCTGTTTGCAGTTGACATGGATGCTTTTTTCTCTTACTGTATGTTGTTTTCACTTCTATTCTAAAATAAGACACCATTGTCAGTAGTCTGTAGCAGCAAAGTTTTCTATTGCAGTTTTTGCTTTGAAGTTACTCAACTTTAATAGCCTTTAAGTGCAGATAGATACTATAGTAGTAGTTAAACCCACAAGATTACACACACATATTTAAAATCTTAGATTAACCAACCCTAACAATACATAGAATGGAACTGAGACAATTTTCCTTATCCAAACATCTCAAATATTTTGCAAAATCGACAGTAGAACCGATTCTTCACGCACCATCTTGAAACAGAGTCATTGCAACCTAAAGTAGAACAAACAAAGTCCAAAAAAATTACGTGACACCTATATAACTTAGACTTTCTATTCCTCAAACTTGCTTTGAGGACCTCCCAAAATTTTTCTAGTGCTGGATTATGCTATTCCCTGAGCATGGCGGAGGTAGGAAATCCCAAGAAAAAAAACCGAATGCCAGAAGCTGTGTTTACTTCTGTTTTATCCAAAAATCAAGATGCAAATGATAACACCCAATGCAAACAAATATACAATGTTTTCCACTAATTAATTGAGGTCTACTCATACCTCAATGGTATTTATGAGGATTGATTGGATTCTTACAAGCAAAGTATCTATTTGATACAAAAATATTCAAATCAAATATAAGGTGGCTAACAAGAAATGTATATTCAAAGATAAATTGTGGATGGTAATTTTATTCAATTAAGGGATCTCATAGACTAATGCACATCTCCAAAAAGATAAACAAATAAAAATATAAAGAAGATGAAAGAGAGTACCTGCAGAAGATCCAACCAAAAGTGTTATTTCAGTAGGGATGTATTGAGAAGCCCATCTGCAGACAACCACAACATCATGTACCCCTGATGAACCAGTCCATGAATATTTCCCTGTAGATATTCCCGCTACCCTTATATCAAAAGTCAAATTTGTATAGCCCCTCTCATCTAATTTCCCAGCCATGCCCTTGATAAGCCCTTGGCCATGGCGGTTCTCATGAGGTCGTTGGAATCCTGGTCATCCCCATAGAACTCATAGGAAGGTTTCCTATTGGCCTTTCTAAAGGGATCCTCAAAGGGATCCAACACCGCTGAATGCAGCAGAGACCATGCCCCCATAAATAATGCCTAACTCGAAGAATCCAAAAACATGTAGAAATCTAAGCTTTGTCGCCTTCCTGCTTTGCCTTCCATCAATTGCGAGTTCGTTTGCTTCACCAGCAATGAGGAGTTGTACCCCATAGTCCCAATTCCCTTGTTCTAATATAGCTCAATGAAGGCGAGAAAAATCTCGATCTTGGCCGAGCACGATATTGAAGCGGCTTCAGAACCATCTTGGCTAGCTTCGTCCTAAAACCAAGAACCATGATGAGCAGAAATAGGACCCCCTCGATAAAAATAGTAGCAAGGGTGTTTTTGTATGAGATCGACATTGAGCCATGAAAACTCACTACTATATCAACAAAATATGCGTTTATTACCATGTCGAGCACCAGCGCTAAGGGAAAATTTGCAAAGGCCCCTATGAGTGATGAGGCAATCATGGCCATGACCAGGTCCCTTTTTGGTTCTCTCCAAACTGGCACAAGTTTATTTTCTTTACATTCTATCGATCACAAAAAAAGCATGCTCTATTTGCACTTCACATTGTCAACAGGAATTGGAAGCAATGTAGTGGAAGGAAACTTCTGGAACACGCGTTTTCGGACAGGGTTTGGATGCAACGGAAGGAATACATAATAAACCCGCATTAAAAACCTTATATTGAATGACAAACATGAAACATGGCGATTTCTTATTCGTGAGACGCGTGGTAGATTTTTATTTGCCAAAGGGACAATGAAGTGAATAGTGTTTACAATGCGAACCTCATAGAGAAAAACGCCCACGGTGTAAATATTAAATAAATATACATTAAATATTAAAGATGGTTGAGATTAAAATATTAAGTAAATATTAAATTTTATGATGGGAAATGTGCTTAAATATTATGATAATATATTTTTTCATTTTTTTAAAATGTGAAGTGTAACTCATGGGAAAAAGATTAAAATTGCAATTGAGGATAGTATTTTGGCTTCAGGTATGGTGTTAAGTTTAGATTCTACTTGTAAGCACATGACCCCATTGGAGGTAGCCTATTCAATGACCACAAGGGATATTGAATTACTAGTGGATACTATATGGGTTTGACATCTAAAGCCTCTCCACCATTGATCATCCTTATTTAGAATAAGGGTTATCTGACGAGTTACAATCTAGCTGCTCTAATTGACATGACATTGGGATCATGCCACATCGCAGCAACAAACTATTTCTCTAATAGTGCATCTCCCCGAATTCTGATAACACATAATGCTCAATTTCATTGTGATTCAAATCCACTATGGCCAACTCCTAATACCCTCAATGTTCTCAAGAATCCTACCATTAAAGGAATTTGTTCTCAAAACCAACTTGTGAAGGCTCTTCAAGTTACCAATCTCGTGTTGAATCATCCTGACAAAATATGACAAGATCTTTCTCTAGTAGGAGAGCACCCTAAATTTTGCTAGAACAAAGTTCTCGATTTTGTTGTGATTTAAATTGAATTTGACTATGATTCTGGTGCCCAGGCACATGACGGGGTCAACAATTTGATTGAATGAGTCGAGTACTGTTATGGTGGAAGCATTGAAGAATAAGCGAATAAGGAAATACACTACACACATTGAAAAAATACACATAGACAAAATACAAAATTTTGAACCAATCTCGGTTACTTCATTATTGTTGTATTATGCTCATTAATCTGCCCGTATATTACAATAGTGTACATGTTTATATAGAGTGTCGAGAACACTTTGGTTGCCTTCCCATTACATTTAGTTACAATAAGTTGGAACGGTTCAAAATTTCATCCATTACAAATGACTGGAATATAGATAGACAATATGTCGTAGTCGTGTCGATCGCTTGTGTCGACGATGCATGTCAAGGTGTTGGACTTGTCGAGGTTGTTTCGAGGTTTGGACTTGTTGAAGTCAAAAAACAATTCCAACTGCTGGGTGGATCATCCATCCTTCCTTAAGAAACAATGGTACCCATTGTTTGCTTGTATATATGAGGAAGCTTGTTGGTGGGTTCCGTAGCAGAGTACCACTTTCCTTGTGATGGGAGCTTCCTAGCTTTAGTCACCTGAAACAAGGGAATTATGTTCATCCTTGTATGGAGTATATGTCATCCCACAATGGTGTCATAAGGAAGAGGCTCATGAACATTTGGATGGATGTCTTCAGGTTCTGTTGTCTGCAAGTCATTCTGTTCCAACAGTGGTGCATGGTATGGTCGAAGTAGATCCACATTAAATACTGGATGCATGCCCAAGAATGTCGATATGGAAAGCATTTTCTCCAATATGATTAAGGATATTTTACAAACCATATAGCAAAGGTTTCAACTTTCTAAATGGACTGGTGAAGCGTTCCTTCTTGAGATGAAACTAGATCTAATCCCCAATTTGAAATGAATGAGGAATATGATGCTTATCATGTCAGGCCTTAGCTTTCGCATTAGCTCATTGCAAAATTTCATGTGCTTGTTTCTGTATGTTGTATACTTGGTCTCAAAACTTCAATGCTTTTTAAACTTCTCATCAGTTAGAATCGGTGTCGTTTGACTTTTTCAAGGAACTAATGATATCGATGGGCACTGAGGGTTGAAATCCATAACAAATATTGAATGAAATATTTCCCGTAGAGCTATGCTGATGAAAATTGTAATTGTGTTGTATATATGGGATAATTTCATCCCATGTTCGATGATGCATGTGGTTGTACATGAAGAGTAGTTGTACTACCAAGAAATTCACAACTTTCGTCTGTCCGTATGTCTGAGGATGGAAAGTTGTTGACAAAGAGAGTCTCGTGTCGAGTTGTTTCTAGAGTGTCTTCCAAAAGATGCTAACAAATCTGGCATATTTGTCAGAAATGATGGTCGTCGAAAGGCCATAATGTTTCCACGCATGTTCAAAGAAGAGTTGAGTAGTATGTTGCACTGTCGTAGTCTTCTTGCATGGAATGAGAATAACCATTTTGGAAAATCTGTCAACTACTACTAAGATCGTGACATGTTTATGTTTGGTTGTAGGATATCTCGTCAAGTAGTCCATAGAAATATATTCCTATGGTCAAATAGGAACCAACACAGGCATATACAATCCTTATCGTCGATTCGATAGTTTAGCAATGGCACAAACCACACATGATCAAACGCACCTGTTGACGACAGATTTAAGTGAAGGCGAATAAAAATACTTTTGGAGGATGGAAAGGGTCTTTTCTACTCCAAAGTGTCCTACAGTCTTGTTGTAGTGCGCATCCAAAATGAGATTCTATCGATTCTCACCTGTCCGTACATAAAGTTGTCCAAGCTTGTTTAGAAAGGTATCTTTTAGGAAGTAATTGCTAGTGGACGACAGGTCGGTTTGAAGCTGTCAATAAATTGTAGCAAATTCATAGTCTACAAAATAAATTTGAGGCCAAGTAGTGGTGTCATATCCCTACATACTCGTCACTATAAAAAATAGAGTAATGGGTGGTCGAATCAGACAATCTATTGCAGCATTGGATTTACCTTTCTGATACTTATTTACCAACTAAAATTGTTGTACGTAATTAATCGACTTGAGTTGTCGAGTTGTTTGTAACTTTGACTAGGATGGGGTGAACTGTAAGGGATTGTGGTTAGTAAGAATGACCATTTCCTTTCCAAGAATGTAATGTCTCCATTGCTTAAGGGCTTTCACAATGGCATACAATTCCTTTTCATATGTCGAACACCTTTTGATAGTGTCGTTGAAAGTTTTAGAATGAAAAATGACTAGGTGACTAGGTGACTCCATCTCTTTGTGAATGTATAGGGACAATCGACAGACGTAATTCAAAAAAAGCAATTTTTCTTCTTCTTGGATGCCAAGTCTCGCCATGAGTCGATAGAAATTTTCCGTGTAATTTTGCATGGACAGGTCTTTCCATTTCCTTAGTTGTTGCCACTTATTATACCATTTTTAAATGTACTTATGCAGGTAGAATTCCTCTCGAACGAACTTGAAAAATTTCTCTCATGTGTCTATGCAGTCTCCTTCTTTCTCCATATTATTGGTCAATATATTCTCTCACCAATAGTGCACAGAGGTGGACATATTTAAGGATGCAATGGTGATATTTTCATCTTTTGAGAGTTTATTCATAGATTAATAGGATTCCAGTTGTTGTACCCAATTGTCTATGGATTCTGCATCAATCTTTCCTTCAAGATTTGGTATGTCGAAATTCATTTGCACTTTGAATGGATTGATTTTGTCAGAATTGGATCTCCCCAAGGATCCTCATGAGGTCGAGGGGAATCACATGAGAATCTCATTAAACTAGGCGAACATTTTGATTCGTTGTCAAGCCAATGCTTTCTCTATGAGTTTCTTTGTCTCGTAAGTTGCATGTCTATTGTATGTTTGTTTGTTCATCTTCGATCTAGTGGTGCAAGTAGCTAGATACTCTAAATTCGTAGTTAGTGTCTGCTTAAATTTCTGAGTCTGTGAGTGTTTTTGAATAGACATAATTCAAGTAACCTTGATAGAAGTGTCTACACACAACTTAAGCACTTACAAGATCTGAATCCACTCTGATACCAATGTTCCAAGTGCCCAGGCCTAGGATGTGGACAACAGTTTGATTGAATGAATCGATTACTATTATAGCAGAAGCATATGAATAATAGGAGAAGCAAGAAATACACTACACACACAAAAAGTATACACATTGACAAAATGCAAGATTTTGAACCAATCTCTATTACTTCATTATTGTTGTATTATGCTCATTAATCTGCCTGTATATTACAATAACATACATGGTTATATAGAGTGTTGAGGACGCTTTGGTTTATTGACCGTTAGGTTCAGTTACACGAAGTTGGAATGGATGGAAGTTTCAATCGTTATAGACGAATAGAATATAGAGAGACAATCTGTCGTAGTTGTGTCGATCGCTGGTGTCGGTGATGCATGTCGAGGTGATGGACCTATCAAGGTTGTGTTGAGTTTCAGACTTGTCGAAGTTGGTTTTGAACCTATCGAGGTCGACAAACAATGCCAATTGTTGGGTGGATCATACTAGCTCCTTAATGCCCTTGATGTAAGATCTAGTAATTTATAACACCCTTTTAGTAGTGGCCTTATCCCAAGAAGATTAAATAATTACAAGAATATTAACAGGTTGGATTGGCTAGCTCACATAGCTATGGATCAGGAGGACCCCCTTAATTGAGATCCTTTGGACGAATCTTTCAAGCGATTGGAGGACATGCAGCTCCCTAAAACTCTAACTCAGTTGGCTCCACAATTTGTTAAGAGGGCTTTGGCTCTTGAAATAAATATCTCTTGCATTTCATCCAAGAATAAATCCATAGGGATATCTGAAAGAGGTCTATTAGGAATTTTTACAAGACTTTGAACTTCACGTAAATCCATGGAGATGTGGATAAACAAGAATTTGCAGCCCCTTCTCTCTGGTAGGATGCAATGTTATTTCTATGGAAGAGGATATTATGTGTTTCATTTTGAATTTAAATAAGATTGGGATTTAATATTTTAAAATGGATTATACTTTATGGGACCAAGGGGCATGTATCTTAATAGTTGGACTTTTTCTTTTGATCCTGAGAAGGATATTCCAAATGTTATCCTTATTTGGGTAAAATTACCTCACCTTCCTTTACACTACTAGTCTGATGAAGTTTTAGTAGCCATAGGGAATTCATTAGGAAAGTACATAGATAAAGATGAACCCAAATATCCTATGATTTCATGTGCATGAATATGTGTTGAAGTCGATCTAGACAAAGGCCTCATGAGGCAGTAATTTTGGTTATGGACAGTTGGTTTCATGAACAAAAGGTTGATTATCATCGATTTCCTTTTAGCAAGAATTTCTATGCTTATGAACATTTTTCAAGAGAATGTGTAAATTCAGAAGTTAAAGAAATAGATAAAGAGCACAAAAAAGAGTAGCATATTGCACAAAGAAAATGGAAAAAACAAGTTACCAAAAATATGGATAAACACCCTTATAAAGGATTTAGACATGGTCGATATAAAGGGAAAAAATGAACTTATACATGGAATAATAGGAGGATTGGTCCAATCCATATCACGTCCGATTTGGATCATTTTTTGGTAAGAAGTTCTCTTCTAGTCATGTCTAGATTTGTTTTCCAAGTCCAAATTATTCCTTTTTATACCTTAGACCATAGTCCAATTTGTCTAATTATAGAAGAATTGGAAAATAAAGGGCCAAATCCATTTCAATTTAAACCTTTGTGGATAAGTCAACTAGAAGTGTTTCAAATAATTCAAATCCCATGGAAGGTTTTTGTGAAAGAATCCCTTCTTTCATATGGTAATCTAATTTGCGCATCCTCAAAGCTGAGTTAAATAATTGGGAAAAAGAACACTAATAATCCCTGCAAAAAGAAATAATTGAATATCAAAGATAATTGGGATCCTTACAACAAGAGATGGAACCAACTGAAGTTTCTCACGAGATGTTTTAAAGAGAGAAGCACATAAGTTTGAAATAAAATAAATCTTTTCACAAGGAAGAGGAAATTTGGTGATTAAAATTGCATGCTCTGTGGTTGAGTTCTGGAGATGAAAATACCACATTTTTCTGCAATCAAGCTAAAATCAGACTTGACAAAAATATAATCCATGAAATTCAAATTAACGAAGGTGAGAAAAATTCTAGGTAATCTGATATACAACAGGAATCATACATGAATTTCAAAAACTTGTACAAAGAGCAAGAGACAGATTACTCGATATCTAAGGAGGATCTTCTCGAGACCATTCTATGTTTGGTAACTAGTACTGAGAAAAATTTGCTGAATAATTATATCATATGAGGTGTATGCAACAGTTTGTGGGTTAGGAGTAGACAAATCTCCCCATCTAGATAGTTTTATTCTTCATTTTTACAAATCTTGTTGGTCTATCATGAAGGTCGATTTATGTAGGATGTCGAATTGGACTAAGGGAAGAGAAAAAATTGGAGGAGAAACAAACTCTATTTTATTGGATTTTATCCCAAAGACTCTCATCCTACGTCGATTTATACCAATTTCTCTATGTAATTCTTCATACAAAATTCTAACAAATGTTTTAGCAAATCGTATGAAACCTCTTCTTCCAAGACTAATTTCAGAAGGTTAGGGTTCTTTTGTATAAAACAGACTGATTGTGGATAATATAGTTTTGATTTAGGAATTTATACACTCCAATGTGACTTGAAAAGAGTAGGTGATGACCATCAAACTTGACAGGGCTAATGCCTTTGATAGAGTTTGGCATAGTTTCCTTTTTGAAATATTTGAAAGCTTTGTCTTTTCCCCTCTATTTATTAAATGGATGAAAGCATGCCTCAGTCATCCATGGATTGCACCTTTATTAAATGGTCATCCTAACAACTTTTTTTTCAGGATTCCAAAGGGCTTCGAAAGGGATTCCATTCATTCCCTTATATTTACATTCTATTGTTTGAATCCATAGGGAGAACACTTTTAAAAGAATGGGATGAAGGTAGGCTTCATGGGATTCGTATTTCTCATGGAATAAAAACTATTTACAATGCTTAGTTTGCAGATGATACAATGCTTCAAGAAGTGACTTCTTTGATCAATTCAAGTATATTTACTCAAACCTTACATAAATTCCCATATGCGCTAGGACATGAGATAAACAAAGGGAAATGCATAATCTATGGATGGGATGTTCTTCTTCAAACAATGTACAACATCTCAAAAGAAGTTGGATTCATGGGAAATTCTAACTGGATATATTTTAAGTATCCGAATATCCCCATTGTCCAAAAGAAAACTTCAACTACTCTATGGGAACCAATTCTTCAAAAATTAAAAGACAAAATCTTATGTTGGGGTATGAGATGGTTAAACCCTGCTGGGAAAGTGATATTGATAAGGTCAATAATTTTTTTTGTGCCTCTCTTTCAATATTCTTTATTGTCAGCCCCAAAATGTATAATGCAAAAGATAAATCATTACATAAGGAATTCTTTGTGGCAAGGAGGTAAAATCAACAAAATAAAATTTCATTAGGTCCAGTGGAATATTGTTAATTCTCCAAAAGGACATGGTGGACTGGGAATTCATGATTCTTCCCTGAAGAATATAGCCATAGGTGCAAAGCTAATTTGTACATTGGCCTCTAGAGAATTATCTTGGTGGAAAAACTTCCTTACACAAAAATATTTCTCAGGTCACAAAATCTAGTGTATAGACAACTGTAATTGGCATCAATATGGTTTTAACATATGGAGACTTTGTAAAACAACTGGAAAAATCATTCAAGATGCTATTTACTGGATGTTTAGTGTTAAGCCCTTAATGATGGCACATTACCCCATAAAGTGTGGCGCATTACTCCCTATATTGTGGTGCATTACATATTATTTATGTCGGCTTGGGTATATCAATGGGTCTATCAGTTGTTATTCTACACCTTTGTCTCCTATATATAGGAAGGAGATATTCTCATTTTAGTCATAATAGTATCTTATCTTGTCTTGTGTACTCAGTACATTATGTAAGGAGGTTCCTCCCTCGAAGAGGATTGATATTTATCTCTATTATTCATTATTAAGGCATGGATTACTCTCTTATTGTCTATTTCTTCTCTTTTTATGCTATTTCTGGGACTTGGTTGCATAACATTTGGCATCATATCTCTTTCCTAGGGACTAACTTTTGCAAAATGAGTCATCATGGAACTTTCGCTACAAATTTTATTCTACAAGGATTCATAGATCAAGGTTAAAAACCCACTTCTCAAACATGCCTAAATATCTCCAGTATGAAATTCATATCTTTATCCATTACGGTTTTGGAGATAATTGTGGGGGAATATATGGATTTTGACTAGTCCTAAACCTAGTCTAAAACAAGTGTTCTTGAGAAAAGGTCATATCTATGGCATCAAATATGCAAATTGAGTGAGACTAGTTTCATATGAAATAATACATACTAGGGTATCTATGGTATAAGTTTCAGCTATAGAAACAAAATATTGGACACATGGAATATAGTACAAATACGCTCGTTCGGACAGGACAAAATAAGAGTCTTTGGGATATTTGCAATAACATTTTGTTGGAACATCCAAATTAGATCAGACATGCAGCATTGGAAAGAGGAAATATCATGGTAACACAAGAAATATTTTCATACCCAGAGGGTTCAGGGTTTGAAAACAGTACATCATTTTGCATTTGAATAGTTCTTAGTAGAATGATCTATTTGTGGTAAACCATAGGGTGTAATATATATATATATATATATATATTGTTCAAAATTCCACCAAAAGGAATTGGAAAGAATCACACTTGACTGAAACCCACAGAGGATTCATCCCCGACATACAATGAAAAGGAAGACATATCTTTTAAAGTGTCCAAGTTGGAAGATATGAATAAAGGAAATGTGAAAATGGATGACTTAGTTAAATTGGAAAAGAAGATGGCTAGTAAAGAGGATCTCAAAGGGATGGGTAGAAAATAAGATCTTCAAGACTTGAAGGAATTTATGAAGGATATAAAACATAAACTTATTCCTCATTTATCTACTCAAGAAGAGAATAAGGAGGAAAAAGTTGACTTATTCCAGTCACATCTGGATAAAATTGAAAAACAATTGGAGAGTAGGAAGTTGGAATCCTCAAAAGTTGATGATTCACTACACCATCACAGGTTCAATTCAGTTCCAAGAAACTAATTTATCCCCAAAATTGACATGAGAAAGTTTGATGGAAAGGATCCAATCACGTGCATTTTTCAGATGGAGCATTTATTTGATCTACACTAGGTGACCGCTATGCAAAAGGTAACTATTGCATCCTTGTATTTATAACCTGATCAATTTGTATGGTGCCAATGGATTTGTGATCATAAAAAGGACTCTATTATCTCTTGGTATATATTCATGGAATAATTGATTGCACATTATGGGGATATAAATAGCAACACCTTCTTCAGTCATGTTGTAAATCTCAAGCAAAAAGGTCCAGTTACAGAGCACATCAAGCAATTTTAGCAGCTAAGTCTGAGAGTGAATAATATTTCAGAAGATAATTTGTTAGATCTCTTTGTTGGAACCTTGAAAGTTAGCATTCAACATGAGGTACGTCTCTATGAACCATCATCACTAGAGAAGGATTTCATGATGGAAAGGAAGGTTCAAAGTAAAATATAGAAATGACTACTATAAAAGCCTTCTCCAACACATAGAGAAAATAATGTTCCTTCTTCTAAACCACCACAAAGGTTGACACCTAGACAAGTAGATGAAATAAGAGAAAAAGGATTATGCTTTAATTGTGACAGCAAGTATAGTAAGGGACATAAGTGCAACGAGAATAAATTATTCTACATAGATTGTGAAGAGGAAGAACCAAAAGAAGGGAAACATCTCAAGAAGTGGCAAATTCAGAAGAACTAGAAGAAGCTACTTCAGAAAAAATTAATCCCACCATATCTTTTCATGCATTGGTTGGAATTATCACTCCTCAAACTCTCAAGATAGAAGGATACATAAAAAATATGAAGGTAACAATGTTGATTGATTCTGATAGTACTCATAATTTCATTCACTGTAAATTAGTCAAAGTTCTTAATTGCTTTGTGTATCCAACACCGAAATTTCAAGTAATGATTGTAGATGGAGGAGCTATAAATTACTTAGGGAAATGCCAAAATATCAATTTGGCTATGGGGGAATATGTATTGAATAGTCCAATGATTGTTATCCCAATGGGTGGTGTTGATGTTGTCTTAAGTGTCCAATGGTTACAATCATTGGGAACAATTGATTTTAATTTTCAAAAATTTTTTATGAAATTTTCATGGGAAGGAAAAGAATACAAGTTAAATGGTATCATAGGAAAACCAAGAAAGGTGATAATCTCTAATGGTATGACAAAGTTGTTAAAAAGGGAAATCAAGGTGTATTTGCACAATTATGCTCATTAGATTTTCAAACCTCAAAGTTCCCTATCTCCTCAGATCTCCAAAGGGTCATTAATAAGAATTCCAAGGTATTTGTAGATATTCCCAAAGGTATTCCACCTATTCATGACTTTGATAATGCTATCCACTTAATTCCAGGCAGTGCTCCTCCTAACATCAGACCTTATCAATATCCCTATAGCCAAAAGAGTGAAATTTTGCATATGGTTGTTGAAATGTTAGAAGCTAGCATAATTAGGCATACTGTGTCCTGACAAATTCTTATTGTGTCTTGATTATATAGAGATCAATAATATCACCATTAAAGACACGTTTCCCATTCCCATCACTGATGAATTGTTAGATGAATTACATGGAGTATTTGTCTTCACAAAGTTGGATCTTCGTTCTAGGTATCATCAGATTCAAACGAAGGACTAAGACATCCCCAAAACACCATTCAAAACTCATGAAGGTCACTATGAATTTTTGGTCATGCCATTTGGTCTAACAAATGCGCCTTCCACATTTCAAGGTTTGATGAATTCTATTTTAAAGCCTTTCCTTAGAAAATTTGTGTTGGTATTCTTTGATGATATACTAATCTATAGAAAGTCTTGGGAAAAACATGTTCAACATGCTGAAATGGTACTACTAATACTAAAGGA
Source organism: Pseudotsuga menziesii (assembly GCA_001517045.1). Taxonomy (NCBI): domain Eukaryota; kingdom Viridiplantae; phylum Streptophyta; class Pinopsida; order Pinales; family Pinaceae; genus Pseudotsuga; species Pseudotsuga menziesii. The sequence continues at coordinate 320,677 of LPNX010120248.1, forward strand.
GAAAGAACTGTATGCAAAACCCTCAAAATGTTTCTTTGGGATAAAGGAGGTAGAGTATTTGGGTCATATTGTATCTCATGAAGGTGTCAAGGTATACCCTAAAAAACTTAAATCCACGATGGACTCAAAGATTCCCAAAACCCCGAAGAATATTCAAGGATTCTTAGGTCTGACAGGGTACTACCGCAAGTTTGTTCGAAACTATGGAAGAATAGCAGCTCCTCTAACATCATTACTGAAGAAAGATGTGTTTTCTTGGACTCTACATGCAACTCAAGATTTTCAACAACTCAAAGAGGCCATGTGTAAATCTCTTGTTTTGGCGACTCTAGACTTAAAAAAAAATATTTATTATGGAATGTGATGCTTCAGGAAATGGAATTGGAGTTGTAGAAATGCAAGAAGGACACCCTCTTTACTTCACAAGTCATCCAATCAAAGGAAAGAACTTATAAAATCCCATTTATTAGAAGGAAATGTTGGAAATACTGCATGCCTTGAAGAAATGGCAGCCCTATCTTATAGGGATACATTTTAAGGTTTAAACTGATCATGATAGCCTTAAATAATTCTTGGAACAAAGTATCTTCAGAAGAGCAACAAAAATGGTTGAAGAAGATGTTGGGATATGACTTTGAAATCATCTACAAAAAGGGGAAGAAAAATGTTATCGCATATGCACTCTCCAGGAAATATGAGGATGTTGAAGCATTACTCTATGCTATTTTGATCATCCAACCAGATTGGATAGCCAAAGCAATGGACGAATGGAAAAATGATAAAAAAAAATATGGACATTTATTCAAAAGATGCAGCAAGATTCCATTGCCTCTAATACATTTAGGTGGAAATATGACTTGCTATGGTACAAGGATCGCTTATATCTTGGTAAGAGTTCCCAACTCAAGCAAAAGGTACTTTTCAAATTCCACTCCTTACTGATAGGAGGGCACTCAGGTTTCTTAAAAACCTACCACATGGTAAAGAAAGATTTTTTTTTTGGATGGTCTTAAAATTGATGTTCAAAAATTTGTGATAGAATGTTTGGTTTGTGAACAAAATAAAGTGGAAACAATTAAGACCCCTGGTCTCCTACAACCACTTTCCATTCCAATCCAAAGGTGAATAGATGTCTCAATGGATTTTATTACAGTTTTACCAAAGTATGAAGGAAAGAGTATCATCATGGTGGTTGCTGATAGAATTGCTAAATATGCACACTTCTATGCACTATCTCACCCCTTCAAAGCAAGCACGGTCGCCAATTATTTTATGGAGACAGTGTAAAAACTACATGGTACTCCAAATATTATAGTAAGTGACAGGGATCCCGTTTTCACTGGAAATTTTTGGATCGAATTATTTTCTTGTTTGGGTACTCAACTAGCTCATAGCTCATTTTATCACCCTAAATCTGATGGACAAACAGAGACAGTAAACAAATGTTTGGAAGGGTATCTTCGATGTTTTGCAGCTGATAAACAAACAAAATGGGTCAACTAGTTACCATTGGTAGAATGGTGGTATAAAAATTCCTTTCGTACATCATAAAAAATTACCACATTTATGGAACTTTATGGCTATCATTCACCATCCATCACATTTTCACTAAGAGACTTCTCTAAGGTTCAAGCATTGGAATACCACATGAAGCATCAACAAAAATTTCTTCAACTCTTAAAGGACAACCTGGATCTAGCACAGGATCAAATGAAACAAAAAGACGATCAACACCATAGTGAATGAAGCTTTAATGTGGGGGATTGGGTGTTTTTAAGACTACAACCATACAAATAGATGTCCCTGAAGAACACCAAGAAGTATCATAAATTATACCTAAATACTATGGTGCCTAGAAGATGTTACAAAATATTGGTAGTATGGCCTACAAATTGGAACTACCTGCATCTTCACGAGTCCATTCAGTTTTCGATGTTTCCTGTTTAAAGAAAGTAATCGGTGGCAAGCTACTAGTTCAAATGATATTACCATAACTTGATGAGGAAGGAAAATCATCTTGGAGCCTGAAGAAATTACTAAAATAAGAACTAGACAGCTTAATCGATCACTTCTAGAGTATCTTATTAAATGGAAGAACTTACCCATGGAAGATTCAACATGAGAAGATGAGTCCTTTATACATCAACATCTAGAACTACTTCAGCATTGAGGACATCACGTTTTGAAGGGGAGGGGCATGTTAAGCCCTTAATGATGGAACATTACCCCATATAGTGTGGTACATTACTCCCTATGTTATGGTGTATTACATATTATTTATGCTGGCTTGGGTCTATCAGTGGGTCTACTAGTTGTTATTGTACACCTTTGTCTCCTATATATAGGAAGGATATATTCTCATTTTTGTCATCATAGTATCTTATCTTGTCTTGTGTACTCAATAAATTGTGTAAGGAGCTTGCTCCCTCGAAGAGGATTGATATTTATCTCTGTTATTCACTGGTAAGGCATGGATTACTCTCTTATTGTCTATTTCTACTCTATTTATGTTGTTTCCGAGACTTGGTTGCATAACACTTAGCAAGGGAAAGCACTTGAGTCTATGGAGGGACTCCATTTTAGGATCTTATCCTTTATCCCAGATCCCAAAACTATTAGATATAAAAAAATGGTTATGTTCATGTCAAAACCCCAAATTTTCACATTTTTTTTTGATGTAACATAAACTGTTTATAGTCGCAGTTAGATAACTGCTAGTAGCTAATAGAAAGAATGAAACAATTAACAAAAGTAACCATTAACTTAAACACATATAGATTAATACTATTTTAATTTCAATGTGTGATGTAAATAATCTGCATTCAGTTGTTTCTAATTACACTGATAGTTTGTTTTTGTCAAGTAGGTGAGAAGTTACTTTCTAACTGGGGCTTACTTAGCGATTGCTAACTTTTCTGGAATTTTGGATCTTACATGCTTGACAGGTAAATTTTGACCCAGTAAGAGTTTATTAAGGCGTTAATCCATATATACTTCTTTTAGCATAAAATATACTGCTAGAGTAAAAGTTTGCTTAATTAAATTCAAGGATTCTATGAGGTAAAGTACCTTCTCCTTATTTGTGTTGCAACTATATCAGTATTTAAAATGCATGTCATTATGATCAGTATCTTTACACTATTGATTGTCTATTATAAGAATGACTAATACTTATATTAAACTTCTTTCTATCGTTACTCTAAGCTATTTCCAGTCCTTAATAGAGCTCAATATTTAGCATAACAGTACTCTTACTGAAACTAAAGTTTATTGTTGTTACTATTTATAAAATTACAACACTACCTATAAGTAAGGAAACAGACCTAAGGCTTTCTAAGAAGCAAACTTATACATAGCTCTTAGCTTTAACTTTTATTTAGCTTCATTAGAGGAAGTTTATCAGCTTATAATTGCATTAAATTTATAAGTGATCCTCTGCATGAATAATGTCAAGTTGTGACTTATATTTTTTGATTTTCTTCATGACCTAGTAATGTGACGAACTTTACATTATCCTACTATTTACTTATAAGTAAAGGTGATGCAATAAATATGTAGATAATTTACTATCTTAAACTCCCAAGTCCAACCTAACCTTGGTTTGATTCACCATAGAGCTTGGTATCTTATGAAGACTATAGATCATGTACTTATAAGAGATTTATCTTACCCTCAGTACTGTAGAATATACTAACAAAAAGTAAGAGTTATACTAGGGTATATATATTATTTATTTCTGTATACACCTTATTGATTTATATCTAGTTCTAACAACATAACCATGCATCGTTCATGGTTATATAAAGGGTCAATAGAGGCACTAACAATCCTGCTCAAAACTTCTATTATACTATCGATCTTTTCTTAAAAGTTTCATTAAGAAAGACTATAAGATCATTATGAAACAAGGGCATCGATGCAATACACATTGTGGTTCTTTACCAAAGAATATTTCAAGGTTTATAATATAAGGTTAAACGATAGTACAAATCCTAGTTCATTATCATGGTTTGACTTCATTGAAACAATATGATATTGACTTTATATACTATCTTATCATTCTATGCCTAATGTAAATTATTAACAATAATTATGTTGTCCCGACCATGCAGTGACAACTATATCATTCGACCCCTTGGTGGATGGAATAATTTGGTGGGAACGTGGAACGTTTACCACCGTGCAAAGAATAACTTAAAACTCACGATGCAACCCTAGTTCTAATTCTTGTCGAGGGTTTAGTCATTGTTATGTCTGGTTTACTGCGGCCATGAGGGCTCGCTTAAGCTTGTCTCTAGCTCCATTGTTACGTGTAGAGAGGTGTTGCCATTCTAAAGTGTGGGTTGCAATACTCATAGCTCGCACTAGGTTTTCCTTCTGTATGTAATACTTGCTGTGCGTGTAGTTGTTCTTTGTCAGTGGATTGTAGTATCGATTTCTTGCATGGCCATTGCCAAGTTTTAACCCTGCTCCAGTCGTGGGTGTAGTTGTATTGGGAGCCCGGAGCCTTTGTCACTTGTGAGCATGAGGGTTATGCTGCTTGTGGTGTTGGTTTCCTGTGCTGGTTCGTTCCTCTGTGGCCTTGGCATTCATCACTTCCAGGTAATAATTTGTTTTACAGTTGTTTTTAAGTTTTTCTTTAAGTTACAGTTACATTATACCACTCAGTTTCTAACTAAGGTTTTGTCATTACCTGCAGGTTATAGCTCATCCTTATGCTGGAAAGAACCCTCTCCAATTTTGATTTGGCATCAATTCCTATGGGTAAGCCCCGGTTACAAAGTGGAAAAATCCTGCTTGTACAGACTTAGGGAAAACAAAATGGTTTCAACTGGGAAGAAGTCCCGACCTCGGTTCCTCCAGTCTTGGGATGTTTGGTCTTTGGTTTTTAATTTTGGTTTTTCGTTATCAACCCTTACATATAGCAGGGTAGCTCCGACATTCGATGTCGTGACTTGTACTACTCTTTTCTTAACTTATAAAGTACTTACAGTAATGTAGGTTTTGATAAATTGAATGTTAGTTTTGTTTTTGAAAACCCATGCCACGATGATGGGTACACTGGCCTGGGCTGGGTGTTGTAAACTGGTTAAGTTATGCAGCCTTATGGCCTGTCAATGTATTACAATGGGTTTTTAAGAAAGATTTTTACCTCGAACTCTGTCTCGTTTTTGAAGCAATCTTGTATAATGTACTTTCTGTGCACAATAGGGTTTCCCTATTCAACTGTTACTGAAGAATGTTCTGTCTAAACAATCTTTTATTAGTATACATTATTTGTTATAAGGACTGTAACTTATTCATAGTGCATAACTTATAATATTAATCTTACTTGTTCGAAGAATACAAGCTAGGGTTTTTCCTGAAAAGAAACCCTTGTCTAATTAAGTTTTTCAGTTATTTAATGATTTGGTTCTACTGCTTGTTAATTTGGTTGAAATAATATTATAAGTGTGTTGTGTAAATGTACACTTGTTTCAGAAAAGACGGTAATAGTTTACAGTAGACTCATTAATTATATTTATTATTATTATCCAAATATATGGTTTGTAACTTGGAAGTTTTTATTTATAATAGTTTAATAAATTGGTTAGGGTTTTGACCCTGAAGTTGTATAATTACAGGTATAAGCCTGTCTAATAATTATAATTAGTTTCTGCATAGGTGTTAATTTGTTTTATACTAGTTATTTATTTATATTTTATTGCTTTTCTTTAATAAACTATCTAGTGGAAAATGCTTAGAGTTTTTAAAAAAATGAATAAGCATAATTTTTGTAACTCGGTTACTCTTTTTAATCTAAGTACTTTTAAATTTAACCCTATTTGTTTATAGTAAATACTAGTTCTATATTTAAATGATATTGTTAGAAAATAAACAGTGTAATTAGTAGTTGTTTATTTTCTTAACTATATGTAAACTATGTAACTCTAATGTGATTATCCTGCTGCATTTCATTCAGTTACTTAAGTGGAAACAGAGAAATATAAGCCTATCATAACACGGTTTAATCTCCATAATATTTTAGCTTGAATAAAAATTAATCTACTGTCTGTAAATACACAATCTTATCTACTAAGATATTCTTTTATCGCTTATTCTTTCTACCTGTACTAAATTGCTGTTGTTTCTTTTCCAATATGTTTACATAAATAAGCTTGTTAAAACAATAAACATAGATAACCAGATCATTATTATTTTTAATAATAACCTACATACTGAAATAAATTACTCTGCTACTACGAAATGCAGAATCATATCTATTCTATTCAGTCTCTTAACATATTCTTTCATCTACTATAAATGCTCGATCTGTGCTAGAGTATGGCCTGGTCCTTCCATTCTAACAATTTACAAACTGAATATTTAACATTCATTTAACAGTCAGATTTAGATTTATCTATCTAACACAGTAAAACAAATAATGTAGAACATGATTAGGATAGACAACAACAACGTTAGGAGACCGTTCCTCCCTACCAAACTCCTGGAGAGCACTCAAACAACGCTTCCTCAGGACCCCCAAGCCTGTTCCTGGTCTTCTTTACTGAGAATTGGTGGAGCATGCAAATAGTAGACTGATCCAATAACTCAGTAAAACACCCTGCACTCAGCAGTAAGATCTTTAAGCTTAAAAGCTACACTAGATCACTCAGCAATTATCCCCTCAAACTCTTTCCACAATTCCCTTCCATTGAATTTCTCTGAAGTACATTCACCTGAATGATCACTTCTCTAGAATGAGTAGCCTTATCTCTCTTCAATGGGAACTTTTATAAAGATTGCCTAGGTCTTTTGGGTCAGTTTTCATTAATTGAGCCACCTGCTCTGATTCCACTTTCTTGGGGAATCATGACCCCAAATGTAGGGAGGTTGCTACCTGTAACAATTGGATGTGGTTTGAGGATGCTACCACATGTCTATTTGCTCTCCACCTAGTATCCTCAAAAAATTTGACCAGTAAACACTCTTTTAACAGCTCTCCTAAGCTGTTGTCTCCTCCTTTAATTATTTATAATAAAAATATTCAGAATTACATTAAATATCCTTGACTCTATTGAGTCATCAGTTACAACTTAGCATAAAATTTAACATATTGTTGTCAAATAAAATCAAATAATATAATATTGTTTTTGCAAAAATTGGGGCATGTGACATACACACCCCTTTAGAGCATAACATCGTCCTCGATGTTATTTATTCTTCATCCTCAGAATTCCCCTGGAACAGAATTGGATATGCATCCCATATATTACTTTCCAATTCCTAGGTGGCTTCCTCCAGACTAAGGTGCTTCCATTGCACCTTCACCTGACCAATGGTATGGTTCCGAAGTGTGATCTCCCTCCACCTGAGGATACAGTCTGGTTCCACCAGAAAATTTCCTTCTGGTTCCACTTGTACATCATTCCAGTTAACAACATGAGTAGCATCATGAACATATTTATTTAATACAGAAATGTGAAAAAAATTATGTACTCTTAAATTTGGTGGTAATGCTAATTGATAAGCTACTTGTCCAATCCTAGACAATATTTCAAATGGACCACAATAATGAGGTGCTAGTTTTGCACAACTGCCCAATCTCAGAGAGCTCTTTTTGGGCCTCACCTTGATGAACATATGTTCACCTACCTGAAACTCCTTTGGAGTTCTTTTAAAGTTTGCTTGACTTTTTTGTCGATCCTGCGCAACTTTTCGATTACCTTATACCTGCTTTACAATTTCTTCCATTTCCTTTAATAGTTCAGGACCTAATACTAGTCTATCCACCGGATTACTCCTAGAGATAGGAGTATTACATTTTCTTCCATACAATATTTCGAAAGGACTAAACCTGGCTGATGCCTGATAATTATTATTATAAGCAAATTCTACCAGATGCAAATAATCCTCCCATTTACCTGGCTGGTCTTTCACATACATTCTTAATAAGTCTTCCAGTACTTGGTTTACTCTTTCAGTCTGTCCATCTGTTTGAGGATGGAACGAAGTACTAAAATTTAATGTAGTGTTTAATCCTTTAAACATAGACTTCTAAAAGTTAACTGTAAATTTAGGATCTCTATCTGAGATTATGACTTTCAGTATCCCATGTAGTTAGAAAATATGTTTTAGAAAGATATCAGCTATGTTTGCAGCTTTATACGTAGTTTTAACAGGTATAAAGTGAGCCGCTTTACTTAATTTATTGACTACTACCATGATAAAATCATTTAAATTCTAATTTTTAGGCAGTCCAGTAATAAAATCGAGACTAATTATCTCCCATTTCCAGCTAGGAATGGGCAACGACTGAAGTAATCCAGCTGGGTAGTGATGTTCAGTTTTCACTTGCTGACATTCAAAACACCTAGAGATATACTCTGCTAATTCAGTCTTCATATTTGGCCAAAAATATTCTTTTCTTGACATAGTTATAGTCTTTTGATAACCTGGATGACCTGAGTATGGAGTTTTATGGATTTCATCCAAAATTAACAACTTAACTTTAGGTATGTTAGGTACATATTCTGTCTTTATACAGTAAAAATTCTTTTGCATTCAAACTATACCTTTTACTTAAGCTTTCTGTTGGATTTTATTTCATTTTAGCTTGTAAGTTTTGGTAAATTTCATCTTGTTCTATCCCTGCTTTAAGCTGTTCATCCAGATCTATTGTATAAGTGCTGATAACTGCTGTGAAGTTCAATCTTGCATTCCTACTTAATGCATCAACAACTTTATTTTCTTTACCTTTAATGTGCTGAATTTCCAAATCATACTCACTTAGAAAAGCTAGCCACCTAGCTTGTCTAGCATTTAGATTAGGCTGATCTAACAGATACTTTAGTCCTTTATTATCAGTCATTGAAATAAATTTTCTGCCAATTAGGTGATGATGCCACATTTTTAGAGCATGTATAACAGTAGTTAATTCCAGATCATAAGTTGCATAATTATTTTTGTGAATTTTTAATTTCCTAGACTCATAGGCAATAACATGCCCTTCCTGAGTCAGAACACCGCCTAAACCATCATTGTAGGCATCAATGCACACCAAAAATTCTTTATTTGGATAAGCTATTCTTAAAATAGGTGCACTTGTTAATAAAGTTTTTAACTTTTTAAAGCTTTCCTCGCATTTCTGGTTCCAATCAAATTTCTTTCCTTTCTTCTGCAAAGAAGTTATCGGATTCACGATCCTCGAAAATCCTTCAATGAACCTCCGGTAATAACTGATAATTCCCATGAAGGATCGAACATCAGTTACATCCTTAGGAACCGGCCAATCTTCAATTGCCTTTATCTTTTCGGGATCCACCGAAATCCCTTCCTTAGTCACCACATGACCTAAGTACTGGATCTTATCTTTGAAGAAATCGCATTTACTAAACTTTGCAAAGATTTGATGATCTCGTAACTCTTGCAAAACAATTTTTAAATGTTCTTTATGTTCTTCTTCAATTTTTGAATAGATTAATATATCATCGATAAACGCGACTACAAACTTATCTAGGTACTTATGCATAACGTTGTTCATTAAACACATAAAAAAAGCTAGGGCATTAGTGAGCCCGAATGGCATGACGGAAAACTTGTAATGACCATATCGAGTCCTAAAAGTTGTTTTAAATATATCTTCATCTTTAATCCTAACTTGGTGATATCCAGACCTTAAATCAATTTTCAAAAACATCGTGGCTCCACGTAGTTGATCAAATAGATCATCTATGCGAGGTAATAGGTATCAATTTTTAATGGTCATCTTATTCAACTGACGTTAATCTATGCAAAGTCACATGGTTTCATCCTTTTTCTTTTTCTTAATGAAGATGACAGGTGCCCCCCAGAGAGACACACTAGGTCGAATATACTTTTATCAATAAGTTCGTTTAATTGTGACTTTAATTCATTAAGTTCAAGTATGTTCATTCGATAAGGGGCCTTTGAGCTAGGTACTGCACCAGGTACCGGCTCAATGGTAAAATCCAGTTCCCTTTTCAGAGGTAGTCCTAGAATTTATTCAGGAAATACATCAGCATACTCTCTTAAAATCGGTATATCTTCCAATTTTAATTTGTCTGTCTTATTTAAATTTTTCTCATCAGTTATTATTACTGCATAAGCTTTACAACCCTTCCTAACATCTCTCTTAAGCTGCAGAGCAGAAATATGCCTTATGGTGCTCTTTCTAGGGATTCCTTTTACACTTACTGGTTTTCTATCACTATTTATACACGTAAAGGTTTTATCATAACAATTTAAAATTACCCTATGTTGTTCTAACCAATCCATACCAATGAGTAAGTCATAAGAACCAAGAGGTAATACATTAAGCTTTACAACAGTTTCAAATTGATCCATAACTACTGCACATTCTTTTACAAAACAAGTTACCTTCCTTTTAGCACCAGTGGCTAACTGAACCAACTAAGAATTTTCAAATTTTTCAATAGTTAACTTACATTTTTCTACCATTTTAGGTGAAATATAACTGAGACTAGCTCCTGGATCAATTAAAATAGTTATAGGGGTTTGGTTTATCATACCTTCTACTTCCACCATGTAAGTTTGATATTCTGCTTGTCGATTCTCCAGGGCTGCATTGATTCTGGGCATAGTCCTCGCTAATTCTCCAACAGTCATCTCCTCCAGTATGGTATGAATATTACTGACATTATTTTTCTAATTAGGACAGACTGAGGCATAATGTGGGCCATTACACTCCCATCACTTTATAGGTTCTTTGCGTTCAAAATTCTTGGTGTAATTACCATGGTTATTAGCAAATTCTTTACCCTTGGAATTATTCTGATTGCTTGGTGAATTATTCTTATTCACTTGGAGATTCTTGTTAGGAAAATTTCTGGCCTTATTGTTTTTAGAATTTTTGTTGGGCACAAATTCTTTCTTCTTTTGATCATAATGGTTATTATTCTTCTTGGCCTTCCAGTTGGCCATGCTTTCCTTCTTCCGATTCTGTTCGTAACAGAAGTTGGATTTCCTCATAGCTTCTTCCAAAGTCTTTGGATTGTCATACTCAATCTTGTCTTTAATATGATAAGGTAGATAGCTGAGGAATTGATGTACCTTTGGTTTTTCATCTACAAGGTATGGCACATACCTAAGCAGACTTAAAAACTTGTTGTTTAGATCTTTCATAGTCATTGATCCTAATTTAATCTCATAGAATTATTTTTCTCTCTCTTCATAGTACTGCTCAGACAAAAAATTATTTTTAAAGTACCTCTTGAAGGTACTCCAGTTTACGTTCTTCTCTTTTATTCCCTTCACTCTCTTCAAGTCTTTCCACCAAATGTCAGCCTTTCCTGAGAGATTGTAGATAGCCATTCTAGCCTTTAGTTGGTTATAATAGTTATAAATCTGGAAGTACTTCTTCATCCCAGATAACCAGGATTCCACTTCCTCCCCCTTCTCAGTCTCTCCATTGAATGTTGGTGGTTTAATCTTTTTAAACTCCCCAGAAATTTCCTCATAGGGTTTATATTTCCTCTTTTTAGTATAATGATTGTCATCACTACTGTCACTAGTGGAAAGAAATTTACGTTGCTCACCAAACACCTCTGAAGATGAGCTACTTTCATTTTTTGTCTGTTTAATCTTCTTATATTTATGTTGATGTTTTGTATCTTCTGATTCAACTCTTTTACCCTTACCCTTAGTTTGAAACCTTTCTGTTAGGATCTGATTCAGCTCCTCCTGAGCTCTCAGAATCCTTTCATTCTCTCGTTTAACTAATTCCATTTTAGATTTTAAATCTTTTACTGTTTGTAACAGTTCTGAGGAATTAGTGGTTAGGTATTCTGGTATAGGATCTCTTGGTAAGTTTTCTAGTTTAGTAAATGGAGATTCCTCCTTCGCATATTCCTCTAGCCTTTCCATACCTGCTGTTAAACTTCAAAAACAATTTCTCTGTTGAATAACATTTAAAAAAAATACATCAGAAAAATAATTCAAAATCATTGTTTCATAAAAGCTAGTTGGGATTCATCAAGGCCTAGTGTTTGAACCTTGTGCTTTGATACCACGTGTCAAAACCCCAAATTTTCACAAAAAATAAATTTTTTTGATGTAACATAAACTGTTTATAGTCGCAGTTAGATAACTGCTAGCAGCTAATAGAAAGAATGAAACATTAACAAAAGTAACCATTAACTTAAACACATATCGATTAATACTATTTTAATTTCGATATGTGATGTAAATAATCTGCATTCAGTTGTTTCTAATTACACTGATAGTTTGTTTTTGTCAAGTAGGTGAGAAGTTACTTTCTAACTGGGGCTTACTTAGTGATTGCTAACTTTTCTGGAATTTTGGATCTCACAAGCTTGACAGGTAAATTTTGACCCAGTAAGAGTTTATTAAGGCGTTAATCCAGATATACTTCTTTTAGCATAAAATATACTGCTAGAGTAAAAGTTTGCTTAATTAAATTCAAGGGTTCTATGAGGTAAAGTACCTTCTCCTTATTTGTGTTGCAACTATATCAGTATTTTAAATGCATGTCGTTATGATCTGTATCTTTACACTATTGCTTGTCTATTATAAGAATGACTGCTACTTAGATTAAAATTCTTTCTATCATTACTCTAAGTTATTTCGAGTCCTTAATAGAGCTCAAGATTTAGCATAATAGTACTCTTATTGAAACTAAAGTTTATTGCTGTTACTATTTATAAAATTACAACACTGCTTATAAGTAAGGAAACAGACCTAAGGCTTTCTAAGAACCAAACTTATACAGATCTCTTAGATTTACCTTTTATTTAGCTTCAGTAGAGGAAGTTTATCAGCTTATAATTGCATTAAATTTATAAGTGATCTTTTGCATGAATAACATCAAGTTGTGACTTATATTTTTCGATTTTCTTCATGACCTAGTAATGCGATGAACTTTACATTATCCTACTATTTACTTATAAGTAAAGGTGATGCAATAAATATCTAGATAGTTTACTATCTTAAACTCCCAAGTACAACCTAACCTTGGTTTGATTCATCATAGAGTTTGGTATCTTATGAAGACTATAGATCATGTACTTATAAGAGATTTATCTTACCCTCAGTACTGTAGACTATACTAACAAAAATTAAGAGTTATACTAGGGTATATATATTATTTATTTATGTATACACCTTATTGATTTATATCTAGTTCTAACAACATAACCATGCATCATTCATGGTTATATAAAGGGTCAATAGAGGCACTAGCAATCCTGCTCAAAACTTCTAATATACTATCGATCTTTTCTTAGAAGTTTCATTAAGAAAGACTATAAGATCTTTATGAAACAAGGGCATTGATGCAATACACATTGTGGTTCTTTACCAAAGAAGATTTCAAGGTTTATAATATAAGGTTAAACGATAGTACAAATCCTCATTCATTATCATGGTTTGACTTCATTCAAACAATATGATATTGACTTAATATATTACCTTATCATTCTATGAATAATGTAAATTATTAACAATAATTATGTTGTCCCGACCATGCAGTGACAACTATATCATTCGACCCCTTGGTGGATGGAATAATTTGGTGGGCACGTGGAATGTTTGCCACTGTGCAAAGCATAACTTAAAACTCACGATGCAACCCTAGCTCTCATTCTTGTCAAGGGTTTAGTCGTTGTTCTGTCTGGTTTACTGCGGCCATGAGGGCTCGCTTAAGCTTGTCTCTAGCTCCATTGTTGCGTGTAGAGAGGTGTTGCCATTCTAAAGTGTGGGTTGCAATACTCACATCTCGCACTGGGTTTTCCTTCTGTATGTAATACTTGCTATGCGTGTAGTTGTTCTCTGTCAGTGGATTGTAGTATTGATTTCTTACATGTCCATTGCCAAGTTTTAACCCTGCTCCAGTCGTGGGTGTAGATGTATTGTGAGGTCGTCGCCTTTGTCACTTGTGAGCACGAGGGTTATTCTTCTTGTGGTGCTTGTTTGCTGTGCTGGTTTGTTCCTACGTGGCCTCGGCATTCATCACTTCCAGGTAATAATTTGTTTTACAATTGTTTTTAAGTTTTTCTTTAAGTTACAGTTACATTATACCACTCAGTTTCTAACTAAGTTTTTGTCATTACCTACAGCTTATAGCTCGTCCTTATGCTAGAAAGAACCCTCTCCAAGTTTGGATTGGGATCAAGCCCTACGGGTAAGCCCCCGTTACAAAGTGGCAAAATCTTGCTTGTACAGACTTAGGGAAAACAAAATGGTTTTAGTTGGGAAGAAGTCTTGACCTCGGTTCCTCTAGTCTTGGGATGTTTGGTATTTAGTTTTTAAGTTTGGTTTTTCGTTATTAACCCTTGCATATAGCAGGGTGGCTCCAACATTTGATGCCGTGACTTCTACTACTCTTTTCTTAACTTATAAAGCATTTACAGTAATGTAGGTTTTGATAAATTGAATGTTAGTTTTGTTTTTGAAAACCCATGCCACGATGATGGGTACACCGGCCTGGGCTGGGTGTTGTAAACTGGTTAAGTTATGCAGCCTTATGGCATGTCAATGTATTACAATGGGTTTTTAAGAAATATTTTTACCTCGAGCTCTGTCTCGTTTTTGAAGAAATCTTGTATAATGTACTTTCTATGCACAATAGGGTTTCCCTATTCAACTGTTACTGAAGAATGTTCTGTCTAAACAATATTTTATTAGTATACATTATTTGTTATAAGGACTATAACTTATTCATAGTGCATAACTTATAATATTAATCTTACTTGTTTGGAAAATACAAGCTAGGGTTTTTCATGAAAAGAAACCCTTGTCTAATTAAAATTTTAAGTTATTTAATGATTTGGTTCTACTGCTTGTTAATTTGGTTGAAATAATATTATAAGTGTGTTGTGTAAATGTACACTTGTTTCAAAAAAGACGGTAACAGTTTATAGTAGACTCATTAATTATATTTATTATTATTATTATCCAGGTATATGGTTTGTAACTTAGAAGTTTTTATTTATAATAGTTTAATAACTTGGTTAGGGTTTTGACCCTGAAGTTGTATAGTTATAGGTATAATCCTGTCTAATAATTATAATTAGTTTTTGCATAGGTGTTAATTAGTTTTATACTAGTTATTTATTTATATTTTATTGCTTTTCTTTAATAAACTGTCTAGTGGAAAATGCTTAGAGTTTTAAAAAAAATGAATAAGCATAATTTATGTAACTCGGTTACTCTTTTTAATCTAAGTACTTTTAAATTTAACCCTATTTGTTTATAGTAAATACTAGTTCTATATTTAAATGATATTGTTAGAAAATAAACGATGTAATTAGTAGTTGTTTATTTTCTTAACTAGATGTAAACTATGTAACTCTAATGTGATTATCCTGCTGCATTTCATTCAGTTACTTAAGTGGAAATAGAGATATATAAGCCTATCATAACACGGTTTAATCTCCATAATATTTTAGCTTGAATAAAAATTAATCTACTGTCTATAAATACACAATCTTATCTACTAAGATATTCTTTTATCGCTTATTATTTCTACCTGTACTAAATTGCTGCTGTTTCTTTTCCAATATGTTTACATAAATAATCTTGTTAAAACAATAAACATAGATAACCAGATCATTATTCTTTTTAATAATAACTTACATACTAAAATAAATTACTCTGCTACTACGAAATGTAGAACCATATCTATTCTATTCAGTCTCTTAACATATTCTTTCATCTACTGTAAATACTCTATCTGTGCTGGAGTATGGCCTGGTCCTTCCAGGTGTGGAAAAACACGGACTAGAATTATTTTCCATTCTAACAATTTACAAACTGAATATTTAACATTCATTTAACAGTCAGATTCAGATTTATCTATCTAACACAGTAAAACAAATAATGTCGAACCTGATTAGGATAGACAACAACAACGTTAGGAGTCCGTTCCTCCCTACCAAACTCCTGGAGAGCGCTCAAACAATGCTTCCTCATGACCCTCGAGCCTGTTCCTGGTCTTCTTGGCTAAAAACTGACGGAGCATGCAAATAGTAGACTGATCCAATAACTCAGTAAAACACCTTGCACTCAGCAGTAATATCTTTCAGCTTAAAAGCTGCACTAGATCACTCAGCAGTTATCCCCTCAAACTCTTTCCACAATTCCCTTCCATTGAATTTCTCTGAAGTACATTCACCTGAATGATCACTTCTCTAGAATGAGCAGCCTCAGCTCTCTTCAATAGGAACTTTTATAAATATTGCCTAGGTCTTTTGGGTCAGTTTTCATTAATTGAGCCACCTGCTCTGATTTCACTTTCTTGGGGGATCATGACCCCAAATGTAGGGAGGTTGCCACTTGCAACAGTTGGAAGTGGTTTGAGGATGCTGCCACATGTTTGTTTTCTCTCCAACCAGTCCCCTCCACCAATTTGACCAGTAAACACTCTTTTAACAGCTCTCCTAAGCTGTTGTCTCCTCCTTTATTTATTTATAATAAAAATATTCAGAATTACATTAAATATCCTTGACTATGTGGAGTCATCAATTACAACTTAGCATAAAATTTAACATATTGTCCTCAAATAAAATCAAATAATATAATATTATTTTTGCAAAAATTGGGGCGTGTGACAAATTAATTCCCTTTTTTATCTTTCAAAATGGGATTTGAATCGAAATTGACTATGTTGGCGAAATTTTATAGTTCTAGCTGCCTTTATTTAGTCTTTGTATGAATTAATTCGTCACATTCACAGTGTTTCTCCTACTAGTTTAGACATAACATATTCTAGAAATTGTGGAAAGTGTGTAATTTACACCATGAAAGAGGGCTATGAACAACTTTTCAAGAAGCAAACCCATCCTCCTTTCTCAAGCATTTGGACAAATGTTTGGCATCATGATGGTCTCCCAAAACTTGATATATTTTGTTGGATGTTAGTTCATGAGAAAATCCTCACAATCTAAGAATATGAAGAAAAGATGTATAGAAGGCCCTTTGAGATGCATTCTATGTAAAAATTATGAAGAGACAATTTTGCATATGTTTTATCATTGCAATTATATTAAACAGGTTTTGGAGAAATATTTGCATGTATTGCAACATAATGTAGATCTTCCAACTAATATGAGCAGATTTCTTCTAGATTGGAATAATAAATTTCCTAGAAATCTAGTTGGGAAGTCTGTATATCCACAGTTTGGGCCACCCTGCCAAAATACGTTATGTGGAAAGTGTGGACAACAAGAAATTATGTTATTTTTTAAAATATAAGATGATCCCAGAAGCAACTACAACTATATTTGCCACTTCTTTTCTAGGTGAAGCTATTCACAGTCATAGAGGTAGACAAAAGATGGAGGAAATTTGGACTATAGAAGAAAATATTTGGATGAACTCTTTAATAAATACAAGACACGCTCAAAATCAGTCCTTGGGTGTTCTTGGCCATCTCCTTAAATGGCAACTCAAAATGAATAAGGAAGAAATTTAAAACTTGTTATAGAGTATTCAATAGCATATTCTTTTCTTTGGTGGTTTGTCGAAGGGAAACCCTGGAGCAACAAGTGCGGAGGGGGTTATCTTTAAACCTAGAGGAAATTAAGTATCAACATACGCTTGTGGATTAGGTTTCAGTACAAACAATTAGGTCTAGGGATATGCACTATTCTTTGGATTAAGACGAGTTATTTCTTTGGAAATTAGTTCATTGGTGATCATTGGAGACTCTTGCATCATATTATCTCATATAAGACGTCGTAAACAATTAAAGGATTAGATAACAGGTCGACTTCAAATGATAATCAATGGTCTTCTTGATCGAATTCAATCATTTCAAATTTCTCATATTTGTCAAGAGAATAATTCCTGAGAAGATGGTTTAGAAACTAAAGCCTCGCTTTCCACAAAGGGATCCATTATAGAAAACGAAGTTCAAAGTCAATAAATTTTGTCATAACTCTCTTCTCCCATGGAATAATATCTTCTTCTCCAAGTTTATTTTCACTCTTCACAAGAAAGGAATTCAAAATTTTCGTATTCTATTCTTGGTTTTCACAACATATCTATTGTATTTATGAGACATACCCTCTTATTCATGCCTTTGCTCGAAAGAATAAATATGTCTCTTGTTTGTCATGATGGAGATATTATTGTTGTTCTTTCCTTGGAAAACTGGTGGACGATGGATAATCTCGGATTCATGAGGACTAATTATCACATGCTTCTGATTTATGATACTTCCTGTGTCCTTTGGACATGCTCGAACTCATTTATTTTGGTCAGGAGCTATTATTTTAGTCCTCAAAATAGTGGCGGGAGGTTGCTTGGAAACAATTGCAGTCTTGGTATGTTGGAATTTGATGTTACAATTTATGTCACTTTTCCATCAGTGAGAGTGTGACTTCAAGTGCCAAGCAATGTCAACCCCTCTGATCTAAATGGTGGAAGTTTTTTTGTTTCCCTTTCTCTCCATGACTACATTTGGGGGGGAAATTCGACATTTACACCAACATTAGAAGTCAAAAACCATTTTTTTAACGTCGGTTAGACATCATTTTCAAGGGGTTTTGAGGAAAAAAGCAAACGAGTGTTGCTTAAGTGACATCTAGTATTTAACATCTCTTATGTGACATCTATGGGCATCTTAGTAAGTGGCGTGTACTTCTATATTTTAAGCGAAGCTTCGATATGTCTCTTAACAGACGTGCAATCACTTGTTTTACTGTTATCGCGTAAGTGATGTGATGCCGAAATTATTTTACTTTTTTGGGATTAATTGGAAAAAATTGTAAATGTATTAGGCCCCATCATAGGTTTTTATATTTTATGGTTAAATTAGGAAAGGATAATTCATTAAAGGATTTTGGAGAGAGGATAACTCTGCTTATAGGTAGATTTTTTTGTTGATAAACAATACCCACTTTTGAATTAATTTTTTTATTAGGTTAATGATTTGATTTTCATCTTTCTTCTATTAGTGGCTTGATAATGTATTTTATTAAAAAAGAGCACAATGTCAGACACTCTTGCTCCCTGATCTGCTACCAAATCTGAATGATTCGTTGTTATGCAAACAATTATCGATTCTATATACAATGATAGAAGCAACGATGTTCTGTCAAATGATAAGAATCAACCCTTTAATGTTGAATTTATAACCAATGATGGAAAATGTTATTTCCCTTGTATGAAATGTAGAGGAATGAAAAGAAGAAGAGTTGTTAGGGAAACATCCAGGAAACATTGCTCAAAGTATGGGCACTTTGAAGGGGGAAATAAATATCATCCCCTGGTAAGTTATCAGCAAAATAATAGTTTTTCTCATTTTTTAATACTCATATTATTGATCGATATTTCAATACTAATTGGTTATGTTTTTAACAACTATTGCATAGACAAGGACACAAACGCTTGCAAACCCACTTGCTACAATTCACAGTACCAGAGACGCTGTGGGTGATAACATTGAGGTTGATACATTAATGGAAGAAAATGACCACAACATTATTGAGATTGAAGGGAAAAATAGGTTGATCCATGACACATTTATTGTCACAGATGAGAATGTACCTACAGATAAGGCCTATGAAAACATTCATCATGTACCTCTTATTGATAAGGAAAAAAAATACTTATGCGAAGACTCAAAGACAAGTCTTCTCTCAACTCTTTTGTTGCTAGTCAACTTGAAGGTCATGAATGGTATCTCATACACAAAAATGACAACATTTGTTAAAGTATGGAAGATTTTGATTTTTGTATTTGCAATTGCTTGTTTTTTTATTATATATTTTTGTCATTTATTAGTCAATATAAAATTATGATTTTCCACTAATATATATATATATATATATATATATATATATATATATATGTATGTATAGAGAGAGAGAGAGAGAGAGAGAGAGAGAGAGAATGTTAGGTGACACTCTCCTATAACTGTCAATACTTTCCCTCACACATACAGAGAAATGTATGTCGTTTTGAAAAATATAAAAATGGAGTATAGCACAATTAATGCATATCCCAATGATCATATCATATATTACAGACAACATACATCAAAGAGCGAGCGCCTTGAATGTGGAATTAGTAGTTATCGTACTAATCAGATAGCAAATAAGGTGCCCAATAGAGTTCTTCACCATATCCCAATAATTCCACGTTTTCAACAACTGTTCATGTGTAAAAACATTGTAGAATTTATGGATTACCATGCATGACACATAAGTGAAAATGTTGTCATGCAAATGTTGGGATATGGTTCTACATTCAGAGATATTGATGAAATAAGGCCAATTTTTAAAGAAGAACCCCATAATGTTATACTTTCATTAGCATTGGATGGTGTCAACCAATTTGGATAGCCCAGGAGCACTTACTTAGTTTGGCTAGTATTTGTTATAAACAATAACCTTCATCCATGGAGGAAAATTAAAAGGGAGCACGTCATGTTTGCATTAATTGTTCTAGGTACTTATTTTTAAGAATTTTAACATAATATAAGGAATCAATTTTTTTTTATTGCATCTATGAGAACTTATTAACCATGTATGCTACTTTTGAAATGACTACTAGGTAAGAACCAAGTTAAATATATGGATGTATATATTGATCCTCTTATAGACAAATTTGTCATGTCCCTTCCTTATATGGTCACTTGAACAAGTCCTATCCCATCAAATCCTTGTGGGTTGAGGAGAGAATTATTAATTAATTGGGATAAATTTTGTCTATACCTTAGTTTGTAATATGTCATAAGTTAAATTTATTTCTTTATTTCCCATGAGTAAATTAATTTTTGGATAATATGAAGATGAGGTGGTTAGGAGGGAACACTAGGACAAGGGATAAGGTTTGGAACTAGGGAAACATTACAAAAGGGAAGAAAGTTGGAAGGAAGGCGAGTCAAGGTAAGAAACAGTACAAAGCAAGGGAATTCTAGCTTTTGGAAAGAAAGGCAGGAAAGTAGGAAAAAGCAAGAAAGAAGGGTAAAATCATAATAAAGTAGGAAAATCGAGAAAATGAAGGAAAAGCGGAAACAAAAATGAAAAAGTAGTAAAGCAAGGAAAGAAATCAAATCAAAAGCTCACAAAGAAAAAAAATTCCAATCTAGCTCATGAGGGAACATTGGCCAAGGAGGCTTGCACAAGAAGCCATCTCTTCTATAAAAGAAGAGTAGCACACCACTCTCACATATTTTGACAGTCATACTTTCAAATTGAGATCTTTATCTTCTTTTTTTTTTAACAAAAGCTGAAGAAGGATTTATATAAATAAAAAATGCTGAGCACATCCATCCTCGCACATAATAAATTCAAATGTTTGCATTGCTGTAGAAGAGGTGAAAGAGGCTATTATGCCAGCGATAAGGAGGATAAGGTTTCTGGGTTGTTTGTTGTCACTGAAGTTTCCCATGTAGGGGTACTGTCTGAAGAATTAGATGCTTAGAAAAAGACAAAAATACATATATAACCTGAGAAAAGAAAAGTGTGACACATAAAATTATACAAATAAGATCAAGGGTTCATCTAGTTGGCAGTCTTGTATAGCATGATCTGATCCTGAGTGCACGCCAAATAATTCATCTCTTCAATCAACTGATGAAAGGCTTCAATGTCGTTCTACATGCTATGTAACCCAGCAAAGAGAGCACTTATGTCTTCATCTGGAGAGCTCTTGTCCATGTTTTGAGAGCACCTGTGCGTATTCAAAATGATGAGAATTGAACCACATGCTAAGGAGAGGCTTTGTGTTTCGATGAGTAGAGGAATAAGACACATTTTTAAAGCCATCCATTGGCCAACAACACCAACTCTTTATTTCTGCTGTACCTATGTATTCAAGCCCGTGTAATGAAAGAGGATGATGAGGGGGGAGAAGATGGGCTGCCCCCTGAATGAGTGAAGATTATGGAACATGCTTATGAAGGATTTAATCTCTAATTGAAACTTCTTCAATTTTATTCTTAACACCTTTGTTGGCCATTTTTTTCTCTAAAATGTTTTTTCTGTCTTAGAATGTGGAAGTAAGAAACCTAGATATTAGAACTTAACCTGCTGATGTGGTTATACAGGCGATTGCAGTTAATAGCCCCTGAATTGTTGTCGGTACTCATTTTTTGAATGATATTCTTAGAGTCTCTAAAGACTATGATCCTATTAATGCTTTCCTTTTTGAAAAGGTCTATTTCAAATAAGAGAGAAAGCCATTCGACTTCGGTGTTGGTTTTTCAATCGATCCCCCAGGAAAAAGAAGTCAGTGTTTTTCCTCCAGGATCAAAGATGACCCCCCTTGCACTTGCTTCCCTGGGGTTGCCATTAGAGGCTCCATCAAAAAAAAGAGTGTGGCAGAGCAGAGTCTTCCTCCATTGCTGAAATTCTTCTTTATCTTTTCTTATTTCCCAATTTAGAAGAGTGGGATTGGTTTGAGGGGAGCTTTGCAAGCTTAAGATTTTGCAAAAAATTGCTTCGATAGGGTTGAGCCTTTGAGGATGATTTGTTTGCTTTCCAGCTTTTTAGTAATCATGTTATGGGATTTGATAGTGATACGTTTAAGGTCAGCTTTCTTCCCATCAAATATTGCTCTATTTCTTGAGAGCCATATTTGCCAGCAAATATTATGAGGAATAGAATTCCAAACTCGCATCATAGTGGGATTCCCTCTTGTCCTGCCAGGGTAGATAGATTTCCAATTTGATACCATGTCCTTTATATTTTTTCAAAGATGCACACTTCCTGCCATTGGTCCAAGGGTGCATTCCCATACTTGAACGACCACTGGACAAGTTAGAAAAATATGAAGAGCAGATTCGGGATGGGAGGAGCAGAGAGCACAACGTGAGGGGCCATCGAACCCTCTTTTTTTTGAGATTATCAGCGGTCAGCAATTTGTTATGGGCTAGCAGCCATAAAAAAATGTTAACTTTTTGGGATAATTGAAGTTCCATGCCCTTTTCTAGCTGACTGTGCTTTGACTGAATTCATTGTTTTTTAGAATTTTGAACCCTTCCTTTACTGTCTAATGTCTGTGGGTTCCCCATCCTTTGATGTCTCACTCCTGTATATTCGAAGGATATTTGCCGTGAAAAAGGGAGGAGAAGATTTTGTATTCTTATTATAGATGTTCTGGAGGCTGCAGAATTTTCCATCCCATCCAATCTCCTCTGCTATCCCACGATGAGATATCATAAAGCTTGAGATATCCATTGTCTTGCATCCAAATTCTGAGATTTTGGATATTGGAGTCAGCGATAGGAGGGAGACCAAGGATATTATCATCCGAGAGATTAATTATTTTCCCGTTGCCCAGGATCCAGTAGACATTATATTTAATTAAACCAACGTAATTTTTACACAGATTCCAGACAGCTGAACCTTTGCCTTTCCAATATGTTTCTAAGCTCCTAATTCTTGTTTTTTTAAGATTTTTTGGTTTTTCTGGATGACCTCCTTCCACCATTCCTTTCTTCCAGAAATGAGTCACCAGACCATCTTGGATCCCATTGCATGATTCATCATCCCTGGATCTCTAATTCCTAATCATCCTCTATTTTTATCTTCCATAACATTTCTCCAGTTAACCAAATTGAATTTTTTGCCCATGGTTTTGCCACTTTTCCATAGAAAGTTTCTTAAATGGCAGCCCTGTCTTGGTCAGATGATGAACATTATGATGACTATGATGAACAATACAAAGAATATTGTAGATAGTATGAAGAGTATGAGGTATCCTTTTCTAGTTCATCCACCCTTCTCTTATTAAATATAGAATATGACTACTATGTTCCTACATATGACATAATTCCAAGACATTTTCAAGATTGAAGGTATTATGAGTACATGAAGCCACCCTTAAGCATAAAAGAGGGAGAAAGATCCTTATCTATAGACAAGGAGATTATAAACAAGTTTGTGGACCACATAGCTAGGCTGTGGAATAAATTTTGACCTAAATAATATGAAAATATCCAAGATACACCTTCAAAGGAAGAACCATAGACACATTCTACTAAGCACATGGAGTAGAGAGCATCTACCGATGGATGCTCAAACATTTCTGGAGAATTTACTGGTGAATGCTCAAACTCTTGTGAGGTACCTACTGATGGGTGCCTAAGTTTTTGTGAGACATCTATTAATGGATCCCCACCTCTCTATGTTGGTGATATAGACATTCCACTTGAAGAAGTTGTTGCAAGATCAAATTTCCATGAGCATGAAGACCTTGTAGTAGCTGAAGAAAAGGTCCCAGGATTGATTTCACCTTCACCACATGAATTTCATGAAGTTGATCCTATGATGGAAGATGAAGAGGAGGTTCATATGCAAGAAACTCATTTTATTGTTAGTGTCATTGAAGATGGATTAAAATAAGATTTAAGAGGCCTCGAAGACTCTCCATGGAACACATGATTTAGTTTCAAACATCTGTTGGAGCATGAAGGATAAATATTCCATGGAGGGCATGGAGAAAATATAGAAGGAAATATCCAACACCAAAAGTAACATTTTGAGTATGCTTTCTGATAGATATTATTTGTTGGAGATTGTTGAAATTTGTCATGGACTAACCTTGAAAGATGTAGAGGAAATTGAAAATATCACAAAAGAATTGAAGTCCACCTAGGATTATTTGGAGAGGTTCCAAAAGGCCCTTTAAGAATCCCATATGTAGAATGAGCAACTCCATAAGAAGTTGCAAAGTTCACTTTCACCTTCCTCTCTTTCAATCAGTCATTCAATGGATGATTGCATTCAAGTTTCAGAGGAGGAACCTCATGAGATGGTGGACAATGAGGTATGTTTCTATTTGCATGTGTTTGAGAAGGCTACATGCAAGCAAAACGAAGACCAGGCACTTGCACTATTTCAAAGAGATATGGAGCCGCCTCTTGGTTAAAGTTGTATAGGTTTGGAGGAGGCACAAGATGGTACATTTGATGAACTAATCAAAGGAGACAAGGATCCATCCACATTCTGGGTGGATGAGTATTTCAGAAGTTTTAAGTTGGTTCATGACCTTTCATGATATGCACTTTCTACTACAACCATAGCACATGAGGACTATAATTGGGTGAAGGGATTCTTTCTATTGGTGCCATAAGAGGAGCAAGAGGATACCACACTCATCCATTGTGATTTGATGAGAGCACCATCCCCTTCTCAGCAACATCAAATTCATCCATTTCCCACCTTTGATTCGTCCATTCATAGTGGTGATGGCATGACCAGTGGCAGGGAGTTGAGCCATTAGGCTTGTGCACATGAGAAAGCCACAAGATTTACATATGGAGTTGATAGTTGCATTATTTGTTCATCCGTGGCATGGATGGATAGGTACTTGTTGGAGTTGTGTATCGTGGAGGGTGTACATTTTTCTTACACCAATAGAGTTTCAACAGACACTTCTTACAATTTCTGTGAGAAACATGGGAATATATGGTTGTTGGAATATGCCTACAGTTTTCTTGGGACATGGGACTCACATCAATGTCATGGAATCAAAAAAATTGTGAGCTCCAAGACTTGTGTCCATCATTTACATAAGAATTTTTATGCTTGGTGGAGAAGGCTCACAAGGTTTTGGCCCTACATTGAAGAGTTGCATAAATGATTGCAAGGGCCCTCATAGTTTCAATTTTTCACTAGAAATGTTGATATTCCAGTGTGGTGGTATGATTTTCACATCCTCCTTTTAATTTTTTATGGTGATAAATATTTCTTATTGTTACTGATGTTTGGAAGGATGCAAATAATATTATGGGATCCTGCCATCATTTGGAATGACCATTTGTTCTAGGTGATCAAGATGTTTAATGGACTATTGCATAAGCAATGGGATCCTGGTATTCCTTGGAATAACACATTTCTACAAATGATAATGTTGATGTTTGGGGGAATGCGTTATAAACAATGGGATCTTGGCATTGTTGGTTCTACAGTTGTAGCTTGGAAGAAAAATGTTGGGGAAGGAGAGCAGGTGTTATACCATCCAGGATTGTAGTTTCTTGGGGACAAGAAATATTGGGAGGGTAGGACTTTCATGTCCCTTCCTTAGGTGGTCACTTGACCAATTCCTATCCCGTCAAATCCCTATGGGTTGAGGAGAGAATTATTAATTAATTGGGATACATTTTATCTATACCTTAGTGACTTTTAATATGTCATGAGTTAATTTTATTTCGTTATTTCCCATGAATAAATTAATTTTTGGATAATGTGAAGATGAGGTGGATAGGAGGCGCACGAGGAAAAAGGCATAAGGTTTGGAACAAGGGAAACATTTCCAAAAAGGAAGAAAGTTGGAAGGAAGGTGTGCCAAGGTAAAAACAATACAAAGAAGGAAAGTAGACAAAGCCAGGAAAGTACGGATTTTGGAAAGAAAGGCAGGAAAGTAGGAAAAATCAAGAAAGCATGGTAAAATTAGAATAAAGCAAAAAAATCCCAAAAAAGCAGGAAAATAAGAAAAGGCGATGCAAAAGTAGCAAAGCAAGGAAAAGAATAAAAAGAAAGCAAAGCAAATTAAAAGGCCACAAAGAAAGCACATTCCAATTTAGCTCATGAGGGCGCATTGGACAAGGAGGCTTACACAAGAAGCCATATATTCTATAAAATAATATTAGTGCACCACTCTCACATATTTTGACAGTCATATTTTCACATTGAGAGCTTTAGCTTCTCAAAATTAGGGAGACATGCCCCTAGTCACAGTCGGGAGGTGTGCCCTTGCTACTTTTCCAATATTAGGAAAGGATTGATGCCATTCATCCAGTAATGGTGGAAAATTGTAGTATTTAGTATCATATCTAGAGAAGTTCCAATCATTTTGCATAGTTTGGGAAGTTTGTTATTCCAATTCCCAAGGATTTCTAGTCTCTTTCTTCATGTAATGATGTTTTATACCAGCGTAGATCCAAATCCTAGGCTCTATCAAGCACCGAGATGGATCAAATCTCTCGAGGTGAAAACCTCTTCTTAGGTATCCATTGATTTGATTCAAACCAAAAGACACATATTTTTATTTAAGGTCCACATATAATTTTATTATTATTAATATTTAATATTATTTATGGCAGCCATATAATATTTTTTATTTTGTTAAGAACGAACATTGCATCATTTCTCCACACATGGTTTTAAAACCATATGCAAGGCCCTCCTACAATCATGGGTTGTTTAGGAGGCATTGCACATGGTCTTAAAACCATTTGCAAGGCCCTCCTAAACCATGTACAATAAAACCATGGGTTGTTCAGGAGGCCTTGCACATGGTTTAAAAACCATGTGCAAAGCCTCCTAAACCATGAGTTGTTTAGAATGCCTTGCACATGGTTTTAAAACCATGTGCAAGGCCAAAAAATTTTTGTGTTTTTTTCTTGACCCACATATTTTTTTACGGATAATTAAATTTTTACTTTTTTATTGTTTTGTTAGGTCAGAAGATTACAACATCTGCCCCATATTACATTGTTTTTGTGGCCGACATTTATTTGGCCTATTAGAAAATTTATTTTTTATTAATAAAAATAACTTTACGAAAGTGATATTATTTTTTATTTTGTGTTACAAAATCTCCCCCATAATATTCACTATCACTATTATTTTTTGCCGAAATGTTACAAACGTTACATCACGTTACAAGATCTCCCCCATACTGGGCTGTAGAGCGCCTCTCGGTGCAACTAGAGGATGTTATGTATGAGCTTCCTATGAGACTCATTTCGGCCCTCACTGGTTATATTTGATGTATTCATGTATCTAGGAAATTATTCAATAAATTTGAATAAGTGTGGTTGTGTTTCATAAATATTTATGATACCTTGTCTAGATTTCAATGGAAAATTACTAGTTTTTTGTTTTTCTTTAACTGGTAAGCTTATGTCCAATGAATTTTTTTCTTTCTTTTTTCTAAATGATAATTAACGTGATAATGAATTTATTTGTGACCTCCTTCCATTGTTTGGGAATCACATAAGTGGATCCTTTTGTGCAGTTCTAGAGGATAGTTTTGTTTGTGTGACCCCATAAGCTTTTCTAATATGGTATAAACCTATAAAAACACATTTATACTATTTAATAATAGAGTATAAGAGTTTTGAAATCTTTTCCAAGCCAATTTCTCTCACCATTGGTTTCCGGGAAGTTACAAGCAAAGGTTTCAATTTGCATATGCTAGGGTGCCCATGATCCTTGGAGTAGAGTTTAGCCTCGTTGATGCTTGAAACGTAGATGGTCCCTACTTGTGCCAGAAATTGTTTCTAGACTACAAAGAAACAAGCTAACACAATCTCAAATATTCAATCAAACAAAACTAGCCTTTTAGGTTTTTTAAAAGGTTTTCTGGTTGTGAAGTTTGGTGACAAGAGGGAATACATTCATAACCCAAATAGGAACTAAATCACAAGTAAAGAAAAACTGAGATGCATAACATAATAACCATGTATCCAATCAGAAAATAACATTGAAGTTCATCCACAAATGGCAAGCACTACAAGCATAAAAACTATAAACCAGCAATGAAATTACCAATTGTGTAGCTAAACAAGCTAGAAATGAAGCCAAAGAACATGCTGAAGGGTAATATGGAGCATATATTTCATAATCAGTTCCTCAAATACACATGAGAGTCATATACTTAGCTTATCAACAAGTTAGGAGACCTCCTCTAGCCAGCCAAAAGTCGAACCCTCTCCCTGTACCCTTGTCCATATTTGTCACGTCCCCATGCCTCCGACCGGCGAAGAGGACGCGACGAACATCAAACACGACCGGGAAAACCGCCCCATGAACATAATCAGAAAAATCCATGCTGAAATTAAAACTTACAAGCATCCACAGATGCAAAACTCTTCAATCATACAACGGAAGCAACACAAACACATTTCCAGCATTGATCATGTTCATCATTTCACATAATACAGTATATAAATTG
The DNA here is from genome assembly GCA_001517045.1 of Pseudotsuga menziesii. Taxonomy (NCBI): domain Eukaryota; kingdom Viridiplantae; phylum Streptophyta; class Pinopsida; order Pinales; family Pinaceae; genus Pseudotsuga; species Pseudotsuga menziesii. The sequence goes on from LPNX010120248.1 coordinate 349,570, forward strand.
CAGAGGTGAAGTAACAACATCACTTATCTTTTGATGAAGAATTCACCCACAACCAGCTACGTCGCTGCAATGTTCCACCCAACCATAGGCCAGCTTGATCATCAATCTCTCAGCAACGCTGCCACCCCGAGCTGGGCATGATTCCTCAAGGACTGAGGGGACAATTGCAGGCTTACATATAGCCAAGGGGCATAATCAGCCAAACCAAACACTGCTGGGTTTAACAGGCCTTCAACAGCAGCCAAGCCAGCACATCCCAAGGGGATAACCACTGCATACCAGCAGCAAAACCAACCCTTCACAGCCCTGTGAAGAAGCCAACAACCGGAATGATCCCCAAACCAAAGGTGAGACACAGCTCCAGCCTACAAGGCAACTCAGAGTTGGTTTTTGGCCCTAACGTGGCCAAAACAACTCAGCTGCAACTCAAAATGGGGTACCTCAGCAGCCACAACACACAATGAAATGATAACGGCATTCCACGATTCCAACAGGGAAAATTCAGCCAATAGCACTCACAATTCCTCAATGGAACGGCTGGGCAACATCACATAGTCCACAACGGAGGAGAGGCCAGCTCTCAGCGTGGACAGAGGGAAATTCAACCAACGGGTTGGAAATCCATAGTGGCCCAAAACGAATTTGAGCACCACCGCCAACAAAACGTAAGGAAGACCACATTCCCAAAACAAAATCAGTGAGCATGGCTCTCAACATGAAAACGACTCCGGCAGCATTCAACAGTCGTGGAAGAAATGACAGCAGCCCCAAATCGTGGGTGAAAATCAACAGCAAGCAGAAATCATGGATTAAAAACCACGGTCTGGGTGCATACCAAGAGAATTCGGGCCCTTGAGGCCGTTCTACCTTCTTGCTGCGTGCACCAACCAAGGAAGAGCCGCGACCAGTGTGCGAGGAGGAACAAAACGTACAATCCCAGCCTGCGCGTGAGGAAGAACTAACCAGGCGTGAGAGCAACCGACCATGGGGAGAATGAAGACCAGCGTGAGGGAAACAAAATTTCTCTGCTGGGCATGCGTACTGTCCAAACTGACAGCAGCCTGCCAAACCCACGTTTTTCCATACCCACGTTTCCTCATGCAATAACTGCCCCCAACTAACAAAGTCAAGACATTGAAGAGGTTGGAGAGGTTGGGTAAGACAAGAAAGGTGACAAACAACAAAGGTGGTAAAACATGGGTTTTTCCCCATAGACCAAGGTTTGACATCCCCCACCCCTTATCCTTTGGAACCATGCCCTTTTCATTCAACGTTGCACTGCTGTAGCTGGTTGTGGTTTTAGTTTTATTTGATGTGCATGTTTACATGATGTCAAATTAAAATGTGCCGGATAGCATGACATACCATCAGCAATTATCCCCATTGCCGAATCATACACAACCAAATCGATGGTGGGGCTTTTGCCTTGAGCTCCTCACCATGATTAATTACAATATATACATCATGCAAACGGGGTCAAAACCGAGGACATCACAATATTTTATAATTACAAAGAAGTAGTTCTATCTTCCCTTCATTAGGTCGAAATTGAAACTACCCAGCATTTACATTAACTAAATTTCAACTAATTGACTAAAAATAGCAAAATCAGATTCCTGGTAAATATGGCGAATTTCTGAAAAATAGGTGTCAAAGAAGCCTCCATATCTCTCAATCCGTGACACCTGTGTAAACAATGAGAGAGTGTTTTGTGAATGGGTCTGTGATGGACAAAAACCTCTCTTGGTTTTTAAAATTTCATCTCCAATAAATCAGAATATTTCCCGCAAGATGAACACTAAAACAGGAAAATATTAAATATTTTAAAAACCCTGAAACATAAGCTGCAAAGATTAAACTGAATCTTTCAAACCTTGACAGCTGTTGAAAAACTAAGAGAGGTTTTGTGAACGGGTCTCCTATGAACAAAAACCTCTTTTTTTTTTCTAAAATTCATCTCCATCAGTTCGTGGTATGCATTCAATTTCAATAACCCAAAACAGGAAAAAACAGAGCAGAATTCTCAATAATCTTTGCATTTCAATATCCTCTTTTCCATCTGAAATTTCTTCTGCAGGTACAATATTTTTAGCAACAAATGTCTCTACTGGTGCATCATCCTGAACAGGCTCGGTCTCCTTATCAATTCCTGCAGCATTCCCATCAAACTGACTTGTTGTTGTTTGTATTATGATAACTGCCTTTGAATTACATGTCAGTAATCTTTATCATGTATGTCCTGATCATTGCAAGAAATACTGCTGCTGGCAGAGCTGCTTCTTGGACCTCCTGTATTCCATGACTGAATATACGCTGACAGAGATGGTTCTTGGACCTCCTGTATTCCGTGACTGAATATAGACTGGCATATCTCTCTAATTATGATCATGCCATTCTTCCTTTTTCAGCATTCTCTGTTTAGGTTTTTTGTACCACAAAACTCCATCTTCCATGAACTAATCTTGCAAGAAATTATCTGTAATTTGAGTTCTCTTATATGTATCCCCGGATCTCTGGCCTTTATCAATCAGATCTAGATTTTCAACTTCCTTTATTACAACTGGTAAGTATTGTTATGATCCATTCAGCTCATTTGATGCCAGTCTAATGTTGCTTGACGTACCTTGCAAACTCCTATTGGAGTCTTCAATTTCTTTTTCATGCTGGGTTTGTATAGGTGGTTGTCCATGGGGCATAGCCACCTCTACTTTCTAGTTATCTGAACCCCTTGCTTTGAGATTTTGAAAGAACTTTGAGTTCAGCTTTTTGTCAGACAAGTTGGAGACTCTCTTTTTTTTTTAAAAATTACTCACTGGCTTGTCAATTTTACTTTTACTTCCTTGGAAACTTATCATATAATCAGATACTCGATATGCATTGTTCATTGCATCTTTGTTAGAAGAACCGAATTGGCTTGCATCAAGACTCGTACTCTCAATGTCAAATTGTTTCAAATTCTGTGACATCTTTGCACTTTCATTGTCCAGAAAATCTGAGGATGGGATTTTGTGTGCAATATATGAATCAGCTTCAGGGTCTGCAATGTTTTTTCCAAAGCTTCAATGCCCCTGCCACACTATCTCTTACCAGTTTCATCTGCACCTGTTAGTAACTTCACAGCCTATTTTCTTCGAGTTTACATAGTCTTGGCAGTCAATTTTCCTTTGAACTCTCACAGGCTGTTTATCTTCAATTTTGCACAGTCAATTCTATTACCAATTCAGGAAATACTTTGTGCCAAGTTTAAATGATTTGGGTTAAACTCAGAAACAGAAATCTCTAACAGTGCTGTTTTGAAATTTACTAACTCAAACAATGTCTATTTAGACATTTGGACTAATATTTCATCATTAAAAGTTTGTTGAGTAAGTAAATTCGTATCTTCTTCTAACAATTTGACATCTTAAGGCTTAGCAGAAAAAACCCCAATTTTAACAGGTCATGACCAAGGCCACGCGAGCTACCTCATTCAACGCTTAATGCGAGTGTTAGAAGTTGATTCCTGGACTAGCTAGATGTCGAATTTAATGCTCCAGGTGTCTTCAAATCTCCAGCTCACTTCTAACCGTCACGCTGGGAAACCCTAATTCCTCCTTCAACTGTCAAATTCCCAATTTTTAAGCAATGTGTCTCCACCCCGACGTCCACCAGCTTTGTAATCTTTAGTTTGAGATCCTCTTGCCGAAAATCTTGCCTCATTCTACTCTCTGTCTTGATTTGCCACGCATTTGCATAAAACTGTCACGATCTCTCTCACATGATGACCAATACCTGTTTCAATGATAAACTTGGCAAAACACGTATCAAATGTGATAATTGATGTGGTTAATACCTCAGGGACGAAACCCCCAAAAAAATCGGACTGAAAAATGACTATTTTGGCACTCGCAACTTTCCTGTAGCGCACTAGTGTAACTTTTTCTGGCTAGCGCTATAGGAATCCCTGTTTTGTGATTTTTTAACCAAAACTCCAAACCAAGTGTTGTTTTTTGGTAAATAACTTTAAGTAATGTCTTATGATATATCTTTAAAACCTTTTAGAAATATATGCATCCTATAAGCCCATAAAAACCATGAAATTAATTAAATCAAGCAAAAATTCAAAAGAAAATCTATAAAATCAACTATAAACATAAGGCTAAAATCAAAATATTTTAAAAGAAACCAAGGTCAAAAATTAAAAACAATAAGAAAAATCATATTTTTAAGACAAGCAAATGGTTCAAAAATAGAAAACAAAAACATGCTATAACATCTGGTTCCTGCTGCGGGATGAAGTCCTCCTTGTGAGGCTTCAAGAACCTATAGACTAGTGCCTTCTGTAACCAAAACTGCCTGCTTTTCTGCAAAACATCCATTGGGCTATGGAGTCTTTATTCAACCCTTCACACACTGATATATACAATGAAAATCAAATCTCTTTCTTTGAGGAACCTTCCATTTACTGAATCAAATTGTAATCCCATTTCCAATGTAACCAGGAAAAAATTTCATCAACCCACCCAAACTTGTTTCCAACTCCGAATATATATATAATCAGAAATATTGGAAAACATGAAGAGAAAATATCTAACACCTTATACTCACTTTCATTAAATGGTGTCTCTAAAATAACAGATTTATAACTTAGTATTGACTCTAAATAATCTACTACTGGATCATAAAAATTTCCATAAGTTACCTCTTCTTGTTCTATGAAAAAAATAGGTTGTCCATAAGAATATTTTGTTCCATGAATATCAAACAGGCATTGGCGAAAAAAGACATCAGGATCAGCCTGAATTTTCTCCATAATTTTTTGGATAGTATCATCAATAATGTCAACACTATGAACCTCCTTTTCCACACTATCTTCAAATGAATGACTATCATGCATTGGCTTTGGCTGTTCAAGGATAATAGATTGAATGCATTCTTGAATCTGTTGATCAGATTGTGACATATCACACACCTCATAGATTTCTAGGTCTTTCTTTTCAATTTCATAATCATATTTATTAAAAATTAGAGCATCTTCATAATGATTTTGAACAACAGATTTATCATAACCATGAATATAAGCAACTTCTGAAAAAATGCGAACAGCCTGGCCTTCATCGATTTTAGTATCAAAACAAAAAGGAATAGAATCTAATTCATCATAGAATTCTTGTCTTGGAACCCTAATCTCTTCATCATAAAAAGGAGCATTTTGAGAAATTTCGAATGATGCTGCTAAAGGTTCGTCTTTTCCTTCAATACAAAGCCGATCTTTAACACAACAATGATTTCCAACAGTTTGTTGAACTAGAGATTGATCTTCAAAAGGATTAGCATTCAAATGGTTATTAAGGCTGTTGAAATCAATATGAGAATATTCCAAACTATCTCTATTGGTCTCATCACTTGAATAATCTTCAACCTGACCTAAAACAACAACTTGATTATCGTAATGATCATGGAATTCTTCCTTGACAGCAGTATCTGAAAATGTTACCTCTCATCTTCAACAAATTCTGAAACTTCAACTTCTTCATGACATGTTTTGAACCCTTGATTGTACTTATCATCATGATTTTTTGAATCATAAATTGTATTATAAAAATCAGCCCGCTCACAACAATCTTTAAAAATTAATTCAGCTGAGAACACATACTTACAATGTTTTCGAAAACATGTGTGGAATTCTTTCAGTGAGGAAATGCTAGCAGTGGGAAGAGAAAAATACCAATCTCGTGCATCTTGCTCGAGTAAATACATGAACATTTTCATGAGCACATCTGCATGCTGTATATTTCACTAGACCATACATTGATGAAATTTGATGAGGTGATCTGAAGGATTATCCTCTTTGCTTTCTCTAAACCGTGGAAGACAATATCCCCAAACATCCATAGTAGGTACTAAATTTGGAAAACCTGGAATATTAGAAAAATTGAAAGGTGCAAACCTTCGAGCCAAAATAGCTTCCATGGACATCGGCCTCTGCATCTTGAAATAGTGGAGTCATCAATCAATTTGTCAAGACAGATTTTGTTTTTTTTTTCTCCTCAGAAAGAGGAAGGGGTGATAGTAATTCAAATTAATTAGGGCTGCATAAATCTAGGGATGATTGAAACCTTCTAATTCTTCTAGCTATTTTCAGTATCTGTTTTGGGTCTGAAACACCCAACTGCAAAGGTGAAACAAGTCTGTTTCTAGTTCCAATTCCCCTATTAGCCACTGTGACAAACTGGTGAAAAGTAGTCTTAGAAATATGCTGGTTTAAGTTCACCTCTTAAAACTAGTGAAATGATAAGTATCCCAGGGAAAAATTTGTTTTCAACTTCGTTCCTCGGCAACGGCGCCAAAGATGTTTGTGCTAGAAATTGTTTCCAGACTACAAAGAAACAAGCCAACACAATCTCAAATATTCAATCAAACAAAACTAGGTTTTTAGGTTTTTTAAAAGGTTTTCTGGTTGTGAAGTTTGGTGACAAGAGGGAATACATTCATAAGCCAAATAGGAACTAAATAACAAGTAAAGAAAAACTAAGATGCATAACATAATAACCATGTATCCAATCAGAAAATAACATTGAAGTTCATCCACAAATGGAAAGCACTACAAGCATAAAAACTATAAACCAGCAATGAAATTACCAATTGTGTAGCTAAACAAGCTAGAAATGAAGCCAAAGAACAGACTGAAGGGTAAGATGGAGCATATATTTCATAATCAGTTCCTCAAATACACATGAGAGTCATATACTTAGTTTATCAACAAGTTAGGAGACCTCCTCTAGCCAGCCAAAAGTCGAACCCTCTCCCTGTACCCTTGTCCATATTTTATAATTACAAAGAAGTAGTTCTATATTCCCTTCATTAGTTCGAAATTGAAACTACCCAGCAGTTACATTAACTAACTTTCAACTAATTGACTAAAAATAGCAAAATCGGATTCCTGGTAAATATGGCAAATTTCTGAAAAATAGGTGTCAAAGAAGCCTCCATATCTCTCAATCCGTGACACCTGTGTAAAAACTGAGAGAGGTTTTTGTGAATGGGTCCATAATGGACAAAAACCTCTCTTTTTTTTTAAAAATTAATCTCCAATAAATCATAATATTCCCCGCAAGATGAACACTAAAACAGGAAAATATTAAATATTTTAAAAACCCTGAAAAATAGGCTGCAAAGATTAAACTGAATATTTCAAACCTTGACAGCTGTTGCAAAACTAAGAGAGGTTTTTGTGAATGGGTATCTTATGAAACAAAAAATCTTTTTGTTTTCTAAAATTCATCTCCATCAGCTCGTGTCCTGCATTCAATTTCAATAACCCAAAACAGGAAAAAACAGAGCAGAATTCTCAATAATCTTTGCATTTCAATATCCTCTTTTTCATCTGAAATTTATTCTGCAGGTACAATATTTTCAGCAAAAAATGTCTCTACTAGTGCATCATCCTGAACAGGCTCAGTCTCCTTATCAATTCCTACAGCATTTCGATCAAACTAGCTTGTTGTTGTTTGTATTATGATAACTGCCTTTGAATTACATGTCAGTAATCTTTATCATGTATGTCCTGATCATTGCAAGAACTACTGCTGCTGGCAAAGTTGGTTCTTAGACCTCCTGTATTCCATGACTGAATATCCACTGGCATATCTCTCTAATTATGATTATGCCATTCTTCCTTTTCCAGCATTCTTTGTTTAGGTTTTTTGTACCACAAACCTCCATCTTCAATGAACTAATCTTGCAAGAAATTATCCGTAATTTCAGTTCTCTTATATGTATCCCCGGATCTCTGGCCTTTATCAATCAGATCTAGATTTTCAACTTCCCTTATTACAGCTGATGAGGATTGTTCTGATCCATTCAGCTTGTTTGATGCTAGTCTAATGTTGCTTGATGTATCTTGCAAAATCCTATTGGAGTCTTCAATTTCTTCTTCATGCTGGGTTTGTATAGGTGGTTGTCCATGGGGCATAGCCACCTCTACTTTCTAGTTATTTGAACCCCTTGCTTTGAGATTTTGAAAGAAATCCGAGTTCAGATTTTTGTTAGACAAGTTGGAGACTCTCTTTTTTTTTTTAAATTACTCACTGGCTTGTCAATTTTACTTTTACTGCCTTGGAAACTCATCATATAATCAGATACTCGATATGCATTGTTCATTGCATCTTTGTTAGAAGAATTGAATTGGATTGCAGTAGGACTCGTACTCTCAATGTCAAATTGTTTCAAATTCTGTGACATCTCTGCACTTTCATTGTCCAGAAAATCTGAAGATGGGATTTTGTGTGCAATATATGAATCAGCTTCAGGGTCTGCAATGTTTTTCCAAAGCTTCATTGCCCCTGCCACACTATCTCTTACCAGTTTCATCTGCACCTGTTAGTAACTTCACAGCCTATTTTCTTCGAGTTTACATAGTCTTGGCAGTCAATTTTCCTTTGAAATCTCACAGGATGTTTATCTTCAATTTTGCACAGTCAATTCTATTACCAATTCAGGAAATACTTTGTGCCAAGTTTAAATGATTTGGGTTAAACTCAGAAATAGAAATCTCTAACAGTGCTGTTCTGAAATTTACTAACTCAAATGATGTCTATTTAGACATTTGGACTAATATTTCATCATTAAAAGTTTGTTGAGTAAGTAAATTCGTATCTTCTTCTAACAATTTGACATCTTAAGGCTTAGCAGAAAAAACCCCAATTTTAACAGGTCATGACCAAGGTCACGCGAGATACCTCATTCAACACTTAATACGAGTGTTAGAAGTTGATTCCTGGACTAGCTAGATGTCGAATTTAATTCTCCAGGTGTCTTCAAATCTCCAGCTCACTTCTAACCGTCACGCCGGGAAACCCTAATTCCTCCTTCAACTGCCAAATTCCCAATTTTTAAGCAATGTGTCTCCACCCCGACGTCCACCAGCTTTGTAATCTTTAGTTTGAGAACCTCTTGCCGGAAATCTTGCCTCATTCCACTCTCTGTCTTGATTTGCCACGCATTTGCATAAAACTGTCACGATCTCTCTCACATGATGACCAACACCTGTTTCAATGATAAACTTGGAAAAACACGTATCAAATGTTATAATTGATGTGGTTAATACCTCAGGGACGAAACCCCCAAAAAAATCAGACTGAAAAATGACTATTTTGGCACTCGCGACTTTCCTGTAGCACGCTAGTGTAACGTTTTCTGGCTAGCGCTACAGGAATCCCTGTTTTGTGATTTTTTAACCAAAACTCCAAACCAAGTGCTGTTTTTGGTAAATAACTTTAAGTAATGTCTTATGATATTTCTTTAGAACCTTTTAGAAATATATGCATCCTATAAGCCCATAAAAACCATGAAATTAATTAAATCAAGCAAAAATTCAAAAGAAAATCTGTAAAATCAACTATAAACATAAGGCTAAAATCAAAATATTTTAAAAGAAACCAAGGTCAAAACTTAAAAACAATAAGAAAAATCATATTTTTAAGACAAGCAAATGGTTCAAAAATAGAAAACAAAAACATGCTATAACAGTCCCAACAAATTTTGCATAGGAACCTGATCTATCACAACCCTCTCCCCTTCCTTAATTTGGACCTACTTTCTTGATCCTTTTTTAATTGATTAGTACAAACCCCTTGTCACACTACTTGTTTCAAAATCTTTGAGTAGAGGGAGTTAATGACCAATCTAATCTGATTGATTCATTACACGAACTTTAAAATTATGAGATGGTATCAATATGTGTTGGAATATTGGACAATAGTAAGAGGGGGGGTGAATTAGTATTGATAACATTTAACAATTTAAAACCACTTTTAACTTATTCATTAAAATGCATAATCAAAAATATACACATAACAAAAAAATTATCATGGAAGCATAATTTGGAAAACCACAAACACTTTCTATAACTGCAAAATTATATTTACATTTTTTTTGCAAGCTACAACTTACTGGAGACACCAATCCCCAAGTTTTTCAGCTACAACTGAAGGATGCTACAACACCCTGGTTTCTTCGTGTTACAACAGACAAGGATGCTACAACATCCTATTTTCCAAACACTACTGGAAGGAGGCCACAACCCCCTTGCAGGCTTGCATCCTGCCCTAATGCCACCCTACCTCCCTAATTTGATATTTTTCTTCAATTTTGTTACTGATTATTCTTCACTTCATTGGTCCTTTTATTCTCTTGTTGTTACATTGATTTGGATTGCTAAGACATATTTCTTCCAGTTCTAACTTCTATTTAAATACTTCTTTCATCATGTATTTGAACCGTTGTGTCCCTTCATTAAAACCTTTTCACCAATGCATCTCTTCATTATGGAAACACGCATTTTCATGAACTGGTTCAAAAAAACCTGAAACCCTATTTTGGAAGACCTATAACCTTGTATTAAAGCACATTTTAGGAGAAATAATACCATGGTCATATTAGACCAATTTTTCAATACTTAGTCAATTTTCAGCAAATTTCCCAAAATAGTCTAAAACCTCATTTTGGCAGACCTGCAAATTTTTCTTCAAGCATGTTTTAGGGGAACTGAGACCATGATCAGATGAACACATCAACAAGATAATCCCTGATGGTCTCATATAATTTTTATTAGTATCCTACAAAATATGGCAGGAATTGTACTGAGGCCACTTAGGCAGATTTACAAGAACTAAAACAGTCCAAATCATTCCAGAAAGCACTTTTGGAAGACTAATAACTTCACCTTCAAAGACTATCTTGACAAACCAATAATATGGTTAGATGCACATGACAACAGTCTATATGTATATTTCTTCTTAATCATTCAATTCATGAAATACATAAGATGTCATATATTTTACAGAGGCCCCTTAGGCAGATTAAGAAGAATTTATACTTAAATTTTCATAGTTGCAACAAGTTGCCATACTTTTACAGAATGGTGTCAAATTGTAACAATGACTTCATGAGAGGACTAGAAAACCATCATATGAATTTTCAATCTCATCACACATTCCACATTCCATGTCATCACTTCCTTTGTTATTCCTTTGTCATTAATGAACTCTGATTTTCCTATACTTAGTCAATTTTCAGAGTTTCAACAAGTTGCCATATTTTTACATAATGGTGTCAAATTGTAAAAATGACTTCATGGGAGCACCAGAACATCATTATATGACTTTGAAACCTCATCACACATGTCATGTCATTTCCTTTGTCATTAATGAACTCCTTTGACATCAATGGCAACCATAGTCAACAAAACTCCAAATTCTAATCACCCTTTGACATCAATATGTACAACATCTCCAAACCTATAGGCCAAATTTTTTTTTAGTTCCATGGAATACTTCATGGACAATTCATGATTCACCCGGTCTTACACATTTATGTGGTATGTAAAATTCCCATGAATCTCTATGAATCATTTATTATGCAATTTTTTTTATAATATACAAAACTCTATAAGATCACACTTCCATAAATTGCAGGGATTCAAAAGAAAGGGAAAATATGCATGCCCATTATGTGGTCCAAGAACAATATCTAGATGTTCAATAAGTTTAGGAAAGGAGGTCTACAATGAGTTTAGATATTTTCTCCTTAAGGACCACATGTATCAAATTACTAAAAAAAATGACTTCAATGGCATTAAGTTTTTAATTGTTAGACAAGATATAATAACATTTTAGCATCATAACATCATAACCATATACAAAAGGATCATTGAAAGATAGACAAGCACAACCACACAAAAGAACACAAAGATTTATCTTGCGAAATCCTCATGTGGAAGAAAACCCAGCAAAACTTCCTCTATATAGATGTATAAGATAAAAGCCCAAAACATGTATTCCTCCTCCTTGCTGGTATGTCTCTCTCTGTCCTATGCGCTATACACAAGTGAGTATGTGTTTTCAAATGAGGAACACAACTCCTCTATTTATACTCTTTTTATCACTTGACTTTTAACCTAACAAGTCGGCCCCACTAAACTGATTGGGCCGACTTCACCTTGGAAGACTCAAAACAATATTATATTATATTAATTAGGGTACTATTGAACCGACTTACAATGGAGGTTATACCTCATGACTCTAGGATGACCAATTACAATAGTAACATCCCAACGGATGAATAAGACATCTCCCTTGGGGTACATTAGTAAAATACATTTAGAATATTCTTCGAAGTTACAATATTTAAACACCCCCCCCCTTAACGAGAAGGGTATTCTATTGACAACAACATCGTCAACTATAAGAGTAGCGAGAGAGAGAATCTTCAACGGTATCAAGGCAATCCATCTATACATTATAGGAATTTTTCAACAATCATTAACAACTGGAACAATTACTGGAATATCTTCAATATCTTCAGTGCTAGAACATCATCTTCTATAGCACTGAGTCTTCATCTTCTGTAGCACTCGATCACTTGATCCTTTGCAGCAACACTTTGATCTTATTGATCCTTTGCAGCGGCACTTCGATTTTCTTGATACTTTGCAGCAACACTTTTATCTTCTCGATCCTTTGCAGTAACACTTCGATCTTCTCGATCCTTTGCAGCAACACTTTGATATTCTTGATCCTTTGCAGTAGCACTTCGATCTTCTTGATCCTTTGCAACAACACTTTGATCTTCTGAATCCTTTGCAGCAACACTTCGATCTTCTTGATCCTTTGTAGCAGCACTTCGATCTTCTCGATCATTTGTCACAACACTACCTACAGTACACATGATCTCTTTGCAAGATGATATATCCCTATCACTTTAGGACATAGGTCTAAGGATGATGCAATCATCATTAGCCTAAGCCCCCTTAATGAGGAGCGTCCATAGCATCGACCAGCTGGATCGTCTGCAAATGAATGTAGGAACACATCATCTACAACCGAATGTAGATCTCGTCCACAAATGAATGCATGACCTATCGTCTGCAAGGACTCATCGTATACCATCCTAAGCCTATTAGAGCTAGGACCACTCCCAAGCGAGTGTTATTTTCTACGACATCTACAAGTGAATTTAGGCATACTCTCCATGCAAGAGTATTGTCTACAACTGAATGTAGATCTCATCCACAACTGAATGTAGGACTTGTCGTCCGTAAGGACTCATTGTATACCATCCTCTTCCTATTGGAGCTTGGACCACTCCCAAGCGAGTGTTATTTTCTATGGCATCTACAAGTGAATGTAGGAACACTCTCCATGAGAGAGTACCATCTGCAGGACCATCCTAAACTAGTAAGAGATAGGACCACTCTCATTAAGAGAGTGTTATTGTACGCAAGACCATCCTCAAAAGAGGATACTATCGTCCACAAGTGAATTTCAGACTTCATCAACATATGCAAGATCACTTGGCCTCTTTAGTACTGGAACATCACTGCCATCCCATCATCAATGACAGTCTCATAATCACTCCCCCTTTCCAGGGAGGTTTGTATCATCATCGTTCCTCCTTGCGAGGAAAGTCTGTAACATCATCATCATCATTGTTCCTCCTTATGAGGAAAGTCTATAGTATAATCATCATTGTTACTCCTTACAAGGAAATTCTGTAACATCATTAGCACTGTTCCTCCTTACAAGGAAAGTCTACAGTATCATCATCATTGTTCCTCCTTACGAGCAAAGTATTTTCAGACTACACCAAGCTTGTCACTTGAGACAGAGTCTTGGTTAGCACATCAACAACTTGCTCATTGGTACTCACATATTGGATTTTTATAGCTCCCTTCTGTACCATATCCCTTATGTAAAAATACTGCATTTCTATGTGCTTGATTTATCATGGAACACATGATTCTCTGTCATCTTTATACAACTCTGGTTGTCACATAGAATCACTGTGGTATCCAACTCCAGGTCAAATAGACCTAACACTAGCTTCTGAAGCCATATGGCTTCACCACTAGTGGAGCAATCTGCTATGTACTTTGCTTCAACCGTACTGAGAGAAACACTGAATTGTTTCTTGCTAAATCATGAGATCATGGCATATCCTAGACAATAACATCCACTTGAGGTTCTCTTTCTATCTGCGGCACTTCCTGCCCAATATGAATCCGCATATCCATGCAATATGTAGTCACGATCTCCATCATAGTATAGTCCAAATTCTATCGCACCTTTCAGGTACCACACCACATGCTTTGCAGCTATCAGGTGAACACGTTAGGTATTAACTTGATACTTACTCAGGGTGTTCACAACAAAGTATATATATGGTCTGGTATTTGTAAGATACATAAATGACCCAATAATATGTCTGTACTAAGTCACATACACTAACTCTAATGATTCATCAAATAACAACTTCCGGTTGGTATCCATGGGTGTGGCCATGGATTTACAATCCAACATATCAAATATCTTAAGATTTCCATGATATACTTTGTCAAGCCGCATTGCTTCACTATAGGATGAACATGCTGCAATGTTCTCAACCTATTTATGAGAGCATACCTAATCCCAAAACATCCTGAGGTGCTATTTTTGTCTTTGGCACTTCCTCTTTGCATCTACAATGAGTTTATCCTATCAGGTCATCGACATATCCCAATCTTCTGCATTCAACCTTGAAGGTTGGAACCCACTTTACTCTTGGTAAAGCCTTAGTCCATCAGGAAGTTTTCTATAATGTCATACCATGTTGAATTCAAAGATCTTCTACAATCACTCCCCTTGAAGCGGGGCATCATCCTACCTCTGCATTTTTTACTCTATGTATCGAAACATTATGTACTGGAGTGATAGGTATAATCCTCTGCTATGGATATTCTATGTATCCATCTTTGGTCACTATATACAAAGATCCTTTATCTCAACTTTGTTGAAAATTTTCCCCTTGCACCCATCTATGAGCTTGTTGTCTTCTATAGGCTTCCATATTCAACCTTGTAGCAAAGGTTAAGATATTCATCACTCTAGGTGATCTTCAATATTCTTATGTAATAGGATTATGGGTTCCTTTTGAGCTCGTACAAATCCTTTTTTGCACATGTGGTTCTTTTCTCAATATATACTTCTACTTCATTGGAGAAGTGTATCTGGTCAATGGAGTATGCCATGCCATAGTCTACTCCCTCTTTATGAGATAAACCATGAACCTTGCTTTATATACTTGTTCCTATATATCCACATGGAAGACACTATAGAATTCCCTTCAGGTCTCAGAACCATATACTGGGCATCATTCCTCATGATCAACCGGTACTCTTTGATCATAGATTCTTCCATAGATGGAAGGGTGTACATCAATGATGTCACTCAATTGTGCCACATAAATATAGTGTATTTGAGGCATCTTATTTTAGTTGGAATTCCTGTCATACTTTTCTTCATCTTGAATGATCTCTTCTGCCCAAGGTGGTCTTCATCTCTCGAGGTGGATCTACCACTCTCTTATATTCTTTCGAAGCTCTTTCTTCCGTCATGGTGTCTCTGACCCTGGGAGATTGAGGTTCATATTCATGTATGTTTATTGGAGTGAATATTGAATTGTCATCACTTATTCTTCGAAACAAGTCTCATCCTTCTTTTCTTGTAGGTGATTGTATGTGATATTTCCTACAAGTCAAATGCACCAGTTGCATTATTTCATAAGACATATTCATAATGACAGATTATAATTATGTATAAAGATATAATCATGCAACTATTTTAGCCAATACAACATTCATCCATATCTCGTATACACACAGAAACTTTCATGATGTCTTCCATCTCTACCATAACATCATTGAGACTGTGCACTAATCCCGATATGTCAGTAAAGAGGTTTCATTCTAGATAAATAGCAATGGAGTGTTGTATAGAACCATGGGATACTTACCCATAACATGCATATTAGTAGTATACTTTCATTAATGCAAACATTCTGTCATGCATAATACACAACATATATAGGAAACAACAATTCAAATACATATCTTTGTTTGTTTGGTAGATTCCTTCTTGATATTTATGTACTCGAGCCTTCTACTGATTCTAGGAACCCGTGTACTGGTTCTGAGTGTCACTAATTGCATTCCCTATTATCCAATGCTGAGATGGATAAGAGTACAATCTTTGAATTCACTAGTAGAATTCATATTCCTCATCACTTGAGGAATCTTCAGCGGTGTGAGCATGATGTATTTATTTGACTTCTTCAAGTTATTCTTTGATTTGAGAAACCCTTGTGAAGTGGAATTGCATGTTCTCTGAGTTTTGTATCTTAACATTCTTAAGCTAGTTCCTCAATGTTATCTTTGATATTCTTTCCTTCATATATAATGGTCATTGTACCGAACATATCCTTGGGATTCTACAAGGATTATATATGTGAGATCCAACGGAGGCTGAAACAATCCTCTTGGCTTTGACTAAGTCCTTCTTGTGCTTTGTCTCCATATCCCTCTGGATCTGTAGCTTCTTCATTGACATAATTCTCCAGGTCATGCTTCTTCAGGTATGAGAATCACTCTATACTTCCATGCTCATAGGTTTTTGGATTCTTCAAGATTTTTCTCAAGCATGGTACTGTTTGTCATCATGATAAAAATGAGAACTTCAAATGGAAATAGAGAGGATAGAACTTACCAATGAGATTGCTTCAATCTAATGCTTGCTTGAAATATTTTCTAGAAGAATGATTTTGGTAGACCTAGGGTTAGAAAGATAAACCCTAATTTTCCAACTTAGATATCTTTCATATCTGATTGGATAGAAAGATGTTCCTCTTCAAGGCGAGCTTAGCATCATACTTGTTTTCCCAAAGTTGTGAACATAACTGCAAAATATTTGATGCCCTAGTTTCCCCCCGTCAATAGTGTTAGGTCAAAAATTGAAAATCCATAGAATGAGAAAATTATTCCATATAAATATGTTCCCTCCTAGGGAAATTTTATAGTCCTCCTTTTTCAACTGATCAGTGGAGAGAAGTGCCCGGAATAGGAATCCCTAGTTTTCTTCAATTTCTTCTGCAGAATTGCTTGATCTTGTTTCTATTGTATCTCTAAAATTCCTGCTCCTATGGGTCTGAAAATATGTCCTAAGGTATCCTGGTTTGTCTTATTTCCAACCCCATAGGTTAGCATAGAATTGGTTTCACCAAGTGGGACTTATGCGAATTTTCCCAAGGTGACTTATTTCAGGATTGTTCAACATAGAGAACTTGTATGGACTTCCACGTGTCATTGTTTCACGTTCATGGTCTGAAACATTTAGCATAGAAACTAAAGTTCATTCCCTCTATGCAACATCTTTCAAAATTTCATTTGGACCTTCCTAGCCCGAGATATAGCAGTTCTCCCTAGGTCACATGTTTAAGGTTGAATCTTGGGAGAGGCTGGAACCCTGATTTGGAGGAATCATATCTCCTAGATTATAGTGAATCTGAGGCAAAAAATTATACATAGGGTACATCAATATTTCATATTAATCCTATCAAATTTTAGGCTCTTGGTCCTTCTCCAACATCGAGTTATAGAGAAAGTACCAACATGACCAGTTTTTGTCTTGTAGGGTTTTCAAGCATGAAACCTTAATCTTCAGTAGTTGTAGCTATAGTAGTATTTCTGCTACACAAATACTTATTTCAGGGTATATATGATACCATGTTAAGTTTTTAATGGTTATAAAATATCTAATAAAATTTTATCATCATAACAACATAATCATATACAAAAGGATCACTGAAAGATAAACAAGTACAACCACACAAAAGAACACATAGATTTATCCTAGGAAACCCTCATGGGGAAGAAAACCCAACAAAACTTCCTCTATATAGATGTATAAGATAAAACCCCCAAAAAAATATTCCTCCTCCTTGCTAGTATGTCTCTCTCTCTCTCTCCTATGCACTATACACAAGTGAGTGAGTGTGTTCAAATGAGGAACACAACTCGTTTATTTATACTCTTTCTATCACTTGGCTTTTAACCTAACAAGTAGGCCCCACTAAACTGATTGGGTCGAATTCACCTAGGAAGACTCAAAACAATATTATATTATATTCATTAGGGCACTATTGACTCGAATTACAATGGAGGTTATACCTCATGACTCTATGATGACCAATTACAATAGTAACATCCCGACAGAGGAAAAAGGCATCTCCCTTGGGGTACATTAGTAAATACAATTAGAATATTCTTTGAAGTTACAATATTTCAACAAATTGAAAGGAAGAGATTGGAAAAAATCCATGAAGGATGATGCCTCAATTATGGAAGAGGGAATTTCAAAAGATCCATGGTAAGCAATATTTGTTTGTAGCTAATTACTTTGTTCTTGGTCACTTGTTTTTATTTCTAGATTTTGATACTTATCATGATTAATATAAAATATTAATATGTCATTGATACTTCTCAAAGGTCATCACAACAGTCAACTTCCACGGGGTTTAAACTTGATACTCTACCCAATTTAGCTTGTTGTCATTCTATGAGCATCTACCAATAGCTCATTTGTTCGACACAAGGCATATTGGAAATAATGTCATAGAGTGCTTGTGGAAAGGAAAAATTTGCAAAAAATATTAGTGGCATTCAAGAATCCAATTCATTACAACATTTGAATCAAACCTAGGGTAGTATAATTTCCACCAATATCCCATGGTTATTAACTAAGCAAGAGAGTGCTGCTGAAAAAGAGGTTGTACGAAAGATAAAATTTCCCACTGGGTTTGCTTCAAACATAAGTAATATATTGACAAAGCAAGGTGATTTCGGGGGGGATAAAACTCATGATTGGCATACATTTATCAAAGTTCAACATTTTGTAACTTTGATTATCTATTTAATGTTATATACATTATTTTTTATTAATTCATGTTTATCTATATTTAAGTTATATGTAATGGCATATACGGTATTTGTTAGTAATATATGTTGCATCTTTGTTGCAATACATTCTACCTCTAGTTCTGCCTAATAGCTTTGAAAACAACATTAATAAGGTTATTTATGATCTCGACAAGTACATGAGGTATGTATAAATTTATATTTAAATTAATATTGATTGTATAGATGCTAAATACTTGCTTTTATTGTCTTCTATATTTGAATGTGGACACATCAATTTTTATTACACTTATAGGTGGTTGTCATACAAATAAAAGCATAAGGAAGATATCAACTATTGGAAAAGACAGATTCCCCAACTTATGTGTGAGATGAAAAATTATATTTCTCCATCCTCTTTCAATGCACAAGAACACTACTTGATACACCTAGTGGACAAGATTGAAATATGTGGACCCATGCACACAAGGTCAATGTGGTTGGTGTAGAGGCAATTGAAAGCATTGAAGGAATTTGTCATATAGATATCACATCTATAAGGATCAATGGTTGAAGGTTACATGCTATATCAATCCACTGTATATTTTATTGAGTACCTACCACAAGTAGTGGTTTATATAGATTTGTCACTCCTTTGGGATTCCAATTCTACCAACAAATTTAGGGAGGAGGTGCTGTTGGGGGATGGTAGACATAAAAATTTAAAGGTAAAATATTGAACTGTATTAATATCTCCATACATATTTTTTGTTACACACTACTTTGTATCTTGGTTGTTTAACCAAAACTTTTTTTGACATTGTTCTAGGTAGTACAGAGTGGGATGCAATTCATGTATACATTGCAAATAATCTTGATTTTATGAAGACATGGACCGAATGATGTGAATAAATTTATGGTGAATTAAGATGGAATGACTTGGTGGAGATGATTAGAAAGGATTATTTGGATCATGACATAAGTTTAATCCATCAACAAATTGATTTAGCATTTGGTGCAAAAGATAGAAATGTAAGCCATGTCTGGTGTTTGTTTTTATATTTCAAAACACATTATTGTCTTTTTATTGCACAATATATCAGACATATACTTACCATTTCTTAACAATCCATTTCTAACATATATATTAAGAATACATGTGAAACATCAAAAGGATATGTGGTGCAATGGCATAAAATATCACACCAAAGAGTTGGATGACAGGAGAAAAACATGAGATAGTGGTATTACTGCAATTTTCTAGGTTACTAATATTTACCACAGGGGTGATAGACATATAGTCACTTCGGATTTAAGGTACTATGGATATTTGGAAGATATCTTGGATATAGACTTTAAATCCTTCAAAGTGGTTCTCTTCAAGGTGAGGTGGTACAAATTGTTACTGCAATGTGATGAAAGGATGGTTATTAATCATGGAAATGGATTTGCCATGATTAATACTAATATTTATCAGCGGGATATAGATCCATATGTATTTCCAAGTCAGTGTGAGTAGGTATTTTTTTTCAAAGGTACCAGATAGACCAGGTTGTTCATTTGCTATTAGATTTGATTCAAGAGAATGACCCGCAAAGTACACTTTGCCTAAAGATGAATATGTTCAAGAAGAAGAAGAAGATGTGGCTAGAGATATTGTGGAGGAAGTGGAATTAGACAAAGGGGGGAACCGGGTTGGCCAAATAGTCTCTAAGTCGCATCTCGATGATGGCTTAGTGCTAGATGTTGCATATGTTGTTTTGGACAATCCTTACAATGATTCCAAAGGGTTGGATGGAAATTTTGATCTTCATGACTCATATCTCAACTTGGACGATGTTGAAGATCAATTTGATATGGAATTGTAGTCTAGGGAAATTACACTCGCGAGAGAGGTTGTTAGCACTAGATTAGGTCACATAGTAGTTGCATTTAATTGTATTTCTCACTATTTCTTGTTTATCTATTTAGTTAGTTAGGCGTTCGAATCTTACATACTTAATTCCTTTAGTTAGTTAAGAGGTGATGTTGACATATGTTAGTATTTTATGGCATATCCTCGTGTTTTATGTGTTAATTGTTGAATCATAGAGGTTAATGGTGGTTTTCTAATTTATTTTCATTGGCCTCTTTAAGAGGTCAAATCTAGTACTATTGTAATGCATCCATTTATCATTGCATCATTAGAGTTTAGAGAACATGAGAGTCTAGAAACATACTAAGAAAGCTCACAACATTCACTCACCTAAGAAAGGGAGTCCATTTTGTATGTAAATACCAGTGTTTTTATGGAATGAATAATAATAGATATGGCTATGTTATGGATTTTCATTGTGTTTTATGCATTTATTGTCGAATCTTAGTGGTTAGTGGTGGTTTTCTTGGTTTATTTAAATTGGCCTCTCAAGGATGCCATCATATACTATGTTGCAATAGTAGAAGAAATATAAACACATGTTCTATTAAGATTCACTTATGTATTTTCCATTAATATTTATTAAACGAAAATTATGATTTTGAATTTAAGATATTGATGATTTGTGTTATATTTTTGTGAATGATTATTTATTAAATCAAGATAAGATGGTAATTTATGCTCTAATTTTGCAAAGGGTTGATTATCCCTTGAACAATCCTCCCACTGCACGATCAACGTTCAGTCTCATCTTGCAAGTCCCCCACATTTAAATTTACATTACTACACATTTTTATATGTGTCGCTTAAGCAACATGTAACTGACACCAATGCAATTCTATTGACGTTTTCTAGATGTCGATAGCATTGCATTGACATTGTTTACATGTCACTTAAATGACATCAATGTAATGCCATTGACATCTGGAAAATCTTAGTAGCATTTCACCGGCATCGGTTACATGTCGCTTAAGCGATGTATATAAAAATGTATCCCTAAAATTATGGATCCTAAAAATTTTCTCTATCTATGAATACATAATTGAAGTTTATTTACTTCTTTGGAAACATATAATTCATATGGTTTGTTAGTTTATGCATGTTTATGTTTCATTCTAAATATAGACACTCAATATTTATAAATTTCTTAATCCACGCTTCTTTCATTTTATTATTGCATCCTATGAATGCATTTAAACCATCTCTAGGCCTTTGTGGAATATCATTTGTGCTCCCTTATGGTGAAATATTATCTCATGGCTTGCAACTTTAATGCCCTACAACCAGATATGGGTCCCACTACTAAGATTGTACGGGAGGGGGTAGAATAATCTTATGAACTATTTGGATGAGTCCAATAGGACTTGTTGTGATCAATATCATGACGCATTGACTTACTTTGAATGTTTTCACAAATGATATGTGAAAGGGTGTCCAACAAAAATATCCCAAACTCATTTAAATGGGTATTTATTGCTACAACTATGAATTGTTTGATTATAAGACTATTGAATATAAGACTCTCATCCCAAGCCTTAGGATTTCTTTTATTGAACCCCCTAAAAAAATCAACCATGGTATTTCTTACCACATCTATTTATCCTTTAATTTTTTAGATGAAAGAATGTACTTATCATCAAGTTAGTATCCATCATATTGCATAAATATATCTAGAATGGGCTTAGGAATATACTATATATGTCCAAAATAATGATTGTGAAATCCAAATCATTCCCTTATTCTCTAGAAAAACAACTTAGTCTCTTATTATCTATTTAGCCATGTTTAAAAAAAAACTATTCCATCTTACTGACGTAGCAAACTACCAACAATATATAGTGATGCTCATGTGCAGTCATCTATAATACCTAAAGGAAATACATTGAAATGATATTGGCATGGTTAGCTTAGTACAAGGAAAAGAGCATATAATCTTGAATCCCTATAACTAGTTTTCATCATAAAATAACATACAAAATGTTCCTAAATAAAGTTAGTGACATTAATTGAGATGTTTAGACAACATACCTACATATCTATTTTCAACAAAATATTTCCAATGTCAAAAGCTATATAAAATATAAATGTATGGGCTTCTCTCAATAGCGAGGTTCTACACTCTCCATTCCCAATAACAACTCCAATACAACATTTATGTGAAATCCTATGCCATTTTCAGATTTAATATGCATGCCTTCATAGGGAAATGGATGTAACTATGTAATATCCATGAGAAATTTATCTAAACTTGATTGTATTGACAACAAATCAACAATCTTACTTGTATGTCCTTAGGTTCTACACTCTCCATTCCCAATAACAACTCCAATACAACATTTATGTGGAATCCTATGCCATTTTCAGATTTAATATGCATGCCTTCACATGGAAATGGATGTAACTATGTAATATCCATAAGAAATTTCTTTGAACTTGATTGTATTGACAGCAAACTTAACAATCTTACTTGTATGTCCTTCTCTACTTGATAACATGGTTAATTTGAAAATAAGACATCCACTGTGTATTCATTTATTATTGAAACTTTATCTATGCTATCAAAAAATGCAATGGCTTGTGGTAAGTGTGTGAGTTGTCTTGGTCTCCACTTGGCATAAAATATCAATTTCCTTACTTGGTGGAAATATAATATCTCTATTGGTAGGTTGTATTCTCGATCACCGCTCCATAAATATTTTTAATGATAACAAATCAATGTTCACCTCTTATGGCGATACTTATCCCAATAAATAGCATATGTATAATCCTTAATCACAAATGTATTCTACGAATTTGAAAGTTCTAACAAAGTTACTTCACAAATATTCTTCAAAATGTTGAAGTTTCTCCACTATAAGCTTGTTTGAAGGAACACTTTCATTATGTTAAAGTGAGATAATGCAAGTGACAAACTTTGATGGATATTATATAATTTAAAATGCCTTGCATAAATGACTAATATAGTAATTCCCATATGTTGTCACCATTGGCACCTTTGAATTTGTTAACATGCATAATGGTTCCATTGCCATATGAGAAATCCTAAATTACCGCTTATTTAAATTTGTATTCCTACATTATGAAACATGTTTGAGATCTCATATTTCATAGTTAAAACATGAAGGAACATTTTTTCATTGTGCTCTAGAGTATCATACATTACACAAATTTGACTCTTAAAACACAATATTATATGTGGTGAATGCATGGTTAAAGTACTCAACTCATACAAGATAATTTATTCCTTAAAACTTATCTAATAAAAATATAAACTTCATAGTTTGGTTGCATTGTCTAGGTTAAAAAGTTCATAATGCTAAATTTTATAAACATAGTAAAAGATGTAGAAAGAATTTTAATAATGCGAAAAATAGAATGCAAAATCATGAAGTGTTAAACATATCAACATATACTTATGGTAGATCAGATTGCAACCAAAGGTGGTTGTTTGAAGAAAAATGCATATTTGGGAAGGAAGGGTAGGGTTTGACTGGTCGTGGGGGCCGTAGGAATGGGTTGCAGGTCATAGGGTGAAGACCTGTCAGAGGTCCAGGTGGATAGTACTATGGGTTCCCGTGGTGGGGCATGCTGGCATGGTAAAGGTAAGGAGAGCAAGTTTTTTGTTATTTTTACTCCTTGAGTTGGCCGAAGGTTTCAAAGCTTGCAAGATAGGGTTTTCTCTCACCGTGGAGGCTGAAGTTTTACCTACTGTTTTACCCGAGTTAAACTCTTTTTACTGTAAGCGGTTACCATGGTCGCGGAGGATCAGACATACTATTCTAGTGATCATCAGGAGGAGGATAGAATATGGGCAGTGACAACTAGAAATATATGGGCTGAGGTGGAAGCTCTAGGCCCAATGGGGGGTTCCCCTAAAATTTTGGATTCTTCCCAAACCATCTTAGGTTTCTCCCCCTCAGATTTTTTTTTCCTCTCCCCCGCCCTCTATGTTTCAAACGGTTTCAATGGTGCTTATGTCGGTTGTTCTGCCTCTGGCTAAAGGGGATGGTTGGTGTTATGTTCCCTCCTTCTAGGATCTTGAGGAGAAGGGTGGGATGATAGAAGTTGTGGTGGATAGGAGAGATCAACGTATGGGTTTGAACAAGGTACCGTGCGTGCAATCGAAACCGAAGCCTTGGGTTTTTGGAGGTTTGTTCGAAAATCAAGTGGAGAGCTATGGGTTAGGGCAGCTTGGTTACCAAGAACATAGGGATTTTGTAATCCCTAGGTTGAGTTCTGGAATGAGCTCAGAAGACAGTGGTGGGGAGTATTCGTATGGCTTAGCGCACCCGGGAAAAAGAAGAAGGAATTGATGGGTCAAATCCCATCGCATGGATTATAATTATGCTTAAAGGAGGAAATAGAGTGAAATGAGGTTGCACAAATGACTGATCAAACTCTGGTTGTAAAGGCCTTAGGCTAGTCTTTTTCTATGCAGAATATAGTGGCTTTGGCGGAGGCGCACTAGAGGCTGCATATGGGTTATGTTCTGGAGGTGGTGGAATTAACGTGGAACTAGTTTGATTTCAAATTTCTTAAGGTTGAGCATGCCCCTTGGGTTCTCAACAGGAATTGGAACTGGCATCATTGTCCAGTTATGCTAAATCCCTAGCACATGCTTTTTTATTCCTACCGAGAGCTCTTGGATATTTTCCCTTTGTGGGTTCGGCTACCCAGTCTCCCTCTCCATTATTGGTTGGAAAAACATTTTAGGGGTGTTGGGAACATTTTGAGTTCTTATCTGGAGGGGAACTACTCCTTTGTGTTTACAAAACAACTCAAGGCAGCATGAATTTTGGTAAGCCTTAATGTTAGGGAAGGTTTGGTGGAGGATATGAAGCTGAGCTAGGGCCCTTATGTTATTATGCAAAAAATGGATTATGAGAAATTTCCCTTTAGATGTCGTAGATGTCATGATGGTAGTCATCCTGCCTCAGAATGCAAACTTCCCCTTCGGTTCAGGAATGGTGGTCGACGTAAGTGGTCTGATTGAATTGACAAATCAGTACCGGTTGGGCCTTCCTCATTGACCTCAGATCATCCTACTCAAGAGGTTTCATGAGTGAAGCAGGGGGTCGACCAAGCTCCAGAGGAAGAACAAATTCATGCCTTAACAGAGGAAAGCCCAGTGGAACTGGCTGAGCTGCTGCGTGTTCAGGGGCCCCATTTTGCGGGTACACCTACTCCCCCTTTTCCTCCTTCTATTAAAATTGTTATGAATAATGTTTCTTTTTATGGTTTGGATTGGGTCGAGGGTCTAAATTTTTTGAAAATCACTACTCATCTGACTATGAGTGCCCCTCCCCTCATTGAACCTCCTCCTCTTGTCTCCCTGATTGAGGTTCCCCCTTCTTTGGATTCGTACCTGGACCCGGTTCACTATGAGGAATACTTGGTTATTCTTCCCCTCCTGAATCCACTGACTCAGGATACTTTCTTTGATTCGGTAATAAGCTTGTTTCTTGGGGACTGGTAAAAGGGAAGGAACGACCTCCAAAAGGAAGAGGGAGGAAGTATTTTATCTCAAAAGCTCATAACAAGGAAAAGAAGGATCTCTTGGAAATAAAACAACAGTCGATTGGACTTGCACTTAGAGCGGTGCGAACCCAAAAGAAGGGTTGTTCATGAAAATTATGTCCTTTAACTAACGAGGTCTGGCTAGTCCCCATAAAAGATCAACACTTAAGAGGGTGGTCTCCTTAGACCGCCCATACATCATTTTATTGCAAGAAACTCTAGGTGTTGGTGAAGTTGTAAAGGTGATATTGGAAAGTTGGTTCGATGGGTAGTGTTTTGAAACTTTGGATGTTAGAGTTCGGTCTGGAAGGTTGGAAATTGGATGGGATGAAAGGCCTGTCAAACTGCACAACCTTTGGGGGATGGAATATGTTCTTGTATTGTCATTCTTGGCATTAGATTTAGAATAAGTATTTACATTTTTTAATATTTATGGCCCTTATCTTAATCGGATCCCCTTCTGGGAGTCCTTACCCAACAATCCTCTCCTCAGGGGGGACTCAGTGATTTTGGGAGGTGACTTGAATTTTTCTCTAGGATAGTTGGAAGCTTGGGGGCCCTAGGCTAGGGAAGACTCGCTGTTGAGTTTCTTTACTCAAAGTTTGGTTGATAAAAACCTGATTGACGTTGATCCTATAAAAATCAAACCAACTTGGAGAAACAATAGAGCAGGTGATAATAGGGTGGTGAAGAGGATGGACAGGTTCTTGGTTGAAGAACAGTTGATGGACAGATTTTTTCTTCCAAGGTAGTGGATTGGAGTTGGGGGAGTTTTTGATCACTTCCCTATCTTTTTGTAATTTCGACAACGATTGGCCAAACCACATGGCCCTCTAAAGTTCAATAAAACTTAGCTGAAAGATTACTCTTACATTAATCTGGTGAACACCTTGTGGGTGCCTTTCAACCCTAGGGTCCTTAAGTATGCTTCCTATCAGTTTGTATATAATTTAAAAAGAGTTAAATGCCCTATTAAATATTGGGCTCATTCAAAGAGGATTAGGGAGGACCGAGAATTAAAACGGTTTGAAGAGGATCTTTCTAGGATCTATGTAGAAGAAGGGGAGTGGGATTGAGGACTCAAGAGTCTAACGATTTTTTGGTTAGGTTAGAAGGAAGGAGAAACACTATGTTGTTGGAAAAAGAAGAGACCTAGATATTGAAAAGTAGGGCTACTTGGTTAGAAGCAGGGGATGGGAACTCTAAATTCTTTCATGCTTATGCAAAGGGGAGGATAGCTACAAACACCATTTGGAGCCTAGATAACTCTCAAGGAGAGCCTCAAACTTCTTTTGAAGGGATGGCTAGGGTGGGGATTGAATATTTTCAATGTCTCTTTGGAAAAAACAACCAGGATACTATAACGGAGATGATCATAGTGGCAGAAATTTTTCCTCACTTTGTGGAAGAAGATGATAATAGAGCTCTTATGGGAGGAATTTGCAAAGAAGAGTTGAAGGAAGCACTAGAGAGGTTTCAAAAAGATAAGAGCCCAGGCCTGGATGGATGGTTTATTGAATTTTTCCTTGATCTTTATGAACTTTTGGGGGTGGATATTCTTAAAGTGGTGCATGATTCAAGAAGTATTGGGAGAATCCCTGCAAGTTTCAATTCAACCTTTTTTTCCCTGATCCCTAAGTCTGACAATCATTTTTCTCTAAATGACTTTAGACCTATCTCTCTCTCCAATTGTGTCTACAAGGTAGTGGCTAAAATCATTGCAAGAAGGTTAAAAGTCATTCTTTCTCATCATATCTCAAATGAACAGTTCAGTTTTTTTGAAGGGAGGCAAATAGATTAAGCAATTGGAGCGGACGAAGAAGGTTTGCATAGTATCAAAACCAAGAAACTCAAAGGAGAAATCCTTAAAATAGACCTTTCCAAGGCCTATGAAAACTTTTGACTTGCAGATAGGACAATTAGACTTATCTATCATTTAGGAGACATCATCAAATTCCCCATGTATAAAAGACAAGTGGAGGAGTGAAAACACAAAGTGATAGTTGAGCTAAAAGTGTAAACTGAGACATGAGTATCAGAAAGTTCAAAGATGGCATGCTACCATTTTTTATGAACCAAAGAGAGTAATTCTTCCTTATCTTTCCTGTTGAATTTTAACGAGTCGAGGAAAGTTAACTCGAGTCTCTCTTCATTTTTTACAAGCTTAAAGAGGGGAGAGAATAATGCTTGATAATGTTACTGATTTGTGGATTTTATGAGCCCGAACTAGTACATACTCATTAGTGTTTTCACATTTTGAGAGTATTAAAACTCCAAAGAAGACTCTAGGGGGGTTCTTTTTCGTACAATTTAGTCTCCCGAGGCCAAAAAACTATAAAAGAATCCACATAAGAACTCTCTTAGCTCCCGGAGGACTAAGATATACCTTTTTCGTACTTAGTCGGCAAGGTATGAAAAAGGGGTAACTAATACCAGGTCTATGCACCTTCAGAAGCGACAGGTAGCTTGAGTTTAACAAGTGTGAAGGAAGGCAAGATCACTCGAAAAGATCCATTTGGTTACGAGAAATGGGGCTTACACCAGTAAACTCGATGCTTTGTTCTTTAGGTTTTGCGAGCATGACAAAGACATAAATTATGCTCAAAATATTTTTTATGTTTGGGTCCAGAGCACGAAAAAGAGAAAACTAAGCTCATACTAGGTGTTCCTTTTTCCGTAAATTTAGTCCCTCAGGTCCAGAAAAGTGATAAACCTATTCTTGAAGATACTCTTCTCAATTCTGAAGAAAAGAGAGAGCTCATTTTTTGTAAATATTCCACATGGTCTGAAAAAGCGATAAAATACCACCAATGTGGATTCCCGTTCACTTATTCTTAATGATTCTGAATGAACAATTTTACTCAACAGTCTAGTCTATTTTAAGGAGTCAGACCAAGGCTTGAAGAAAACTCCATAAGAGCGGGGAGCCTTATAACAGGGATAACTCATAAAAAGATGCAAAATGAGGCTCAATTTGGCATGAAAAAAAAACTAAGAAGGCTCCCGCAAACCTAACACAACTGTGGCATGGGTACCAAAATATGATAAAGTGTTCTAACTAGGGTACCCATGAGAATGAGGCCCTATCCATGGAGGAATGATGATGTATATGAGGTCAAAATGGCTTAACACCATAGTCCATGGATGAAAAATTGATCCTAGCGTTTAATGATGGATAAGGTAGAGATGCAATGTCAACAATGATGGCCAAATCCTACCCTATATGTGACGGAAAACAACGTTTTAGTGATCCTGAACCTGCTGCAGTTAGTAAAAACCCATGGTATTAGTCCATTCATTAAAAAATGGTTTTAAAATATAGGAAATAGGTCAAAAATTTGAAAGTTTTTCTATAAATAGTTCAAAACAAAAAGAAATATCATTTTTGAAAATTACTAAACTTGCCAAGTTGTTACCTCTGACTTCATATGCTCATCGAGGACAAACCAGTGGACCAAATAGAAATCCGCAAGTTGGAGGTTGGTGGTCTCTCCCTTCTCCTTCTTTTCATCCACTCAATTTTTAATTTTTGTGCAAAATTTTATCATTTTGTGCAAGCCCTACATAGGTTACGCATCATACGTGGGTATGCTGCTATAATAGTCATGTATACATGTTTTATACACCAATTTCTATAGAGAAACACGCAGATGACCTGCGATGTTCTTAAAGCACAGTCGCGTATGTTGCACGGCTTAGAAAAGGTTAAAAAATGGCCAAAACCAAAAGATATTGATGGGCTCTAATGATTGAACATGGTCATTGGGAAGGTACAAGATGGTTCTAGAGTGGAGGGAAAGAGAGCATGAGGACATGGATAGAGAGGAAATGTAGGATGACCCAAGTTTATAAGCTTTGCAACAATGTGGTTTGTTGAAATTATACTGCACTTAGGCATGAGGGCCAATGCCAGTTTACTAGAGATGTTGATCAGTTACTGGGACCATGACCTTGGTCTGTTTGATATTCAAGAAGAGATCGTGGAGATTATAGTAGAGGACATATACTTCACTACATGGCTTTCCCGCAGAGGCGTGTCTGTGAACCTTGAGGGTACTGGTAGGGGTGGTGATCCTATGAGTGTTCAGGACTACATTGACACTTACTGCCCACCAGGCACATAGAAGAAGGGGACATGTGTCCCAATCGCTCACATAACTAGATTTCCATTACAACTAATGGTAAGCATGGTGGTAAGGAATGTTGGTTCATTGTCACTGCATTTGGCCACTTGGACTCAGATTTAGATTGTAGTGGAGTGCATGCAGGGTATAGTATTTGACTAGTGCTTGGGTATGATCCCGATTATGAGGAAACAATTCTTTGACTACAAGAGAGGGCGTAGGAAGAAATTTGGATATGCAATCATTCTAGTGGCATTATTCTTTGAGAGGGTTCCAGCTATTAGCTCAGTAGTAGCACTACCACCACCTTCCCCTCACCAACCTAGACTCACTAGATGGGGATATGTGTTTCTCCATCAAGGTGGCAGAGGCTCATTCCAAAGTGTTTATGATGATGAATTATATCTGTGGTGGGAAAGGCAAGTACCAACGCTCGAGCAGTTCCCATACGCCAGATTGGACTTATGAGGAGATAATGACCTTGTCCTCCCACCAGGGGAGGCATGGGGCCCGAGATAGGTATTTTATTTATTTTTATGAATTTTAATCATAAATTTATGTATATACATATGTATAAGAGTTTTGATCCTTTTAAAATGTGTTTGCAAATGTCCAACCTGTATGACCCGATGGACATCCTAGGACATTTGTGTGGCCCACACAGGGTGGAGACCAAAGTATACTACGAGTTCTCTAGGGGAAGCTAGCCAGGCTAACCCAAGGGGTCCCTACCATGCATATAGAAAGGATTCCCATTGTGATGCAGGAGTTTGTAGTATGGATTCCAACGACTTGGATACGCCTTCTTAGGAGGGTAGTAAGGGCCATTATACATTACAAGGAGGCTGAAGAGGCAGCCGCAGCCGAGGAGGCTGAGGAGCATGCTTATATCTATAGGCATACATATGGATTACAATCCTATTTTTTGTATATTTATACAATTATGACAGGATCTTCGGATAAAAAACTCGATCTATCTATGGAGATATTTTACACACACACACACACACATATATTTTCCT
The DNA here is from genome assembly GCA_001517045.1 of Pseudotsuga menziesii. Lineage (NCBI taxonomy): Eukaryota > Viridiplantae > Streptophyta > Pinopsida > Pinales > Pinaceae > Pseudotsuga > Pseudotsuga menziesii. The sequence continues at coordinate 380,893 of LPNX010120248.1, forward strand.
GGTTATTTACATGTGTCTCAAATGCATCTGTTGTATTTATTTTACAAAATGTGTGTTATGTGCCAGTCTAATATGTAGTTTGCATAAGCATCAGTAATTGTATTTTCATTCCTTGAAATGTGATTAAATGAAATATATTCAAAGTTTGTTTCAAGTAATCTTACACGCAAAAACTGACGTAGAAAAGTATGGTTTCACACCTGATAATCACCATTGAGTTGGGAAACCACTAGCTGAGAGTCAAGTCCGACTTCCAGATGGGTAATTCCATGTAGTATAGCATCCCATATCAACTCAATAACTTACCTCTACTCGGCCACATTATTAGTAGCAGGACCTAGGAAGTGCCACCAGAGGCAACTAGCTGTCCTGAGGTTGAATATATAACCCATGCGGCTGAAGCCTGGTTACAAGTATGGCAGCTAACACCATCCACAAAACCTATGAACCACTCGACTGACATCTGAAATAATGTGCCAATTTGACTGGCTTGCATTAATGGTACGCTTTATAATGGTTTTCAAGGTTTTGTTTACTGCCTCTACTTTTCCATTCACTTGCGGGTAGAAGGAAGATGAGTGATATTGCTTAAACAATAGCATAGGAGTTATCTCGGTCATCATACTATTCTGAAAGTGACTACCATGGTCAGTGAAAATCTCCTTTGGTATACCGAAACAAGTAACGATTTGGTTAAACACGAAGTAAGAGTCCATTTCACCGTCTGCTTTGAAGGTAGGAATTACCTCTACCCACTTGGTGAAGTAGTAAACAATGAAAATGATATATTTGTGCTCCCCATCAGAAATTGGATTGCAAGTCACATAATCCACCCCTCACTTAGTGAAGGGTCCCACCGCAATCACAGGAAACAACAGAGTGGGATGTGACTGCATTTTTCTAGTATAGAGCTGACACGGATGACAATGCTTCACACCCTCCACACAATCCTTAAATATCGTGGGCCAGAATTAACCGACACGTAAAATATTATGGGCCATTTCTAACCCAGATAAATGACCCCCACATGCTCAGCTATGGGAATCATTCAGGACACACTCAGCCTCCTCGTGAGTGAGGAATCGATGCAAAATAGAATATACCCCTCTACAATATAAAGTATCACAGATAATCGGGTATTTTTTTGCATTGACACGCAATTTACACTACTCTTCCCTTGAGAAGGACGTAGGACACTTCAAAGTCTGGAGATATATAGGGATATCTTTGTGCCAGGGATCGGAGGTGGAAATCAGAAAGATATACTCATCTGGGCGTCATTAATCCTCCACCACTACATTATCTTCCGTAGGAAATTCTGAGATAAGCTCTGCAAAAACTAAGGACTTTTTAGATTTAGCAGATTGGAAATCCAAGTCAAACTCTTTGAGAATGACTATCCACATGTTGAACTTGCCCCCAATTATGCGTCGAGACAAAACACACTGAAAAGGATTTACATCTTCCACCACTATGGTTGTCCTCAGTAAAATGTAATGATGTAGCCTTTGGATAGCATAGACAACTGCCAATGTTAATTTCTCAACATGGGAGTATCTGAGTTCGGGACCAGCTAATGCACGACTAAGATAATAGACAACAATCTCTTGTATCTTGTCATCCTCCTGAACCAATACTAACCCAATGGTCGACTCTAATGCAACCAATTTCAATATAAAGTCTTTAGAGTAATCTGGTAGACGTAATAAAGAAGCCGACAACAAATCCATTTTCAATGCCTCGAATGCAAGTTGTGCGGTTTCATCCCATAAAAATGGAGTGTTCTACTTAAGAAAGTGCATGAAACCCTTGCAGGATTTGAAGTTTCCTGATGGAATGAGGAGGAATATTTACGATAGCCTCAACTTTCAAAGGATCCACCTAAATTCCTTTGTTTGACATGATAAACCCTAGGATCCTCCCCGAATCGATGCAGAAAACACACTTGTGGGGATTCAAGTGTATTTTATAATGTCTACATCGTTCAAAAATCAAGTGAAGATGATCTAGATGGTCCCTCCTCTTGCAAGAATGGGCAGGAAAATCATCCAAATATGGCTCGACAATATTCTTGATGTCATGGAAGGAAAAGTTCATTGCCTGCTGAAAGGTTGCTCCGATATTTTTCAAACCAAAGGGCATTTTATTGTAAGCGAAGGTACCCTAAGTAAAAATAAAATCCGTTTTATGCTGGTCTTCCGACTTGATTCGGATTTGATTATATCTAGAAAATCCATCCATGAACGAAAATAATTCGCTACCCACACAAGAATCAATGATTTGATCTATAAAGGGCATGGGGTAGTTGTCCTTGGGACATGCTTTATTTAGGTCATGGAAATTAGTGCACATGTGTATTGTCCCTTGTTTCTTATCAACAAGAAAGGGATTGGATACCCATTCCATCAGAGAAATTGGGTAGATAAATCCAGCTTTCAACAAATTTTCCACCTTAGCCTTGATGGTTGCCGCTTTTCATGGATTAATAGGTTGAAGCTTTTGTCAGACATGTTTAGCATCGGGTTAGGTTTGGATTTTGTGTTCTACAATAGCTGGATCGATTCCTGGAATCTACTCATATGACCAGGAAAACACGTCGTGAAATTCCTTAAATAAGGTAGTATATATCGCAATCTCCTCTGGAGGGCATTTTGCACCGATATGCACATTTTCTACGACGTTGGGGTTTGCAGAAATGTTGATTGGAATTGTAACAAAAATATTTTCCATATTCCCCTCAGCAAATATTCCCTCCTTTGGTAAAGGATTAATCAGTAAATCCCTCATTCTCACATGGAACTCTTGGTTTTCAATTCTACTCAATTCTGGAAGAAAGTGGGACCAATTGTGCATATCTTCACAAATATTATCTCATCCACTCATAGATTCCAAAATGGCTTCATCCGAAGGAAAATCCATGTATAACAAATCATCTGAATATAAAGAGTTATTCGCCCAGGAGGGAAGATAATCTTCTTCTAACTCCTCTGAGACTGTAAAAGGATTCATGATAGGATCAACAGTGGTATTAACATTAGCTTTATAAGCCACTTCCACTGTAGATAAGGGTACCTGAGGTTTATGATGGGAAGGAAGGACCAAAGGATCAGTTCTATCGACAACCGTCGCGATAGACTTCCCTACACTCGTAGAGCCTAGATAGTTTATAGGGGTCGGGATATCAAATGTTCCCATTAAATATGAATACATTCCAACCCCCAAGCTCTCATTAGTTAGTTTGGTTTGATCGATCAAAGGTACATTGGACTTATTAGTCTCCAAACTGCCCTTTCTAGTGAAAATCAGTTGGTCAACAGTAACAAACTTCCCTTTGTGTGGAAACACTACAACTCAAAGAATGGTCGAGGCAATCGCACACATGGCATAAGTCCAGCTTCTCCCTAAAAGAAAATTATAATCCAAAGGACCATCAATGACTTCTACTTCAACAACCACTGCTTTCCCTGCTAACTTTATCTCAAAATACGGTAGGATACCATGCAGACAGAAAGACCTTCTGTCCAACGCAGTAAGTAAAGTGTTTGATGGAACTAGCTCCAGGGAACCTAAAGCCTTCCAGCAAGACATTGACATTACACACATGGAAACACCTTCATCAACAACTATACATCCAATGGTTTTTCTGCCATGGACAACATCAATTAACAAAGCCACATGATACAATAGGTGAATCTTAACATCTGAAAGATTGAACTTCACTAGCAGGCTAGATGAATCCATGCTACCTAAACCTACTAAGAGGGCATCCCGTTGAGCAGGAAAACTCTGTAACACTTCCAATGTCAACATTGCACATGGAGTTTGAGCCAAATATTCAAGTACCGAGTAGTTGGAAGAAACCCTAGAATTAGGATTGTGAAATTCTTTTTTAAGACACCTTTCGGTATCTTAGGCATCAGATCAATAGGTTTCTCAATAGTGCGAGGGTCAGAAGTTTCACCAGTAGACTTACCCTCCTCTAAAGCCTTTGATTCATAATTCTTGTTTCTTGTCTGGATTAAGGTGTTATATTGTACCATGTTGATATAGTTTTTATCAGGAGGAGCACTAGAACTACCCCCAACTGCATTCTAAATAGAAGTTGTGTTCTATCCTTGGGGAAATGGATCCTTCAAGACAACCGATTGTTTATTTTTAAGCAGCTTCTAAGCTTGATCCATAAGAGGGCATTGATGAGTCAGGTGGTATCCCTTACACAACTTACATGGAAACTTAACCTTCTTCTTATCTTTCTTACCCCTATCATCATTGTTTGTGGGTTTCTACTTGTTTTGATTACCCTCACCCCTCTTCCCTTTCTTCTTTTTCTCACTGGGATGCTGATTTCCCTTCTGAGAAAACTTTGCAAATATAGTTGTAGTTTGAAATTAGGGGGTGGCAGCCTTTGCTACCTACATTGTAGATTGATTCACTGAAAACTCATGGAGTTGCTTAGCTAGTGACTCTACAGTGGGAGAACTTACTGAACCAACCACACCATCGGCATGGGGTCCAGGCTTGGGATTCTCTAAATTATTGGTAGACCTCGGTGCCTCAAGTATGATTTCATACAAGATCCCAAACTGAGAATAAATAAAATCTAACTGTTGGGCCTTGAGGATAGCCTCTTCTTTTGTTGTCACCCCTGAAGTGGATACATCCTTAGATATACAAGGTAGTAAATATTTTAAGAACCACTCTAATAAGAACTTGAGAGGTATGGTGGCTTTGATAAGACTCTTCTATCTTCACCACTATTGGATATGATCTAAGATATGTGTGGCTTTGTTTTTCCAAAAATTCAACAAAAAATATGTGTCGGCATCATACTAGACAGGAAGATGGAAGTGATTGAGGACCATAGTTGTTGAATCCAAAAAAATGTCATATGCAGCAGAGGGAAGTTCAATGTACCATTTTTCTGCAACATGAGTCAAGTTCCTCTGAAAAAGTCTCAACCGAATGAAGTCATCATTCAATGAGTTTGAAGAGCACCATAGGTGAAAAGTGGTTATATGGGCACCTGGATCTTCACCAGCTTTGTCGTCAAACTTAGGAATTTCTGAAGGTAACTTTATAGGAATAGGTGGCCATGTTGCACTATGCCACATGGGGTTCATTCATCAATGTTGACAAGTCTTGAAAGTTTAAAGTTTCCAGGAAAGGAAGCTTTTGCCTAACCGAGGCCTAAAAAGAAGGAGTCTAGGATGTACAAGGACTTGCCCCCTAGTTCCCAAATGAATAGGTGGGGTTGCCCCCAGCCGTCAGTTGTGAAGTAGGTAGACTACTCTGAATAGGATTCCACCCGAAATCCAGTGGATTACTTGTATGTGGTGCACTATAAGTGGTTTGATCCACTCTAGATGAAACTGGAGTTTGAAATATAGGAGTAGGTATCCCTCCACTAAAAAGTGAAAAGGGAGAGCTCGTGAAAGGGGCCGAAACACGTGTTTTAAAAAATTGGCCAAAAGCATTTGTGTTTCCAAACTACATGCCCACATATGCAGGTGTAGGACCTACATAAGGAGTGGATGGGGGAATGTTCCTCCAATTCCATGGGAAACCCTAGATGAACGAGGAGGATCCACTTGGACCACTCTGAGAAGTATGCATGAAGGAGGGGGAAGAAAAAGGTGCACTGGGAATCCTAGTGACTACCCCACTAGACATATCTACTACATTACAGGGAGTCGATGGTTGAACCACATGGCTACTTGGTGACAATGGTGGAGTAGATGCACTTGGTCTTGGAGCACCAACCGGGGCAGGTGGGACTCCACTAGCCAAAATAGATAAAGTTGGGGTAGAAATATGATCTCTAGAGCTAGACATAACTCTACTCATAGGAACACCAATAACAGGTGAACTAAAGGGAAGAACCTCGACAATCACAGTATCGTTTAAGTCAGTTATAGGTGGGTTAAAATTCTTTGCAAACTCATCAGCCTGCAAGTCTTCAATCTCTACTGCAGTTGTTTCTTCCTGGTTAATCCTAATTTTTGTTTCACCTGGAACTTCACTAACTCCTATTGGTTCAAAATAACCTTCAGTATCTAGTCTCCACCTTTGAGGGGGCGGTGGAGGCCCCACTGTAACAGATGGAGGAAGGTTTTGCAACCTTCTTGACCTACAGAGAGGTTGGTCCTTCACAGCTATAAATTTTACTCACACACACCTAAAGGAAAACTAAAAACAAACAAACCAAACATCACTCACTAAAAATGTCCTAAAGTCACACGAACACAACAGATATAAGGTACACCTTCCAAAGGAAAGCCTGGGATGATTAGGGCCTAGGCCAACCTAGTGAAGACTGATGGATGGTTACTTAGAGTCCCGTGAAGATGCTCTTGGGCACAAGCCCTGGAATCACCCAACCTCCCTCCCAAACTATCTATTGGGGTTACCTTCCAAGTCCATCCAAGGTGTATCGAAAATAGCCTTCCAATAACACATGTGTATGATCCCTAGTGTCAAGAAATTAAAGGCTACCACAACTACACCGAGAGTCCGGAGGAACAGTAGTAAGCCTAATCCTTACGCATGGGAAAGGTAGCAAAGCCTGAAAACCTGTCAACATCGGCATCGCATGGGGACTAAGAGGTGGTATTGACAATATCCACAAACGCATAAAAATATTGATATACCCTTGAAGAAGGAATCAGAGGGTTATATCCTCAATTAGGTTCTCACGCGGCCTCGCGCTTAACTCCTATGTGAGAGGATCTTTCTAGATGGTCACTTGTAGAAGAGGATTTACCTAGTGAAAGTCCTACTATGTTTGAAATCAAATGCTTATGGACACTTAAAATTCCCTAGTCCACAAGCCTAGCCTGAACTAGTTGATGTATGAGCCTAGAAGAAAGAACCTTACTAGTAAAAAATTAACTAATCGTTCTTTTTAATGGGTTGTATTAGTTAAAGGCAGCGGGATGAGACTGCATGATGTTATAGACTCGGCAGAAAGAAAGCAAAAAATGATGTATAAAAACTTTCAAAGTAAATGCAACTACAATGCCAATTTTTCTTTTCTTTTTCTTTGTAATGTAAGCTAATGATTTTCTTTTTTCAAAGAGAGAAACTACAAGACTTTTAAAATTCTTGATTTTTTTCTGAAAAAATAATGAAAAGAACAACTAAATGCAAACTAATGCAAAAGTACAAATTTTTGTTGTCTTTTCTTTTTCAAAAAATTCAAAAATGATGATGTAAGTAAATGCAAACTGAGTGATTTTGAACAATCCAAATATATAACAATAAATAATGCAAACAGACCCTATAATAACACACTTCACCCAAACAGGAAGAATGTAACAAAACCTAGACTTGGAAGAACTATCAAATCAACGACTAATAGATCCAAAACGGAAAGAATGGCTAACTCAAACCACTAAAAGTAGTACAGAGGATATCAGTGTTACAAAGGACTGATCAATGACCTAAAAACACAAGCACTCAGATCCAAAAAGGCCAAGTAGGAGGACTTATCACATTCACCAATGAAGAAAGTCAAACACAAAAACACTCAAGGACTTGACTAATCAAGTAAACTATGAAATGTATAGAACTAAGACCATAGTATCATGTCAAAACAGAGCCTTCACAAGCATATGATAAATCATAAAAATAGGGACAAGAAAGAACCCTATAGACTCACAAACACCTATAGGAATATGCGACTGTCCTAAAGGAATATCACGTACCATACACAATTGTCACTTAAGAAACTCGCGTATAGAAAGTGCAATACGGGACTGTTACCAAGTCAACCCACGTATGCTGTCAAAAATTTTCAAAAATAAAAGAAATTGACAGACAGGCTCTAAACATGCAATACTGGAAATCAAAGCTAAAATTAAAACAAGTCACAAACAGAATCAGACAGAACAAAAACTGGTCAGGAATACCTAAAGAGAGGACCCACAACAGGTTGGACTCCCCAGCGGAGTCACTAGTTCTATTATTTAGGAAAACACACCCTTATAACCTAGGGTCTCTGGGGTTACCAATTTACTAAAATAACTTGTAGACAATCAACCATTTCAGAATTTGAAATAAAAATAGGAAGGAAACTAGGCATACCTTAATTATGACGGTCTATCCTAGGTTTTCTTCTTCTCTTCAAGTTGCTTCCACAACTTCCAGGGTATCTCCAATCACCTGCAAAGAACAAGATCTTTCTGCAATATCTTATATATTATATCAATGGTTAATGAAAAACATATTCATAATGAAACAATAAGATAATTCAGAAATCACAATATATAAGAGTGCAAAGACACAATATTGGAAGAAGAACTTTCTTTATTGATAAACAAGTTTGGTGAGATTACAACCCAACATTTGAGACAAGTGCTCCTCTACAAACCGCTGAGTTCTACTGCTCCAAGATATCTGAAGGAAAACCAACAGCATAACTTTGCTATATAACTTATGATTGATTAGCCTCAACCCCTACCCTCTATTTATACATGAGGAAAGAGAGAGGTTATGAAGGTTGAGATGGTTGAGGAAGTTGGGATATTTATGATTAAGGGCCATCCTTGACTAATCGTGTTTATATTTTTAACTTTGGATTAAGGCATATGCGACTATTGATACTGGAAAGTTACATATGATACGTGACTTTCTTTAAGGAAACCCAAGGGTGCAATCCCTAATGATATATACGTGAGTTGCAATGCACATACTCGTGTATGATACACGGGTTTCTATCCAAATAGTTGTGTATTCAACCTAATGTCCATACAAAAAATAAATCTAGCTGGCAAGGTAATTATGTATCAAAGGTCATGCCCGTCTATAGAGTTTTGGCTACTTCAATCCATTTTGTCCTTCTTTGTTCCAACACATTAGGTGTTAGTACTCGGACGGAGAAGTGCCATTTTACATGATAACAATAGTGGCTAAAATCATTGCAAGAAGGTTAAAAGGAATTCTTTCTTGTCATATCTCAGATAAACAGTTCGGTTTTTGGGAAGGGAGGCAGATACATTAAGAAATTGGAGTGGCCCAAGAAGGTTTGCACGATATCAAAACCAAGAAACTCAAAGGATAAATCCTTAAAATAGACCTTTCCAAGGCCTATGAAACAATAAGTTGGATGTATATTTGTATGCTTCTCACTCATATGGGTTTTGACATTGGTTTTATCAGGTGGATCATGAGCTGCATAACAACAGTCTCTTTATTTGTACTCATAAATAGGGTAGTTTCTCCCTTTTTTTCATTCAAAGAGAGGACTTAGACAAGGTTGTCCTCTATACCATGTACTTTTCCTTTTGGTTGCGGAAGGATTGAGCAGTGCTCTAAGGGAAGCCAAAAGACAAGGATCACTGAGGGTAATCCAGGTTACTCCCAATCTCTTCATAACACATCTAATTTTTGCAGATGATGTACTTATTTTTTGTACTAGCTCGATAAGAGATGCGGAGACCCTTCGGGTGACCCTAGAGTTGTTTTCAAAAGTGACAAGGATGGAAATAAATGCTCGGAAATCCACTCTATCAACAAACTTAATGAGGGAGGAAGAATTACAGGCATTTAACAGAGTTTTCCCTTATAACCTCTTAGAGGTGGATGAAGGGTTGAAGTATCTGGGTTTTAAACTTGAGCCAAATGCTTATAGGAAACGGGATTGGAAATGGCTCCTTAACAAATTGGATTAAAGACTCAAGGTCTGGAGTCACAGATGGCTTTCAAGGGTAGGCCACTTGATTTTGGTGAAATTCGTTTTGGAGGCAATCCCTGTATATTGGATGTCCTTGTCCTAGATTCCTAAGGGGATTTTGGAGGTAGCAAGGAAGATATGTTTTTCGATTTCTTTGGAGTGGGAAAGATAACACATTCGTGTCACCCTAGGTTCATTGGCAGAGAATAGTTGTTCCCAAATCACTAGGAGGATGGGGGTTGAAGGACATATTTTTATTCTCCAAATCTTTGGCAACTAAAGGGGGTGGAGATTGCTGAAGATAGAAATCCTATGGACTAAGGTGATTACACAGAAGTATATTGCCCTAGATTCAGTTGAAGACTGGGTGAGGAACCCTAGAAAGGCACATGTGGGAGGATCAGTCATTTGGAAGGCGGTGGTCACCTTGTTCCCGGTAATTGAAGCTAACCTGGCTTGGAACATTGGAGATTGAAGGAGGCTCAGAGTTGGTGAGGATCCTTGGAATGGTAGTGCTCAACATCATCTAATTTATGTACATACGATGCAGGCATTGAGGGTAAGGGGTATCACTTTTCTGGATCATTTGGCAGAACCACACCAGGAGAGGTCGTGGGTATAGTCTTGGAGATAGGTGAACACGTTATAAATTTTGGAAGCAGATTAATAGGATGTTTCTCATCTCTATCAGGAATTCAACAGGTCACAAGTTATTCTGAGGAACAGGGAAGATGAGTTGAAGTGGGAAGGATATCCCCTTGGAATATACTCTCTAAAGAGCGGATATATTTGTCTCAGTTCTCATGAGATCAACAAGGAACCTGTGTAGTGGTGGAAGAAATTGTGGAACATTAAGAGTCCACCCAAAACTCATTTGTTTATGTGGAATGTACTGAAAACAAGATTTTGACTTGGGAAACCTACAGAAAAAGAAAAAACATGGACCAGGGTGGTGCATCCTATGTAAATCGCCTGAAGAAACAGTCACTCATTTACTGCTCCATTGTTCTTATACTAAAGAAGTGTGGGATGAATTCTCTCGAGCTACTGGTTTAAACTATAATTGGAAAGGAGTCTCATTGCCACAAACCTGGGAAACCTAGAACTCAGTGGCTCCTCTAAAACCTCTGAAATCCCTTCCTTTACTAGTTTGTTGGGGAATATGGCTTGCAAGAAATAATTATATTTTTTCAAAATAATCTTGTACACCAGAGATTACTACAACACTCTCTTGTGGAGTTTTAACAGCCTTTACCCAGCATGTAAGAGTAGCAAATCAAAGGGAGGTTTTGGCTGTGGAAATTGATCAAACAACACCCTGGGGTTTTTTGGATGTTGCATCCCAAAACAATACCTATGAGGGACGGGATTTACTCTTTCTTAGTGACACTCATTTATTTGAACTTACCCTGGATTTGGGAGAGGGCAACAATTGACTATGTAGAGCTTATGAGCTTAAAAATTATACTAATCTTTGCAGTGGAAAAGGGTTGTCGCAGTCTTAATATTTTTGGTGATTCATTGGATGTCATTAACTAGATAAAAGGGACATGTCAGTGCAGAAATTTAATATTAACAAACATCCTTCTGTCCATAAGGGGGGTTCAACATTCTTTTGATACTTTCTCATACCGTCATGTTTACAGGGAGAACAACAAAGAGGCAGAAAAATCCTCAAAGGAGGGTCTACAACTGGCTCTAAGGATTTAGAAGATAAAGGAATTTCGGGATGGAATTACACAAGACTATTACCACCGGTCGTTCATAGAATGAACTCAACTTTAATCATCAATTATGTAATGAACACTACTTTTACTTTTCTCTTTTGTTTACTTTGTATTTACAGCAAGCTTTAACAACTTTGTTTTCGAACCTTTTTGAACATTTTGTAAGATACTGTTAAGGCTCAGGGAGCTTTATGAATTATATGTGTCTGGCATTGCAACACCTTTTTGTAATTAGAGATCTATTTTGTAAAAGCTCAGTAACAGAGCTTCAACAGAAGACAATATGTCTTGATTACCGTTCAACTAATCTCAGCAATGCACACTTGATGTGCATATTCAGAATGTAATTTTGTTCACCCCTCATGAAATGAAATGACGTTTTTTTTCCAAGAAAAAAAAACATGCAAAATTACAAAAGCAAATGAAAATAAATATATCTAGTATGCATATTTAGAAATTATCAATAAAAAAAAGACAAAATATAAATAATTAAAGTCATGATTTAAAAGTGAATAATGAGGGAATTAAGGCTGAATTTGTGTATTCATTTGGATAAATAGAACCATAATGAATTTTTAGAAAACTCAAGAAAAAAATACAAATAATTAAAGACATAATTTTAAAGGAGAATAATTGCACAATGTGTGTATTCATTTGGATAACTAGAAGCATAGCCTACAAGCCTTTATATAAAAAATCTTGTGATCATTAAATTGCCAAAGTGTATATCTAGGGTACATGGATTCTTAGTCCCTTCCAAGATAATATTCCAAATCCATGTGTAACATTGTAACACATTAAAGAATCAAAAAGAAGTTGCCTTGAATTGAAGTATGTGTTAAGAATTATGCATATGGAATGTAATTGTTTTCTTCATAATAATGATTAGATTTGATATTAAAAAGAATTATAGTTGAACCAGGTAGCATTGTAATATACAAAAGAATAATTATGGTTATGGTTGAAAGTCCAAAATCCAAACCTTCCTATCCAATTTTCTTCTACATCCATCTTTCCTATTCCAGTGTTTTGGGGCTTAGTAGGTGTGCCACATTGCAAATTGATTAAGAAAAAGTATAATATGACAAAACATAAGAAAACCTGTAAAGCAAATTACTATTTTCCAAGCCCAAACTGGGGATTGAACATTCAAATTCCTTTTTGCCCCTACTCTAGTTTCATCCATGCGCTTCTTTTTCTAAAAATTTGTTTCAAGGTTTAAACTCCATTGTACCATAGTCAAGTTCCATGTCTTGAGAGCATAGTGTGGCCCAATTTCCCTTCAATGTTGAGTAGAGACGACATATGGATGGATCTTTAAATGAAGCTAGAATCCCCAGCAAGTGATGAAACAATTTTCAAAGGAAGGATGAGGGGGCCTACTATTTTTCCAACCAATGATTGCAAACATTTTAACTATTGTCCATATTCTTTTTAGGATTTTTAGTGCATTGGGTATTTGAATCCAAATACCCAAATACCCAATGCAACAAAAATACAGAAAAGAAGATGGATAGTCAAGACAGTTGTGAAAGTTTAAAACATCTAATTTTACCTATTCATTGAGTTCCATGAGATCCCCTTAATGAATTGTCATGAAGGCACCGACATCTTTCTCTCATTCTCAAATTTCCAAAACGTTTTGTTGTGTCAACTACACGAGTGTCCCTTGCACTATTATCCTTATGAACATGTTTTTCAAATTTGTTCTTCCACTTATTCTAGTGGTTATCCCAATTCAAGATGCTACAATGCATTTCTATAGATTTCTCATAGTGCTTGAAGGCTCAGCCCTATTTGTTGTCTATTTGTATCAAATATGACTCCACAAACCTTCTAACTCTATCTTTTTTGTGTGGGTAATTGTTTGAAATGTGGGTGCAGGCCAAGGCTTAATTATAGCCATACATGATATACCCCACACCCAAGTACAATAACCCACCACCCCTACTTGATCAAATCCCATGTCTAGGGTGATGTTAAAAAATGATTAACCAACAACCAATAACTCTTGGTTGCATGCTTGGGAAATAAGCTATAGTATGAATTATAACCTCTGTCCAACCTATGTCCATCCTCATTGCCTCATGATATAGTTACACTAATTGTTAAGTTTGTATTTGATAGTATGAATTATAACTCTTGGTTGCATGCTTGGGAAACAAGCTATTGATAGAAAGTATTTCCATCTTTTTAAAATTATTTTCCTTAGTTATAAAACATTGTTTCACTATATTGTTGCACCATTGTTGTGTGAAATTACCTAAGATCCATAAATGACAAGATACATACATTGAGGTTGAATTTTTTTCCTTGGCACATTTATGGGTGTAATTAGTGGCTTATCCAACACATATTCCTTTGTTGTATCAAGGTCATTGTGCATTTATACATGGTCATTGTCCTTTGTTTCTCACAATATGCATTGTTTGTTGCACTTAATTGTTCTTGAATGCTAATTTATGCACACTCATAAGATATTATATAGGTCATCCTACCCACCCATTATCATCTTCTGGCATGAATCATACCCAATCTCTTTCCTCCTTGATATGCAACAAGGTGGTGGTAGGTTATATTATTTTCTAGTAAGCAAAAAACACAACTAAATATTTAATTTTTGTATTGATTATAAATTCTTTCATTTTAGAGAGTAGATAAGGGTTTGAAGTGATAGAGGACTTACCTAAAAAAAACTTACCTTTCCTTTGAACCTATTGTGATACATTTCACCTAACTTTAGTTATTTGGTGATGCATTGCATGAGCAATGAGCAGAGCAACCTAGTTGGAGAGAGGATTTGGATCCGCAGCCGAAAAGAGTGTTGGCAGGGGTTTTGGGGTGAGTGAGTTGCGTAGCGTCGCGGCAGCTGCACGAGCTCACGAGGTACTGTGCAAGGGCAGATCAGCGTGATGAGCGGAAGAATAACCGCTTTTTGAATATTTTATCTATATTTTGACCAATTTTTTTTGCAATAGGTCAGTAGTGGTTAGAAATTAGTTACTAGTGGACCCTCGATGTAAAGGTGTAAGCCTATTTATAGATCTATTTTTGGGGAAAAAGGGGGATCCAGGTTGAGAAATTGTATGGGATAAGATCTGGTGCGATCTGTTTTATGGAGAACTTTCTGTCTTAACTGTGATTTATCTGGGTTCTTCATGATGTATGCAGTCCTCAGTCTTGGAGAAGAATTGTGTAATTTGGTACATTTGCGCAAGGTTAATATGATGCAATGAGTATGGATCAATTCTTGTCTATTGTTATAGTTATTTTATGATGCTGCGACTTTGTTTTGTTACAATGGCATAATATAGATGCAATTCAGTCTCTTTTTGCTATATCGATGCAATCTGTTGCTTTTATGTTGATGCAATCTGTGTTTCTGTAACTGTTGATGCACTGTGAGTAATGATGTTCCCTAAATAATGTTGTGATATTGTGATACTGTGTGAGGATGTGATGATTGCATAAGTTATGGTGTCACTCTGTTGGATCCCCATATCCTCCTTTCCCACTATTGAAAACTCGGTTCTGACAGCTCTCCCTTGAACGCCTCGGGTGAGACCTCGTCTGCTCCACAGGCGTTGCTAGGTAGGGTAAAACCTATTTGGGTCGGTGCTCAAGGAGATTGCACTGTAGGGTGTCGACAGAGTGGGAAACCCTGTTGACAAAGATTTGTTGGTAGGTTTCTCCAACAAATGGTTCCATTGCTGGGACCGAGTTGCAAATAAGAGGGGGATATGTTCTGGCATCCGACTCGATCAGAGATCGAGGGATGGTTTGATTTGAAGTTATGGGAGTTTGTTGAAGCTGAAAACCAGAATCCTAAGTTGTCGACAAGCCAATGGTTGGATAGATATATCCATGATGGTCCCCATGAATGGTTCTTTTGTGAATTCCATGTACTCTTGCACGAATGGTTGGCAAAGTTCACTAAGCGGAAGACAAACTTTCAAGGAGGAGAGCCAACATCCTGGACCCCATAATTGATCCAGGAGTTGCAAGAAACCAACAATGAGGCATCGTGGGCAGTCGAGGTATGGTTGGATACTATCTTAGAAGGATATATCACTGAGTTTGTCATTGATACCAATAAATATTTTAGTGAAGCGGAAAGGGAGTTTTTTAGTGGACCACATGGAAGATTCTTATTGTTGCTACAACTATCGATTAAGCAACTAGTCTGTGAAAAGGGTATCCTAAAGATGGAAAAAGAGTAGTGGAACTCTGGTGTGCGGGGGATGTAAGCACTAAGACAGAAAGGGTGGAAATGTATAAGGAAGTAAGGGGTAGATAGGAATGAGTTCTGACAAGAATGTAAAGGTCACCAAAGAAACAAGTGGTTGTACGAGGGGAGGAGAAAGGTTTCAAGGAAAGAGGAATAGGATGGGAGAAGGTCTTACTGAAGTCGAAGTGAGATACCATGAAGAAAAACCACATGAAACAAATCGACCTTTTTGTGAGGACGAGGACATGCAGGCCTAGGCTACGCCCGAAAGAATGATAGGATTGAACCCCTGTAGTAACGTGTATACTCGTCTGCGCACTACTCCACCACAAGGAAGGAACACGCATTCTACATCGACTTGCCTAACATGTCAGCAACAGTCTAGTAATAGAGAACCAGCATGAGGAAGAAGGTCCAGAATAGCAGAAGATGAAATGAAGTTGGCAATATTCCTTGGAAATGGCACCAATGATCTAGAGCAGTATTGGTTCTTATGTGAAGCAATCTGGACTACTCGACAAACTATCGATAATGATGTCAAGAAAAGTCATATAGCCACTACTTTGAGGGGTCGCGTGTTAGAATGGTTTATGAGATTCACATGGGTACCTTAGGGAGGTACTGCAAAAACATTGGATGAGATCAAAACAAGGCTATTTGAGGAATCTAAGAAGCCAAGATCTGAAGCTTAGTACATTACTGAATTAAAAGAGATCAAACAATTCCCCAATGAAACGATTTGGTATTTTGATCAATGATTTAAGACATTGATGGCCCGAGTCAGTTTTCAGATGAGTGATGTTCAGCATAAAGAATGGTTTATCGCGACGCTTGTCCCTCATATTTGACAATCATTAATGCAGCAAAAGATTGCGACATAGAGCGAGGCTCTGGAGACCGCGATGAAATTGGAGGCATCGCCAGTAGGGGAAACCGTTGTTGGAATGAATCAGATTTAGGTGCAGTTAGCCAATTTGATGCTACAATTACAAGACATCAAAAAGGCCAAGGAAGATCATGATGATATTTGGTGCACCCATTGCCATGCATGTGGACATACCAAGGATACATGTCCAACATTTCAAAATTATTTGTTGTCGGGAGCCCTCAATCCGTTGAGTGGCACTGGTGCACCATGGTGTCACATCTGTCAGGTCTATGGGCATTGACACGAGAAATGTATTACATGTAGAAGATGGTTACCAAAGCATAAAACTTGTACTATACATTTTTTCGGTTAGTTGGACATGACGACAAAAACTGTCGTGCTTATGATTTGCTCCAGGAAAGGATGTATGATTCATGCTTTGTGAAAGGGGAGGATCCCCGGAAAGCGCAAGCACAGCTGCAAGTAGTACAACCAATAGCACAATTACCATATTCACCACCACCTCCAATGCAGTTTGTTCCTGTGCAGCCTCAGCCACATTTTATAGCACAGTCGCAGTTCGCACCACAGCTGCAAATGGTGGTACAACCACAGTATAACCAGGCACCACGACCAGAGTATAATAAGTCACAATATGTTCAAGATGCGCAGTATGTTCAGCAACAACCACAACAGCAGATGGCTCAACCACAGTTTCAACAAGGAGGAACCCATGTAGTATTTAGTGGCCGTGGAGGAGGATTTGGTTGAGGAGGAGGACGAGATCGAGAATCCATTCAGTGTTATACCTGTGGGGTATTCAGGAACTATCAGAGAGAATGTCCTCATGCACAGTGTACATACTGTGCAACCAGTGATCATAATGTCAAAAGTTGTCCTCAATTGATTGCAAAATGGCAGGATAGCAACATTCCCTTGTTGCAAAACGCACAAAATCAGAATCAACCTATGTTCCAGGTACATAATCAGCTGTTGATGCAAGGTCAGATCCCACCGTAGAATCAGATTTAGGCTCAGAACCCACCCCAAGCCCAGAATATATTGATAACTTAATCGATGAATCACCCACTAAATCAGAACCCGCCAAGAACTCAAGCCCAGAACTTGAATCAAGGACCGAAAGTTGTGACAATTCGCACTGAACCAAGGATGAAGGATGTTGATGTCGGGATTGTCACTCGTGCTAGTGCAAAAACTGGTGATGATGTACCATGACAACAAGTTCGGATTACTGGAAAGAAAAAAGTAGCATTTGATGTTGTGACAGAGAAAGACACTTTCTTTGGAGCAAAGCAGCTGATTGGGAGAAATCCAAGTAAGTTACCAATTATTGATATGCCTTCTGCTTTCAACCCCTCCATAGAAGCAGGACCATCATGGTAGCATGGTACCCTGCGCAATTTTTTTGAGAGTTGTCTATCACTGGTGAGAGACTCGGACGCCCTTATCGATCTTGAGACATTATTGCACCACCCAGATAAGACAATGAAGGATTCTGTTATGAATTCCTTGCAAAAAAGGAAGACAGGCAAGGAGATGAGGATGAATATCCAGATTGGAGATTATGAGGTTGACTCGGTCATTTTGGACCTTGGATCATATGTAAACATCCTGACGAAGTAGACCTAGAAATTGATGGGAAAGCCAACATTGGGATGGTCATCGGTCTAGCTGCGTTTAGCAAACTAGGCAAAGATTCATCCCATTGGTTGTGTTTCAAACTTGGTTGTAAACATTGAAGGTATGAAAACATGTGCTGACTTTGATGTGATATAAATGGTAGGAGATGGTGGTTCCTATCCCGTGCTGCTAGGAATTGGATGGGATAATGATAGCATGGCAATTATCAACTTCAAAAAACGTGTTATGACATTTGAAAACCAGGATGCTAGGGTCATTGCTCCTATGGACCCTCAGGAAGGATGACGATATATCGAACCCTTAAAGGATGAAGTCAGAAGAAGTTGGGATCATGCTTATAACATCTCTCAGGACTATATCCATCCCACCGTTGATGGTGAAATTGGATGGCGAAGGGAAAGTTCTGCATCCTTTGATTCTGAAGATGCTCTACAAAATTGGCAGAATCGATTGCATGAAATATCATTTAGAAAATGTGGGTTAATTACATAGTCTCTTTGACATGTTGCGACTGAGACCATCGAGTTGCCCATTTATGAAGGAATTTCGGGGCTATCAGATTTCTTCTAGGTATTTGAAGAGAAAGTGTTTGAACCGCAAAGGATACTGGCTCTTGATGTAGCATTGAAGGCTAATCCGGCTCGATGGTGGGCGACACACAAATAGACGATTCATGACTGGGAGCAGTGCCGCAGATTGATGATGGTCCATTTTGGTGATGTAGAGGTATATCATGCTGGGAGATATAATGGACGAAATGACCCCACCAGTCATTTGATCGAGTGTCAGACTTTATGGACATCACACCCCAGAGATGAGTGGGTTCACGCTTTTGTTCATAGTCTAGAAGCAATGCCAAGATCCTCCTATGGGGCAGTAGAATTGCACAGAACCATTACCACTTAGGAGGAGTTGTCGGTTTTCTTTGTGCAAACATTTAGCTTCTGGGATGCCAACCCCGAGGTATGTAATTCTTTACACATTATCCATGACATAGTACTAAAAGTCATCCCTGTTTCATACCCAGTTGATCCACATGCAAATTGATCCATCCAATCCATGATGATGTGCTACAACTTGTCTGGGGAACCTGATGATGATGACGAGCTGCAGAATGTTAATAGTCCAGAGTCCGAAGGAATTTGTGGTGTCGTAACTCCCAACGTACCGATGAACTCGATGAATCAGCCGCTGAGGATCCATAAAGTTAACATTGGGTCGGTAGAGAATCTGAAATTTGCTCATGTTGGAGACTATTGGGGTGAAGAGACGATGGCCACAATCACAGATCTACTGCATGAATTCTAGGACCTTTTCCCAACACGATTTTCATAGATGAAGGGGATACTCGGTGACTTGGGGGAAATGAAGATTCCACTCAAACCAAATGCAAAACCAGTATGTCAGAGGCCGTATAGACTGAACCCACGATACAAGGATCACGTGAAAGATGAGATCGATAGGATGCTTGATGCTGGGATCATTGAACCTGTAGAAGAATTAGAGTGGATAAGCCCGATGGTGGTCAAAGACAAGAAGACTGGTGAAATCCTTATTTGTGTCGATCTAAGAAAGTTGAATGATGCATGTGTACACGATCCATTCCTGACCCCTTTTATAGATGAAGTCCTAGAAGGTGTAGGCGGCCATGAGATATATTCCTTCACAAATGGCTTTTCAGGATACCACCAGATTTGGATTGTGAAGGAGGATCGCCATAAGACTATGTTTGTCACCGAGTGGGGCTGTTTCCAATATACTGTCATGCCATTTGGGTTGAATAATGCACCAATTGTGTTCTCTAGTGTAGTTCTCGCTGTATTTAAAGAATTTATTCAAAAATTGCTGCAGGTATGTATGGATGACTAGACCGTCTATGGCCTGATTAGAGACCACCTGACAATCTGTGATTGATGCTGGAACGGTGTAGACAACATTAGATTGCATTGAATTAAAAAAAATGATTTTCTATGCACCCTTTGGCATGCTACTTGGGCATATCGTATGCAAAGAAGGTTTTTTGGTTGATCTGGCGAAGATTGCGCTGATCCTCAGTTTACCACCTCCGACGAATGTAAAGATGCTTCGGGAAAAACTGGGACATATGGGCTACTATTGCAAGTTTATCATAGGATACGTTGCGATTACTAATCCCATGGAAAAACTGTTAAAGAAATACGCTATGTTTGATTGGACTCTGGAATGTCAAGGAAGCTTTGACACCCTGAAGGCCAAGATGGCCTCTACACCAATACTGGTTTTTCTTAATTGGAATAAAGAATTCCATGTGCATGTTGATGCTTCTTCTACTACGTCCGGGGTTGTTCTTGTGCAGCCAAGTGAAGGTGACTTGGATCATCCAATAGCATATGCCAATATAAATTTATCATTTGTTGAATGCAATTATACCACAACTGAAAGGGAAGGCCTTGCGATGGTTTATGCTCTACAAATGTTTATGCACTATTTATTGGGAGGACATTTCAAGATGTTCACTAATCATTTTGCTTTGCAATACCTAGTCAATAAGCCTGTGTTGGGGGGGAGAATCTATAGGTGGTTGATTTTGTTCCAAGAGTTTGATTTTGAAATAGTGGTAAAGCCGGGATGGTTGAATGCTGGATCGGATCATCTGTCACGTGTTGTGAATGGTGAAGAACCAACCAATATTGATGATGGCTTTCCAGATGTGCAATTGTTCTGGGTTGACGTCGCAGATGATCACTATGGACCAATTATTTAGTTTTTGTCTACTGGTGTCGCCCCAACAGACATGTCGACTAGCCAAAAGAAGTAGTTGGTCGTAAAAGACTCCAATTTTCAACTAATTGCTGGACAGTTATATAAACTTGGATTGGATGAAATTTTTCGATGGTGCATCTTACCGCATGAGCAAGGCCCCATTCTAGAAGAAGCACATGCAGGAATCGCAGGAGGTCACTATGGAGGCCGTGCTACTGCACAAAAAGTGTTGTGTGCTGGTTTATGGTGGCCCATGTTGCATAATGATGTCATAGACTATGCAAGGAGCTATGATATTTGCCAACGGGTTGGTAAACCATCGCGGAGGGATGAGATGCCACAGGTGTTACAGGTGACTCTGCAACCATTTGATAAATGGGTTGTAGACTTTGTGGGTCCTATCAATCCACCAGGTAAGCGCACTAGCGCTCGCTATATTATTACTGCAACTGACTACCTGACTTGATGGGCGGAAGCTGCGCCAATCACTGATTGTACCACCGCGATAGTAGCATGGTTTATTTTTTAGAACATTGTGACGTGATTTGGGTGTCCTAGAATCCTGATGAGTGACCAGGCTAGTCACTTTGTCAACCGGATGGTAAAAGCGCTAATTGAGGATCTCCAGATACAACATAAGAGGAGTACACCATACCACCCACAGGAAAATGGTACTGTTGAGGCCTTCAACAAAATTTTGGAGTTAGTGCTGACCAAGGTATGTAACGATAACCGCGATGACTGGGATTTAAAAATTCTTGTAGTTCTATGGGCCTATCGCACTACTTGCAAACAGCTAACAAGTCAGACACCATTTAAGTTGGTTTATGGGCAAGAGGCAGTCATGCGCATTGCCACGGCGACGAGCATGGATGATACAGAGGCATTAGAAGAATGTGTTGCACAATTGATACAACTTGAAGAAGATTGTTTCATCGCAGGCTTCCAGCAACAGGTTGCGAAGAATCAACAAAAGGCATGGCATGATTGCCATATTAAGAAAAAATAGTTTGCAATAGGAGATTTGGTGTTTTTATATGACAATAAGTTCATCAAGCATCCAGGTAAGTTACAAATGAAATGGTTAGGTCCCTATCTTGTTCTTTCCATTACATCTGGCGGTTCAGTTCAGTTACAACAGTTAGATGGTGCAATGTTGTTGAAGCTCATTAATGGGAGTCACTTGAATCCCTATAGAACAGGGCCAACGATGCGCACTACTTGAGGGGTTATAAAAAAAAAAAGAGAGATGAAGATTTTAGTTTAGCACAGCAAGGCGAGCCCCGAGGGAGAGGCTGCATAAGGTTAAAATTGCTAGTGATGACCGGTTGACCATTTGTGACAGTTGCGGGGCCATGGGGTGGTCAAATCAAGTAATAAATATAGGTAGTTAAACCAGTTGGATGACGGTGCTTTTTGAAGTGACATGCATTCATGGGTGATCCGACCGTTAGAAGAGTAACATCATCAGTAGATTTGGCGTCATTAATATCTGATTTAGCAATAATGGTGAAGTTAGATTTGGAAATGATGAATTTGGATTGGAAGTGGCTCTAAAACATCGTGTGGGATGCGTAGGATGGAATTCTTCAGTTGTGCGAGCAGCAGTAGAGGGTGAATTTTGTGCAGAGTGTTGAGTGAAGTGTAGTTAGATATGTTGAGTGTATTTTTAGGTTTTGAGGGGTAAGGGATCCTGAGCAACCTTGACGCTATTGAAATTTCTAGTGAGTATGAGTCCCCCATTCATCCCATAGCTGTGGAAGAAGAAATCATGAGTATGCCAGTGGGTTCGTCGTCCATTCCTAAGAAAAAGTGGCAGACTCAGAGACCCAATCCTACGCCACCCGAAAAGAGGCAAACTCGCATGTCTGTGAGAGTGTGGGGAGAAGGAACTGCACGGACTGGGACATCGAGCTCAGGAGTTGTTGAGTCCACAACACCTTGGGGTGTCTCGGTTCATGATATTCTAGGATACGTCACTCCTACGTATCCAGGAGCCAAGCCATGACAGCCGTCAAAGAATCAGAAATACCCACCCAAGTTACCAGCGCTGCTGGAAGGGATGACATGCTCGGTCGATATCATCCCTAAGTTGATCAAGCTCAATTTCAAAGAGCATGACCTGCTCTTACTTAAATATGTCCAAGAAGAGCCATATGAATTTGTCCCCACGGCGCTTGGTGCCCCCATTCAACGAATTTCGAAACCATGGGCTAGTGGGTTAGACAAGTATGGGTTGTTGGGGCTCATCAATATGCCCCATTTTGGCCGCTTGAATGAAGCCCATGCATGTGTGAAGCAACTGTTGGCGTGTTTCCATGGAGGGATGCTTTGGTTGACTACACGATCCCTGTCACAGTCGACTTGATTCCAACATTACTAGTTTGCCGAAGGCTAGGGAGGACCCGACACAATATATTCATGGGAGAGATACGGACAAGAAACTTGCCAAGCAGCTAAAGGAGCACTTTTTTTTACAACGGGATGGTCGCACTTATCGCATTGACAACATTAACGCACATGCGGTGCGCATTGGCGCAAGAATTTTGGCTAGCAAGGTTGTTCGCAGTAATCGACCTGTCTAATGAAATTCGAATGTTGTCTCCTGTGCCCAGAAATGTGCTGAGGGGCTACAAATGAATTGGTCTTTATTTTTGTTAAATCAGTTGCTTGACAATGCACTTGCTGCTCAGACCAGGCGGCCCTTTTCCTATAGTTGGATGTTGATTCTTATCGCTCTTGTTGCTTGGATGGAACATGAAGACTACCAACTAATGGTAGTTGAGGAAGTCAAGGTTTGTCACAGTGCCCGCTATCAGATCCTATGGTGGGTCAAAGAGCCCAGTAGGCAAGCAGACTGTGCCATTTATTTTTAGGTCTTTTAGGAAGTGATGCAAGCTACTGCCATTGTCATTCCTAGAGTTTCTCCCTACATCACGACCAAGTATCAATAGATCCTTCAGTTTGCTATTGGACCCCACTCTATTCATATTCAGGCTAGGTGGGACCCTAATCAACAGTGGCTGAAATTGCCTTATAAAGTCACCACGGAAGATTTGGATTCTATTGTACAATACTGGAAAGGGGAATGGCGCATCCTAGTGAGTCAGGAGGATTTATCTAAGGATTCTCCCTCAGATGTCCCTATAGAACCTACCCCACAGGAACTAAGCACCCATGACTCTGACAATGAGTCATCGATGGATCCTAAAGATGCAGCACAACGTATGCAGAAGGAGACTCACACCAAATAGTGTCAGGAGTACAAGGCGGGCAGTGGTACCAAGTCAGGGATGGAAGACCAACTACAATGGCTTATCAAAGCCATCATTGATTCATATACAGTTGCGACTACGACGATCCACGAATCTAACCATGAAAAATTTGGCGTGGTAAGAGATAGACTAGAGTCCATTTTTTATATTATTTCTAAAAAAACATCGGCAAGATCTCTGCTACAGGACAACCCGTCAATCAGCAATGAGCCCCAGGCTAGGAATGTGCAAGTTCCCCTAACTGTGATCGACGACGACAATGAAGAAGTTCACCAGCAGCTGCACCCAATCTAGAGTGTGACTTTGGATCTAAACAAACTATCCGCTATAGTGTTGGTTGAATTGCAGCATGGCGCTGCATTGGAATTGGAGGCACGATAAGTAGATTTGACTGAGGTCTATATCCATTCCCGGAATACCGCTGAGAAGTTGCAGAAGGAAGCAAAGGAGCTGCACTAGCTCCACGTGCAGTTGACAGAGGAAAAGTTACAAGAAATCAACCATTTGAAGGCGACACATGTCGAGTTGCAGCGAAAGGCTGCTGAAGAGATTACTGACCTCAAGAAGGCACAAGACCACCTGATTGTTGAATAGGTGCAACTGTGTGCCCAGTGCAGCAAAGTTGAGAAGGCTATTTCTAATGCCTGCCATAACATTTTTGACAACACAGCAGGGCTCACCCCAGTCGAAAAGGCTAAGAAATTGGGGCAAACTTGAGTTCACCTTCAGGACACTAACCTCATTCTCAATGCCTTACTTCACCTCACAACGCCACCAGAGTAGGTTGCAGAGTGCAAGACCTCCATTGAATAAATTGCCACTCAGTTTGGTACCATGGAGCAAGAGGCTAAAACTATTATGGAGGCGAACACGCAGTTTTCGCAAAGTATTGTCCAAGATGAGCAACTTGATCAACTGACTACGCAGGTGCAAGAGGTAGAAGGCCAACTGACAACCTTGAAGACATTGTTGAAGGCCATGTCGTTGATGGTGCAGATCACCCAGGCCACAGAACTGAAGGATCTACAATAGCGAGCTTCCCGTGCACAAGAACGCCAACAAAAGCACCGTGAGCAGCTTAACGAATTCCAAGAAATCGATGGCCAGTTGGCTATTAAGGTCATCACCACACTCCAAGCCATTCAAGAGAATCGACAAATCGTCGACAGCAAGGCTAGTGAGGAACACCCCATCCAACAAACTTTGACTAATTGTCAGAGTATCACCGATAAATTTCAGCTTCAGGTTCGTGACATTGCGTAAAAATTTGATTATTTTAAGGATAGGACTTCGGCACACACCCTATCAACTTGACGTGGCTCGAGGGCGAGCCACAAAACTGTGTTTGGGGACCTGTTGGCAGGGGTTTTGGGGTAAGTGAGTTGCGTAGTGTCGCGACAGCTGTGAAAGCTCATGCGGTACCATGCAAGGGAAGATCAGCATGATGAGCAGAAGTATAACAACTTTTTGAATATTTTATGTATATTTTGACCAAGTTTTGTTGCAATTGGTCAGTAGTGGTTAGAAATCAATTAGTAGTCAACCCTAGATGTAAAGGTGTAAGCCTATTTATAGATCTATTTTTGGGGAAAAAAGGGGGATCCAGGTTGAGCAATTGTATGGGATAAGATCTGGTGCGATCTATTTTATGGAGAATTTTCTATCTTAACTACGATTTATCCGGGTTCTTCCTAATGTATGCAGTCTCCGATCTTGGAGAAGAATTGTGTAATTTGGTACATTTGCGCAAGGTTAATACTATGCGATGAGTATGGATCAATTCTTGTCTGTTGTTAAAGATATCTTATGATGCTGCGACTCTGTTTTGTTACAATGGCATAATATAGATGTGATTCGGTCTCTTTCTACTATATCGATGTGATCTGTTGCTATTATGTTGATGAAATATGTGTTTCTATAACTGTTGATGTGATGTGAGTAATGATGTTCCCTGAATAATGTTGTGATATTGTGATACTATGTGAGGATGTGATGATTGCATAACTTATGGTGTCCCTCCTTCGGATCCCCATATCCTCCTTTCCCATTATCGCAAACTTGGTTCTGACAACTCTCCCTTGAATGCCTCGGGTGAGACCTCGTCTGCTCCATAGATGTTTTTGGGTAGGGTAAAACTGTTAGAATAATCAAACCCATAGTATTACCCACTTAGACATTAATTCATTTATTTTTGTCTTATTTGCCTAGTTCATGAGTTCCACCATGTGCAAGTTGCTAATTGCCTATCCATAGAGGTCAAACTTGCCATTTTTGACTCATGTAGTGCTTGGGAAAGCCTTAGGAATCAAATATTCTTTATTCCTGGCCTCCTAGGCACCCTTCTACTTTTTCTGCTTTATTGACTGCTTTTTCAGTGTTTTAAGGCACATAGGAAAGCAAGACTAGGTGAGGTGAACTTGTTTTCTTGCCCTTTCATCCTCCACTCTTTCCTCCATGAAAAAGCATGTATGAGCTGCCATTTCACAACTCATTAGCTTGCCCATGCACCCTTTCCAATTCGTGAGCCTCATGACAGATTTGGGATCAGCTTTTTACACCTATGGGGGATTTGCCTATTTTGGGTAAGCCTGCTTTATGCTAGTTTTGGATGCCTCCTTATGCATTCAATCTCTTGATGTATTCTATATATTCAACAACCTATGTTATTACAGGGTTGGCTATTGTACACTCAGTTAATATAATTTTTTGTTACAGCTCCATATTCAGTCTCCATTGTTAGCAATTTTGCATGATCAATTGATAATTGTTGTGGGTAAAATTAATCTATTGCTGGCCTGAATTTCTACATGGTATCAGAGCCATTGTAGGTTATTACTCTCCTTCAAAAATTGTTTTGCAGGTTCAACATCAAGACTGGGAGCCTTCTACTGACAGCCGAGACAGATTTTCTAAAGCTATGGATTCACAAAAAGCTATCTTGACTCCCTTCAACTATTTTGAATGGAAAGCAGAGATGGAGATCTTGTTGAGAGTGAAAGGCCTCTACAGGGTGACTATGGCTACAGAATCAGAGCCCAATGCTGCTGCAGAGAAGATCAAATGGCACAATCGGAGAGATGAGGCCTATGGCCTCCTATGTCTCAGTATTTCCTGAGACCTCCTTTTCCATCTCGATGGATTAACTTCACCGGATCAAGTATGGGAGAAGATTTCTGATCTTTTTGGAAAGACAGATGAGATGAGGGGACATCAAATCAAAAATGAGCTGATTTCTCTGAGTCCCAGTAGCTTTGAATCCCTGCAGTTATATTTCTCCAAGTTCAAAGCACTAGTTTTGCAGCTGAAGTAGTGTGGTATCGAAAAGAAAGATGATCAGATTGTATTAGCCATCCTCTTGAAGCTAGGACCTGACTACTCAGTCTTTGTTTCGACCTTCTATGCCACAAAACTCACAACTCAAACCTGGAAGATGCCTAGCCTTGCAGATTTCATGGAATCTCTCACACAAGAACAAGACAAGCTGGTGATGATGGGCACCATCAAACCATCCAAAGATCAAGCTTTGATTGCTGGAGATTCGAGGGTGGATTCAAAAAGCAAAAAGAAAGCTAAAAATCCACCTGAGCAAAGAAGAGACAAGAAGCAGTCTCCAGAGGATCAACAAGGTCCCAAGAAAAATACCCAGAAGAAGAAAAACAAAGGTGAAATGAACAAGTGCTCATACTGTTCGAAGGGCAATCACACTGAAAGCTCTTGTATGAAAAAGAAGATTGATATGCTGACCAATCTCCTGGAGAAGAATGGCATATCCCTTCCAAAAAGCTCAAAGAAGAGAGAAGGAGGATCAAGTTCCGATGACAGAGAGAGAGTTCATGCTCTAGTTGCTGGCACATCAAGCTCACCCAGTTTTATCATAGATTCTGGAGCTTCAAGACACATGGTTTTGACTAAGGAGGCCTTCTCCTCACTGGATATGTCGAAAGGACCATCTATTGTACTGGGAGATGACTCTCTCACTGAAAGTAAAGGCAAAGGAAGGATAGATCTTGATCATGGTAACTTCAACAATGTGTTGTATGCCCCTGGTCTCGCCTCCAACCTTCTGTCAGTGTACCAGATGACCCACACTGGGTCTCCTAAGAAAGTCATATTCTCCCCCAATGAAGTTGAGATCACAGAA
>LPNX010120248.1:411355-451886 GCA_001517045.1 Pseudotsuga menziesii
GTTAGGAATTTTGCATGATCAATTGATAATTGTTGTCGGTAAAATTAATCTATTGCTGGCCTGAATTTCTACAAAAACCTGTCTGGGCCGGTGCTTAGGGATATTTCACTATAGGGCGTCGACAGAGTGGGAACCCCTCTCAATGAGGCTTTGTTGGTGGGTTTCGCCAACAAAGAGGAGTTGGACTCGCAGTGGGAGAGAGGATTTGGATCCATGAACAACTAAGGGAGACTAAGCAGAGCTAGCAACCTAGTGTGTAGGAAGTGAAAGAGAAGAGTTGGACCTATGTCCAACTAGGGGAGACTAAGCAGAGCAAATCACAAGACAAAGGAGTTGGATTGTGGGAACATATACGAGAGGGAGGTCGAGTAAAGAAATAGTTAGAGGAGCCAATGCCTCCGAAATTGGTGAGTACTGAGACTGAAATGGTTTATCATTGAATCACATATTTCTTCCTTCAAGCAATGTTTTGGAATTTATGCCCTATTCAACCTCTTTTGTTAATTTAATTTATGGAGAAACCACAGTTTTAGTTAATTACCCTAAGTTTACATGCTTTGATAGTCTATTGATTGTGCCTAAAATTTCTAACACGAGGGTTTATTCCTAGGGCACATTCAAAATCTCGCCCAATGTTTTCCTTAAAGGAAATGCATGTAGATTGATGATTTCATGGAATTTTTGTTTGGGTTATGGTAAACAGTTGTAAGACTGATACATTGTGTCTGTGTCTTCTTTTTTATCATCATGTGATGGGGTGTCGACAGGAAGTGAAATGCACCTGTGAACCCTCCTACCCACACTAAGGACCTCAAGTGGGTTATAGAATCTATGAAATATTGCGAGGTCCATACCCCATCGATAGTTAAGCGATAAAGTGAGGAAGTTGAGCAAGGTATCTGATATCAGCATGAGGGTCCTCAATTTCATGGGGATTTTCAAGAACCTACATGATTAGGTACTCGACCCTAGAGATACATGGTCATGTATGAATTTGTATCATAGGTATTTGCATTTATATTGGACTATGAATTCCTTGGTGGGAATGCTACTCATGGATAGGAACCAGACCATGGGAGACATGTATTCATAAATTTTAGAACTTAAGGAAGATCTGGAACCTCTCAAGCATCTTAGACTTTAGGTCAAATTTATGGATGCCAATATGGACATCATCACATGGCATGTAGGGGTCAATATTACGGCTAAGAATCCTTTTATGGGCAACTCTCCTGATTCTCGACATATAATTGAATCTGATGGAGAACACCTAGATGCACTAAGTAAATAATGTCCTAGTTTTTGTTATGTTTCAGTATTTTTTTCTTGCTCATAATTTATACCCTCTGAATGTTGAAAGAGATGTATCTAGATATATTGTGGATCTATATAAAAAATTTGTTTGTAAGGAATATTTTGGATAGGTCTCGCTCTTTGTAGCTACTCTTATGCTCTTTATGTTGGTTGTGGCGCTTAATCTTCCAGATCCAAAGATATTATTCAGTTGAGTTTGAACCCTAAGTGTATGGTACACTTGTCCCTCTTTCTTTAGGGTTCAGGGGTAATGGCCCCGAGTTACAAGGGTTTGGTGGAAGCGCCCTTGAGATACGGGGGTTCGGGGGCAGCGCCCCCAAGAATTTTTTTTGGGATGTGTGTTGGCCAATAGTTATGCAGACCCATGGTATTGGGTAAACCGTAGTATTTTCCCATGGTATTTTCTCCCTTATAAAAGAAAGCATTGTAACATGGTTGTGGATGGTATTATAGCATTGTAAACAATCTCTGTGATTGTGTGAGAGAGACTGTGAGAGCATGAAGAGGAAGTGCAGTGGTATTGTTGTAGGTTGTAACCCTTCATCTTTATGGACTATAATAAAAGGACTGGCAATTTCTTTGTGGACATAGCCCATCGTTTGGGTGAACCACGTTATATCTGTGTCTCTCTGTAATGTGTTTAATGAAGTGTTTATTTAATATGAAGATGTTAGAAGGTGGATCTGTTGTTGATCATTTAAATGAGTTTAATACACTTACCAGTCAGTTAAGTTTTGTAAACGTGAACTTTGATGTTGAGGTTAGGGCTATTCTAATCTTGTGCTCATTGCTAGAAAGCTGGAATAGCTTGGTCATGGCTGTAAGTAACTCTATCCCTAGTTCAAAAACTCTTAAGTTTGATGATGTTGTTGGTGTTATTCTTAGCGAGGAAACGCAAAGACAAAGCACAGGTGAGACATCAGGTAATGCCTTGATCATGGAGAGCAGAGGGAGACAAAGTGAGAAAGGAAGGAGCCTAGGAAATTGCGACAAGTCTAAAAAGGGCAGATCCAAGTCCAGATTCAGAAAAATAGAGGGCTAGAACTGTGGTAAGAAATGACACCTGAAGAAATAATGTAGAGCACCAAAGAAAAAAGGTGAGAGGTAGCAAGAGACTACTAAGAAAGCGAATGTAGCAGGTTATGTGTTACAAGATGCTTTGATTCTTGCATTCGATAATACTAGTGATTACTGGGTAGTATATTTAGGGGCTTCATGTCATGCTACACCCCATAGGAAATTATTTCATGATTATGTTTAAGGTGATTTTGGGCATGTGTTATTGGGGGATGATGAACCATGTAAAATTGTTGGAAAGGGTAAGGTAAGGATTAAGTTAAATAATGGAAATGACTGGCTATTAAATTATGTAAGACACATTCCTACTATGAAAAGAAATCTGATCTAAATAGGGAAATTGGGAGATGGTGGTTGTTTGTCTATGTTTGGGGAAACATGGTGGAAGGTCACTAAAGGATCAATGGTAATAGCAAAAGGAGATAGGATATGTACATTATATTTATGTCCTCATAATACTGATTATTATATCTTTGTAGCTTCCATAGAAATAGGTGTGGTGTTGTGGCATCATAGGCTTGGCCACATGAGTGAGAAGGGGATGCAGATTCTCCAGTCAAGGAAATTGCTTCCAGATAAGAAGCAGGTAAGTTTGGAATTCTTTGAGAACCGTGTTTATGGAAAACATAAGAGAGTTAGTTTTCTCAGGGTTGGGAAACAAAAGGAGAGAGAAAAGTTAGAGCTTGTCCATAGAGATGTATGGGGACCAGCTCAGGTACAATCTCTTGGTGGCTCTCGTTATTATGTTATGTTTATTGATGATGAAACAAGAAAAACTTGGGTTTATTGCATTAGACAGAAATATTATGTGTTTGATACTTTTAAGAAGTGGAAATATTTGGTTGATAATGAGACCGGAAAAATGTTGAAATGTATCAGATCTGATAATGGAGGTGATTACTGCAGCAAGGAATTTGATAGTTACTGTTCACACAATGGGATTTGTAGAGAGAAGACAATCCCTGGAACACCACAAGAAAATGGTGTGTCAGAAAGGATGAACAAAACTATCATGGAGCGTGCAAGGTGTATGAGATTGCATGCAGGGTTTCCCTTATAGTTTTGGGTTGATGCTATAAACAATACTATTTATTTAATAAACAAAGGGCCTTCAAGCGCTTTGGATGGTGGGATTCCAGAGGAGGCATGGACAGGTAAACAAGTAAAATACTCATTTCTGAAAACTTTGGTTGTGAAGCGTTTGTCCACATTGATAAAGATGATAGAACAAAGCTTGAGGCTAAATCCAAGAAATGTACCTTTATTGGATACGGGGTTGATGATTTTGGTTATCGTTTGTGGGATTATGAAAAATGAAAAATCATTAGGAGTAGAGATGTAGTATTCAATGAAAAGGTCATGTACAAAGATCAATTGCAGGGAAAGAAAGTTGAAAAGCAAAACACAGAGTACATAGTGCTTGATGAAATCAAAGAAGATGAAGTTCCAAAGGCACCATAAAATCAAGAACAACAGTAGGTACCTGAAACTCCTGCAACTATAAGAAACTCTACCAAGTGAAGTATACCCCCTGAACGATTCTCTCCTTCACTGTATTATTTATTGATGACTGATTTTGGTGAACCAGAATGTTGTGAAGAAGCAATGCAAGTAGAAACTAGAAAGAAGTGGGAGCAAGGCATGAATGAGGAGATGGAGTCATTGGTAAGAAACCGGACTTGGGATTTGGTTTAGTTGCTTGCAGGAAAAAGGGCATTGCAGAATAAATGGTTTTACAGGTTGAAGGAAGAAAATGGAGGAAAGAAGCAGTATAAGGCTAGACTTTTTGTAAAGGGGTTTGCATAAAATAAAGGTATAGATTTTGATGAAATATTTTCTCCTGTTGTTAAAATGACTTCAATTAGAACTATTTTAAGTCTAGTGGCGGTAGAAGATTTGCATCTTGAACAGTTAGATGTAAAAACAACCTTTCTCCATGGGGATTTGGAAGAAGAGATTTATATGCAACAACCACAGGTGTATGAGGTCAAAGGTAAGGAGAATTTGGTTTGCAGGTTGAAAAAGAGCTTGTATGGCATGAAGCAAGCTCCAAGGCAGTGGTATTTAAAATTTGATAAGTTTATGACAGAACGAGGTTACGATAGATGTCATTCTGACCACTATGTTTATTTTAAGAGGCTAGATAACAAAAGATATATTATCTTGTTATTGTATGTGGATGACATGCTTGTTGCAGGGTATAACATGAAAGATATAAATGTTCTCAAAAGAAAACTAGCTAAATCATTTACGATGAAGGATTTGGGTGCTGCAAAGAAAATCCTTGGTATGAGAATAACAAGAGACATGAAAAATTGCAAATTGACATTGTATCAAGGTGAGTACATAGAAAAGGTGTTGCAGAGGTTTAGAATGCGGAATGAAAAACCAATTAGTACACCTTTAGCCAGCCATTTCAAATTAAGTAAGGAGATGTGTCCAAATACATAGGAAGCGATAGATTACATGTCCAGGATTCCCTATTCATCAACGGTTGGAAGCTTGATGTATGCCATGGTGTGCACAAGACTAGATATTGCACATGGAGTGAGAGTTGTGAGAAGGTATATGAATAATCTAGGTAAAGAGCATTGGAAAGCAGTACAGTGGATTCTCAGGTATTTGAGAGGTACCACTTCTCATGCATTATGTTTTGGAGGTTCAGACACTGTTCTATAGGGATATGTTGATGCAGATATGGTTGGTGATAAAGACAATAGGAGGAGCACCACAGGGTATGTGTTTACTGTGGGTGGAACAATAGTAAGTTGGATTTCAAAACTGCAATAGGTTGTTGCACTTTCAACAACAGAAGTAGAGTATGTTGCTGCTACAGAGGCTAGTAAGGAGATGATTTTTGGTTGTAGAGGTTCATGGAAGAATTGGGTAAGAAGCAGGAGAATACTAGGTTGTACAATAACAGCCAGAGTGCCATTCATCTTGCAAAGAAATCAACCTTTCATTTGAGGACCAAGCATATACAGCTCAAGTACCATTTCATAAGATCTATTCTAGATGAAGAACTGTTAAAATTGGAAAAGATACATACTATCCAGAATCCTGCAAACATGTTGAAAAAGGGAGTAACCAGAGAGAAACTGAGTTCCTGCTTGGTTTTTGTTGGCCTTCAAGCATGAAGGTGAAAATAAGAAATTTTCCCTAGTCCAAGGTCCAGAGCGTAGTCCAGCAAGTGTAGCAGCGGTGGAGTTGCTTTGATCAGTCTCCAAGTGGGAGATTGTTGGTTGTGGAGCCTGATCTTCCAGATCCAAAGATATTATTTAGTTGTGTTTGAACCCCAGGTGTATTGTACACTCGTTCCCCTGCTTTGGGGTTTGGGGATGTGTGTTGGCCAACATTT
Source organism: Pseudotsuga menziesii (assembly GCA_001517045.1). Taxonomy (NCBI): domain Eukaryota; kingdom Viridiplantae; phylum Streptophyta; class Pinopsida; order Pinales; family Pinaceae; genus Pseudotsuga; species Pseudotsuga menziesii. The sequence continues at coordinate 417,105 of LPNX010120248.1, forward strand.
ATGCGGACCCATGGTATTAGGTTAACCGTAGTATTTTCCCATGGTGTTTTCCCCCCTATAAAAGAAAGCATTGTAACACGACTGTCGATGGTATTATAGCATTGTAAACAATCTTTGTGATTGTGTGAGAGAGACTATGAGAACGTGAAGAGGAAGTGCAACGGTATTGTTGCAAGTTGTATCCCTTCATCTTTCTGGAATGTAATAAAAGGACTGGCAATTTCTTTGTGGACGTAGCCCATCGGTTGGGTGAACCATGTTATATCTGTGTCTCTCTTTAATGTGTTTAATGTGTTTTGCATCTTGTTTAATGATTTAACTGTATATTTGTTATTGCTCCACGGTCCTGTTTTCTAACACTTTAGGCCCTGGTTAATACTCTATTTTTAAAATTATCTCTGGTATGATCTAGTTTCCATTTTTAGCGAGTCAACTTGAGATTATATATGTAAACTATGTACACTATTAGTAATATAAAGGATCCACTACTTACTTACAAAAAAAAGAATAGAAGATGACATGTTTGGTGCATAGTTGATAGAATTAAATATCATGTGGAAAATGGGTGTCCTTCACTAAAAGGAGGAGTAGGATCTCCCTCCTCCTACCACCAATGAGATTTCCAAGTTATGATGCTAAAGAAAACCATGAATTTTGTAGAAAATAATTGGTAACCTGACACATATGTTCGCTATTCTCCAAATGAACGAAAATCCATATGCATCAAACTTATCGATTACTTTCAAATTTCATAGTTGAGGTTCCCCAAAATCTACTTCTAATCTTGATGAAGAACCATTGTTAGAGTGATTCACATCATGGTCTATATCAAATACAAATGCATGAAAATGCATTAATTGGAATAGCCCACAATATATTGAAGTATGGTTAGTTACCAAAAAATCTTTCTCTTTATATCCATAATGAATGTTGACAACAATAATGGGGTTTTGGCTATTATATGACAACCTCTTAACAATTAGGGATATGATTGTTGTAGTTTGTAAGAGTTCCTTCAAATGAATAATCAATATTTATATGGTTTAGAATGGAGTAGTTGAGGGTCCCAAGTCCCATTAGTCCTCATGCTATGAACTAATATGAATTACTCTTTTCTCATAATATAGGTCTAGTACTTGTGCAATTTTTGAATACCATTGAATAAACTGATTTCAGTTTTGCTTTAAATTATATTTGATGTGGTTCTAGAACTCACTTGGGTAGGTCCCACTCAAGTTGATATTATAAGAACCCATTCTATTACATTTACTTTTCTATTTAGACAAGTTACTTGCATTCCTGAAGATGATTATTTGCATTCACTTGTGTGTATGGAATCTAAAGGAAACTATGAAAGTTGAGAATAGCACATGTAAACAATAGCAAAAAACTCCTTCATTTCCATAAATGAACTATGACCAAATTTATATGGTGAAAATATTATTCCAATTGTTTGAAACCTTGAAAGTTAAAAATTCAAGTCAAAACTAGAGAGATCAAATAAAATTGGATCTATTTCACAATCATGAATTAAGTTTAAAAGTGCTTTAGTGGTGAATTAATAAATAAATTTCTACATAAACATTATGTTGAGTTACTTGCACCACAAATTTAGCTTCAACCTTATTGATGGTATAAATTCAAATAATTTATTGATGTCTTAGCGTCATAATTTCTTGTAAGTGATCTTACAACTTGTCCAAGAGAATGCTTTATTAATTGGATTGTTAGTTCATGTTGTAAAATTGTTAAAGTGTCTAGATAGGGCACTGATCCATGAAAATAAACATTCTTTCGATATATACAAATCAACACTTATATTTATTACCATTCATGCTTGATTCAATCATGGTAAGCCTATTTGTGTGTGAGGGTATTGATCATTTCCTTGAACCATTAAAACTTGGATGTTTTAAATTTTATATTATGAAACTTATGTGTTATGACCAAGTCGTACTTCTTATTTTGATTTTTTTGGCAAGAAAGCACTATGTCGAAAGCTTACTTGAGGATGCAATCAAGAGGCATTATTATTGCTTAGTACATTGTTCAATTTTCAACAAATATGTCTTCTTTAGTAGATCAATTCAATTAGGAAACCATAGTGGCAATGATCCTTGCCTAGGAATCCTCCATCAATACATAGAAATCTATTTCCATACCCTTTTTCATTCAATTCATGCTCAGTAAATTTTCTTAAGGCTTGGATCCTTCACCAATTCAAATCCATTATCAAATATTGGCATCATGGACAAGAAGAAACCATGCCAATACTAACTTGAAGCTACAAATCAAGTGGGCATTAATATTTCCCAAAAAAATTTAATCCAAAACAAATATGATTATCATGTTATGAAACTTGATCTTGCAACAATGAACATATTCATTTTCAACAAAAAAAAAATGGTGTGAGTGTATGGATCCTTGATTAATTGAAAATTATTTAAACCTTCACAACAAGAGATGAAGACTTTTAGATCTCAAAAAGAGAGAAGTTTGAATCTTTATATCCATGCCTTTCCTTTTCTAACCCAATAATTTTTTACATTGCATTATGGCTTGAGAAAGGTTTTGGTTTCTCACTTAAGGTGATATGACCAATAATGGCTTAATATTGAAATAAGATTTATAGCCTAGGGCCTAGATTTATTGTCATCACTTTTTTTACCCAAAGACATAGGAGGCCACAATAAATGAATGCAACTAAGGTTAGTAAAACCCAAAATAAATGACCAGTATGTTTCCAAAGTGAACCCACTAATTTCACACGTTAAGATAGCCATCACATGTTAAGATATCCATAACCTTATAATATGAATAAATTGGATCTCCTTGAACACCGTTAATATTTCCATCACTTCGCATTGATGTTTCATATTTTTGACGTTAATGGCAGGCACAACTAAATAGATACCTGTCATATCTATCTTCAGATAGTGATGGTTGTCCTGAAGAGAGCAGACAAGACGGAGAATTAAGTAGTACATCAATATCAACCAGAGTTAGCAATGTTAGATGAAAATTTTAAAAATGTATGTATTTTTTTTTCTTCTTCTGAAGGAGGGTCGTTCTCTTATGACATTGAGTCCACCGAAGACAAAGAAGTTCCAATGATCTACATACATTATTTGAAGAATTGGGAAGCAAAACCACTTCCTGAAATAAACACGTATTTTAGTATTGATGGTGCTGGCAATATGGATTATAGTTTTCATTCATGTCAAAAGAAGTTCAGTGATGACAAAGGAATAACCAAGGACATAATGGTAGGGTGAAATCAGTATAAGTCAAAGGAAATACGAAGGTAGTGTTAACATGGTATGAATGATGAAATGGAAAATATGATGACATAACATAATTGATGGAGAATTAGGAAAATACACTGCCTATGATGACAAAGCAAGTGATGTGATATCTTTATGGAGAAATATGGAAATTGGCGAAAAATGAGAAATTGACTAAGTATGGATAAACAGTCAAAACTGTTCTAAAAGGGTCAAAGAGAATGACCACCCTAAATCATGGGTTAGAGTAAATGCCTACAACACATAAAGGTCTTGTAGACTTGTTTTTTCTCTATTTGACCATGTCTTCAGATTGTCTTGGAAGTAGCTAAGGAAGAAGTTATGGACCTGTCACAACAATGTTTTAGACAGATCAGACCATGCTAAGAAATTGGTCCAAGTGTCATATCAAAAGGCTGGAAGACTATTTTTAAATGTCCTCCAGAAGATGTGTGTGTGTCAGTAAGATCTAAAAGATGACATGATCCTTCTCCCTGGTGGACTGGCTATCCAGCCATGGGATTAGATTCTCATTTGGTTCTTACATGAGTGTTATAGCTCAAAATGACACATCTCTTCCTGTGACCACTTTCCCATGATTATGTTGCATGTCGACACTTCCATGACGACACTTCATGAAAGTCACTGAAAAAACACCTAAATTGGAGGACCCATATCTTGAGTTTTGTAACTCCATTTGACCTCATCTCTACACCATTGGAAAGATATTTTAGTTAGATAAAACTTTCTAGAAGACACCAAAGTCTGAAAATGCCCAAGAAAACCCATGTATGTACACGAGTTGCTATATATAATAGTCATGTACACCTTAAATACTCGACTTTTCTACATTGCAACCCGCATGTACTCCTAGTGTATGCGACTGTTGTCTCTGCAACCCGCGTATGCCTCCTGAAAATATCAAAAAAATATGAATTTTGAATTTTGGGTAGTTATGCAACTGACTCCTTCAGTTGTAACTACTTTGTCTTCGCCCCTACCTCTTCCTTAAGCATATAAATAGAGGTAGCGAGGTCCATGAGTGGAGACTTGAATCTTTGCATTGTTATGCCGAAGGATTTGGAGCTCTCTTTGCCCACACCTTTTCCCTGTCAATCATCCCCTTATGTTGTAGAGCTTGGAGGCTGCACTCTTTGGAGAAGAGAAGTAGCAGAACCAGATCAAGGTTTCATGAGGTGCCAAACTTGAAGAGAAGGTATAATTGTACTTGTTTTCAAGATTAATAAAGATGTGATGTCCTTCTTCTTCCCAAATCATTGTTCAATGTGTGATTGAATATTTTTTTATGATCAGATGTTGATGTTAATCAGATTATTATTTCATGTTTATTTGATTATCATTGCTTTATATGTGGTCATATTGGTTTGAGGAAGGTATAATTCATTTTGCAGGTATCTTGGACTGAGAGGAGCAAGAAGAGGATTGAAGGGCTGCTTGGATCAAACTTCATTTGGATAAGGTATGAACCATTCTAATCTTTGAAAATTGCTTGTATATACTTGCAGAACCATTTGCATCCACCTTTCAACCCCAGTACATTGATGGCCTCTTAAACCCTACCCATAGGATACTTTCCTTTACAACAACAAGCGGATTATCAACCTGTCAAAACTAAGACAAATGTTAGTTTGCATGTTGAGATTACAATTGGCAAAGTGTTAAAGCAAAGAAATCATAGATCCGATGGTCAGGAAGCATTCATGCACAAGATCGGACGGTTGAGGATCAGTTCTGCATAAGATAGGCGGAAAGGTTGAAGTTCAACAAAGATCCAAAATCCAATGATTGAGAAGTGATCCACTAAAACAAATCAACGGTTTAGATAGAAAGTGGAAGAAGATATGATAATTCATGGAAACGTTGAGCTTTTGAACTCTGCATTCCGTAGTGCAAAAAAGGAAGGGTGGAAAGGAAATTCCAGAAAGCAGAAGAACATATGCTCGTTCTTGGAAACATTGAGTTTCTGATTTCCGCATTTCATAGTGCAGAAAAGGAAGGGCATAAAGGAAAGTCTGGAAAGCGGAAGAACATATGCTCGTTCTTGGAAATGTTGAGTTTCTGACTTTCACATTCTGCCCTATAGAAAATACAAGTGTGGAAAGAGAACGACAGAAGGACCGTTGCGGGAGGAAAGGCAGAAAGGAAAAAGTCTGAGAAACTGCAAAGTTGAGTTTCCAGTTTCCGCGTTCCGAAGTGCAGAAAGGTAACGACGAAAGGACCGTTGTGGGAGCGAAAAGGTGGAAAGGAAAAAGTCAAAAAAATTGGAAAGGACCATTGTGGGAGCAGAAAGATGGAAAGGAAAAAGTCTGAAAAACTGGAAATATGAGTTTCTGATTTCCACCTTCCGCAGTGTGGAACGTTTGGTGCAGAAAGATTGGTTCAGAAATCATGGAATGATATTTGAAAAAGGCACATCCAATATCTGATTTCCACCTCAGATCAATGGTCATGAAAATCTTGAAGGAGATCGATGGTGCAGAACTGTTAAGGTAGTGTTGCAGCTGAAACATTTTCCCAAAATTCAAAAAATTTCGGGACCCTCCTTTTATTTCATTTTTTGCTCAGCTCTTTGGTTTTGCTTGATGTTATTCAAGGAATAATTTTATGCCAGTGCTGTTTTACGGCTTGCATTGATTTTTTCCCTGTCGTCGGAAGCATTTGAGTCTATGAGCCGGAAATGTAGTTAACTGCGTGCCCGCCGCTGTGGAGAAGTAACAAGAAATCAGGTCTGATCCAAGGGTTACTGGCCTCCGATGTGCTTTATTTGTTTTTTCTTAATCAACGGCTTTATTGGAATACCATCGGAACGTGTTGTCTCTATGGTTTCCATCGTTGTGGATGATGTATTGCGAAGTCCCCCGATGGTTGTATTAACCTCTTCCGATCCCCGCCATTTTGATTCACAAATCCTTAGTCTTTTCAACTTTCACCGTTGCGGCTCTAGAAAGCACTTTTCTTCCGATATAGTTTGACTTATGCTTTTCGCTTGGCTGATATTTTTTTGCTTAAGTCATGTTTATTTTACCTCCGATTTTTATTGGTCCGTGGAACTCGGTGTCTTTATGGTTTCCGCTGTTGCGTCTCTTCAACCAACTATTGGTCCAAGGCCTTAGTCTAGTGAACTCCGATGCGAAGTTTTATTGTTTTCTCTTGCCGATGCCACTGTGGACCTCCTATTCATTTCATCATCCACCGTTGCGGAGATGCTGCTGACAGGATCGTCGATCCCATAGTCGTTTTGGCACTCGATGGTCTTATTTTTCCCGCTGACCATTTGTTAACCGAGATGTATATATTGGGGTTTGGGGTTTATTATTTTCTATTGTTGTTTTTGTGAATTGCCTGTGCTGTCGTTATCATTTTGAGCAGAACCATGTACTCGCTGTCGGTACCTCGTTCCTAGGTGGCTCCGCCGTGGAGGTTTACGAATTTTTCTCGCCAGTCGCACAGCGCATTGCCAGGTAGGCATTTATTCCCATTCTACCTTTTCTGTTCGAATGGTCGAGCTGAGTTTGTCGCCCTTGGTTAGTTACCGCTCATACAGTTTGTCTCCATTCTTTGAATATTATTTAGGTATGGCTCAATAGAACCTAAAGGATTTTGTGTATGACAGGGAAATCCTTCCGAATTCGAGATGTCTAAACGACAGAAGAAGAAGGCTCCTATAGTAGAGGAGGAACCCGAGGTTGAAATTGTCACCAATGTTGAATACACTTACGAAGACACCCGATGCATAGTGGGTGTGGAACCTGAATATAAATGGGGGGAAGTCTATAGACTAATAACACACCGGGAGGTACCTGACAAAGGTTTTGAGGAGGAGACTATATATGCAAATATAGAGAAATATGCTTTGATGAGGGTTTCTACCAGACCTGATCTTTTTCTGTGCTAAGAGGTGATTAGATGGATTCTGCCCCGGAAAGATGTAACCACCATGATTTTGGCCAACGTTGACAAACAGGGTTATGCTGCTTATAGCCCTGGGTATGTATCACTAGCCTACCAATTACTGAATGCCTAGGTATACTTGACTGAAGACTGGCTCAAGACAATTAATCTGGAACTAGTCGAGAAACTGAAAAGAATGCTGGTACCTGGCAAGAGTTTTAGGACTAGGCCATGAGGGGAATATGATACTGCCACCTTAAGGACCCCTTACAGGTTCATTGCCTTGATGCTCAATAGGATTTTTGGGAGAGCCCATGGTAAAAGTTTTAAGTTGGGGTGGGTGCCTATCATCTTCTATGTTGCAACCCAAGGTACCATTTTCAACTGGGCGAACATCATATCAAACAGCCTCTCGGCCTGCATTGCTTCAGCATTAGGATGGGTGTCCTAGAAAAAATCAGAGTTCTACATGAGCTCTATACTGATTGATTGCATACTATGCAACCAACCTTTCCCAAACTTGAGGTGTATCTGGGACCGAGAGAGAACACCAGTCTACTCAGCCTACAAGCCATTGTGGGCACATAAGTACCACAGTCACTCTAGAGAAGTGTGTGAACACTTCATTATGCCATTATATACATTGATTTTCTTAAAAGAGTGCAACTACATGTCGGAGGAAGCATTGCAGGTTATTGAAGAATATGTGGATTACTACTTAACGGAGGATGGATTGTATATCAGAATGTATGGATGCTCCAAAGCACCCTCACTACAGCCAAAATATGCCACTGACTATGTGGTACACAAAGAGGTAGTTAGGAAGGTCTTCTTAGATGGCATAGGGAGTTTTTTATTTGAACATAAGAAGGAAACTTATCCTCCCTTACCATTCAGGTTGGGAAGCTATAAGTTCACAAGAGTCAAGAAAGCCAATGAATTTGTAGAAGAATTGGGGAAATAAATTTCCATAGGAACGATTCCTGGAATAAAGTGGCAGAGCATTGCAAGGAGGAAAATGTACAATTTGAGTACACAAGCCACTGGGATAAAGATGAATCCATTTTCCGAAGTGCAGAAAACATAACTGCATTAAGAAGAATATTTAAAAATAAAATCACTACCAAAGGCGGGAAAGGACAAGATGAACAGAAAAGGGCATAGGAAGAAGAGGCTAGGAAAAGGGATGAAGATGCTAGGAGGATAGCATAGGAAGCCAAAAGATGGCTCAAAGGTAAGGAGGAAGAAAAGAGAAAAGTTGAACAAGAAGTAGCTATAAAGGCAGAAGAAGCTACCAAGATTGAAGAAGAAGAAAGGAAAAGGAAAATGGATGAGGAACTGAGGAAGTAGGAAGCAAAAATATTAAAACTGACAGGGTTCGTGACAGAGCAATCAGCTTTTGATCCTGTAGACATTCAGGCTCAGGACCTGGGTAATATTGATCCTCAAGAACCTAGGTAATCTTGATCCTCAAGAACCTGAGGCCGTTGCTAGTAGCACATTGGGACAGGATGTTGTTCCTACCCTAAGACTAATCCCTTTCGAGCAGAAGAAAGGGGAAGAGGTGTCGTACTTCAACACTACTTTTTACAACAGGGAAACAAAAATAATTGTGAAGAGGACCAAGAGGAAGGTCGAGACTGGGGGGCAGTCGAGTAAAATGATAAATGATACAACCATGGTGTATGGGATAGATAAGGACCCAAGATTCACTATCAGAGCTGGAGCAACATTGATCCATGCTTCTGAGGACAATGTGGATCGGATAATGACTGATCTTGAACAATCAAAGAAATCTGCTGCCCAACTAAAAGATACCCTGAGAAGGGAGAGAGAGAAAAGTAGTATATTGAAAAGAAAGTTTGAAGACATGCAACATGAAATAAAGTCTTCAAAAGCAGAGCTCCAATTCCTCCAAGTAGAGAAGAGATCTCTAGAGGTTTCCCAAGGAAGTGTGGAGAAATTGCAGCAGGAATGTCAGGGGTTAAGGACAGAAAAGGATGAGTTGAAGACGTTATGTGAAAGTATTCACACAGAAAAATATTAGCTGCTAGGTAAGATAGGGGAGTTGGAGTTACAAAAATATACCTTAGAGGAGTCTAAGAGGAAATCTCAGGGGCATACTGCAGAGCTTAAAGAACATGTTACTTCATTAACAACAGCTCTAGAAGAGGCTAGGGAACAACAAGTGAACCTTTATCCTTTCAAGGAGCATGTTCTAGCACAAAGGAGCAAGATGCACCAGCTATAAGTAGCCATAGAAGAAGAGAGGTGCAAGATCTTGCAGGTAGACAATAGACTGGAAGAAATTTTGGAAACCTCTTCATATTTTGTAGACAGATTGTAGGACATCTTAGAAGTCTTGACGGGAAGAATGGCAAGATTAGAGGCCAATGAGGAAATCCCTACTGACCTGCTAGCAAAAGATCAACAAGGCCTAAGACAAGACTATGATTTATTGGAGTTTGCCATAAACACAGCTAAAGAATTTAAGAAGGCTATAAAGAAGACAAAGGGAGCTTGTATAGAGTTCTGCAGGAGACTTTTGATTACTTATAATCATTGCCAAGTTGATGCTGAACAGAGAATGGATACCTTTCTGGACCACAACCTGTTTTTGGAGATGTTGCAAAGTAGATATCAGGAAGATGAATAAAGGATTCAGCACATCAAATTCCTAGATGAGCAGACCCTGAGAAATGAGGTAGCTCATCATGCAGTTAGTGTACAGTTGCTAGAGGATCAACTTCGCCTGAGCTCAGCCAGGATCAAAGTAATAAGAAATCAGGCTGCTAAATTTGAAATCAATATTTGTTTTTTAGAACCTTTTGAGTTCGAAAACATTGCCTTAGAAGCTTCAGCGTGGAAGAGGTTCTTGAACAGTCAAGCGGGGCCCTCCTCATAAGTGCTTTATTTGTTTGTTTTATTGTAATATATTGTAAAATCTATAAGCACTTAATGTAAGAAAAGTGTGGGAGGTGAAGCGTTAGGGAAGCCCAAGAGTCATTTGTGGGTAGCCCAATAGTTTTGCTTCTTGTATAAATATAGAAGAATTAGACAGGAGTAGGGGACTTTTTCCCAGAGAAACTTGTGAACTACTTGTTGTAAGAGGAACTACTTCGTTTTGCAATAATAAATTACAAATTTTTTCCTGTTGGAGAAAGTGCTGCGTGGAATGTTCAAATGTGATAAAATGAACAATGTTGAAGAGGAACTATTTCATTTTCAGCTGTGTTTCATTAACTGTGAGAGCGTTCTAAATTTATGAACCTATGTTCTTACATGAATGTTCTCTGGTTTATTCTGTGATAATTTCCAGTATGAGTAATGAATGTTTTAACAGTTGACGAGCTATCTTGTTGTGTATATATTTATTCATGTTTATGTGTTTTGATTCTATGAACAACTATCTGTGACTTATCTTAACATATGAACAATATTACATTACTCATGAATTGATTATCTTGCTCCCTAGGGACAGCTTAGTTAGTGTTGTTTTTCTAGTTGTTTGTGATTTAGATGTGAGAGAGTCTAAGAGGAGAGGTAAGAACCTGCGCATCACATTGTGACCACTCCTTGCATTCTTCATCAATCTGCATCTTAGATAGGCACTTGCATATCATACTTAAAGTCGAAAAACAAAAATATACATGATGGACCAGGATGCAACCGGTAAAACCCTTTGTTTTTGTTACTTGACCTACGGTAGCCAGACCGCAAACCAGACGGATTCCATACACCAAACAGTCACGGGCTAGCTGGGAACGTTGACTGGGGAGAATCCCTTGTTGTTGTTTCCTGTGAATTTCCAGGCCTCAATAGTTTCTCGCACTATAAGGAGGGCCACCAGTGCATGGCTAGCTGGGGAAATACATTTCCTCGAAATTACCCCACCAGTGATAGTTTTGAAAGTGGTTTATTTCCTGGTCCAAATACTGAAGAAAATAGAGAAAATTTGTTTGCTGTGGACAACCAAGTAGTAAATGATCTGAGAAGACACACACGGGCTTATGTAAATTGTATTGGAGGGTTACCCACTATCCCTACTTTACCTCGAAGAGAATATAAGAAGAAGGATCGTCCCATCTTGGAAGATTCAGTATTGGTTGGAGATTTGGAAGAGTTAGTAGAAGTAGCGTTATAGGAAGTTGTTCAACCTTTGAATCAAGTAGACCCAAACACACCTTATTTTTCTCCTGCGCGTACTCCTGTCCCTTCACCTCCCCACTCTCCACCCAGACTCATGGCAAGTGTAAATTGGAATCAGCCACTTAACCCACCAAATCCACCACTGGCTTGGAAAGCCAGATCACCCTTGAATTTAACACCTCCGTTGCATAACTTACCGCAAGCTTCCGAGAAGATGCTGCCTAATTTTGACCCAAATGAGAAGGTTGTAGTAGATGACCATTTGCAAAGCTTCTATTTGGAAATAGAAGGATTAAGGGCTGGGGAACATGAGGATGTAGTTTGTAGACTTTTTCCACACACCCTTAAAGGAGCAGTAGCATCATGGTACTTTGGTTTGCCTGCAAACTCTATCCCAGATTGGGATACCTTTGAAAGGATTTTCATAAGTAAGTATGCATCCCAAAAGATGCATGCAGCACTAATGAAAGGTTTAGGCGCTTTAAAAAAAGAAAGGAAAGAAAAGGTACACAATTTTACTCAAAGATTTTCTGCTTACCTCAAGAACTTCTCTGCAACTGATAAGCCCTCTGATAAAGTTCTGATTGAGTATTATACCTCAACTTTAGGTCCTGAATTGGCTATGTTCGCAAAATCAGAGACTTACGAAGAAGCAGAAAGAGTAGAGGCTGAAAAGGAAAGTATAGAAGAATATCCTGAGCAATCTGGAGAAAAAACTTCCGGGAAGAGAGCCTTATTACTGTCTAAACCTAAAGAGGAGCAATCACATGATTTTGAGGGGATGTTAAAGATGATGCAAAATCTTTCCAACAGAATAATAGATTTGGAGAAAGAAAAAGAAGCTCAGAAAGCATATAAGCATTATTACAAAAAAAAAGAGGATAAAAACCAACCCAAACTTCCTCCATACGGATCAGCATCGATGAATTTAACAGAAGTGGGGATGGATAATTTTTGCACTTTTCACCAACAAACCCATTCTGAAAAGAATTGTCCTCAATGGTTAAATTCAATGACATTGGTGATGAATCATCTTTTGGATTCTAAATTAACTGAGGACAATGATGAAGAGGAAAAAGGTAGTAAGACCACAAAAAAACAAGAGAATGATACCATGTTTTTATGGGATTGTGTTTCGGTTTTTTATACAGAAAGAAGTACTCTGAAATATGAGGGTATACCAGAAATTCAAATGACAACAAAAGGCCTATATTTGGTAAATAAAAACAATTCAATGATCTCAAATATTAAGAAGTTGCAAGAGAATGCCAGGAAACAACCAAAGAACAATGTTGATGACAAAGTACCTGAAATCACCATTATCAGCCAAGATCTGAAGCAAATCAACAAGCCTGTTAAGCCTATGGAAGACCAAGTAGGTGTTAACAAAAAAAAAAAAAAGACTTGAAGAGCCAGAGGAAGAGATACCCATCAAAAACCAACTTGTGGAGGAAGATGTCGAGTCAATTGGGGAAGGGAAAACTAGGTTTAAAACCCCACCTTTCCTTTTGACTTTGGAAATTCTGAACCATAAGGTGCATAATTGTTTGGTAGATTCTGGATCATCAATGAATGTTATGCCAGTCGCAGTCTGCAAAAAGAATTAATGGGCAGCCAAAACCTACTGCTTGGGAAGTTACTCAATTAGACAGAACTAGTGTCAAAGTAGTTGGGGAAATGGAGAATGTTCTCATTCGTTTATCTGCAAATGAAAAGATATGTCAGTTTATTGATATTGTAGTGGCAGACATACCGGATGGGTGTGGACTTATTTTGAACCAAGACTGGTCCGCAAGGTTAAAGGGGTATTTTGCTTCAGATTGGTCACATTTATGGTTGCCTCATAAAGGGGTCCCAAATCGGATCAAAATTTTAAGGGAACCCTACATGAAACACACTATCACTAAGTTGGAAGAAGAAAAGGAATTGGCAAATTCTGTTTTGGGGAATTATCTAATGGAGCTTAAACTAAGATATCTGGCATCAGAAGAAGCCAGTAATATGACTGACACTCAGCCTAATCTCCTTCAATGTTCACGGGCTGATAGGATTAATTGTAAATTGGTAGATGTAGTTTCGGTTTCAAAAATAGCAGAATTAGATAATGGTTAGGTATTTCACATATGCAATCAAGCCTAGCCCCTGGACTCATAAGTTGATATATTTTTAGGGGTGGGCACGAGACTAATCAGGTAGTGGTTGGTTCTCAAATTTTACTTTAATTTTTGATTTGATGACCTTGTACATAAATAATTTGATGCAGTTTTCACTTTAATTTGCCGTTGTTGTTTCTAGTTATTTTTGGCTTGTTTTTTAATAAAAGAGGCAAACTTTTGGTTGCATGGAAAGCATCAGGGTTCTCGATTAACTGAAATATTTGGGATAAGACTGTGCATTTTGTTTGAAATGATAGAATTTCTTCTAGTAGGTAATTTTCCTAAATGGCTATATGCTCATTGAAGTCCTGCTTAACCCTGAAAATAACTCAGAATCAAAAGGTCTGGAATACTATTTCGAGGCTCCTTCCACTTCACATCTAAGATGTCCTAGGGGGTGATAGCAAAGGGCCCATGTAAAGGAAGCAAGGTAAACAGTTTATTATATATAAATGATCCCATGCCATGATTTTAAAACCCTAGAGGCTGTTAAGAGTCAAAACTCCTAAAAGAAGCAGTACATATCAAAGCAAAGTATAAAATGTGAATACCAATTTGCCAAAAGTTCTTCTCCGTCCGTGAGCTAAAAAGTAAATACATCTCTCACACAAAAGGACACTATGGATAGAAGAACCTAAATAAAATTCAAAAAGAAAGGCATGCGGAGGACTCCAAAGAACAAAAAGTTCAAAGGCACAAAAGTGCAATTGGCATGGGAATGAGGAACAAATGAATAGTTATGTTTACCATATGTTACGATCCTGTGGTGTCCAAGCTAGAAACTACCCAAAGATAGAGGTAAAATAAAACTCATCTAATCAGCCTCGTAAGAGTTATCCGGGCTTTGAGTATTTTGGTGTTCACATTTCCAAAGAATGGACTGTTATCAATGATTTAAATGCATGTGTTTGCCATTTTAGGAATACAAGCATCTAGAAGAATTCAACTTATGAGTTAAATAATTAGATGGTCTTTTACTGGGAGAAAAGTTGATTCAGAAATTTGGGGTTCACCAGGTAGTCTCCAATTGTTGCAGTTGCAACATTTTCCCAAAATTCAAAAAATTTCGGGACCCTCCTTTTATTTCGTTTTTTGCTCAGCTCTTTGGTTTTGCTTGATGTTGTTCAAGGAATACTTTTATGCCAGATTTGTTTTACGGCTTGCATTTATTTTTTTCCCTGCCGTCGGAAGTGTTTGAGACTATGAGCCGGAAATGCAGTTAACTGTGTGCCCACCGTTGCGAAGAAGTAACAAGAAATCAGGTCTGATCCAAGGGTTACTAGCCTCCGATGTGCTTTATTTTTTTTTTCTTAATCGATGGATTTATTGGAATACCGTCAGAACGTGTTGTCTCTACGATTTCTGCCGTTGCAGATGATGTATTGCGAAGTCCCCCGATGGTTGCATTAACCTCTTCCGATCCCCGCCGTTTTGATTTGCAAATCCTTAGTCTTTTCAGCTTTCGCCATTGCGGCTCTAGAAAGCACTTTTCTTCCAATATATTTTGACTTATGTTTTCTGCTTGGCCGATATTTTTTCGCTTAAGTCATGTTTATTTTACCTCCGATTTTGATTGGTCTACAGAACTCGGTGTCTTTATGGTTTTTCCTGTTGCGGCTCTTCAACCAACTATTGGTCTGAGGCCTTAGTCTGGTGAACTCCGATGTGAACTTTTATTGTTTTCTCTTGTCGATGCCACTGCAGACCTCATAGTCGTTTCATAATCTGTTGTTGCGGAGATGCTGTTGCGGAGATGCTGTTGACAGGATCACCGATCCTGTAGTTGTTTTGCCGCCCGATGGTCTTATTTTTCCCGCCGACTATTTGTTAACCGGGATGTATATATTGGGATTTGGGGTTTATTATTTTCTATTGTTATTTTTGTGAATTGCCCATGTTGTCATTATCATTTCAAGCAGAACCACGTACTCACTGTCGGTACCTCGTTCCTAGGTGGCTCCACCGTGGAGGTTTACAGATTTTTCTCGCCAGTCACACAGTGCATTTCCAGGTAGGCCTTTATTCCCATTCTACCTTTTCCATTCGAATGGTCAAGCTGAGTTTGTCGCCCTTGGTTAGTTCCCGCGTCTACGGTTAGTGGATACTTAGTTTTACGTTTTTAGCGCATATATATCGTCTATGTAGATGGTATGGCTTCCCAGTGGGGGGTTTTGGTTTGCTTAATGATTAAATTCACAGTCGTTATGAGTTTAAGACCCGCACCTGATTGCTTGGGAAACCGGTGCAGACGGGCTTTACACTGTCTGCACCAGTTTCCCCCAGTCTGTGTATGGCCGTCTAGGGAGGGTAGTTCCCTGTTAGTTGTAGGAGGAGGGCATTTTCTTGTTTATTTCAAAGATACCGAGGTTTTGGTTCCCCAGTATGGTCGCTCGTGTTTCTTGTGGACCAGGGTCGTGTTTTGAGGTTACGCCTGCTTAGGATGAGATTGTTAATGGGACGAGTTAGCTCATAGCGCCGAGGGGGTGATTTGAGGCTGTTTTCCTTGACGGGGGGAGGGGGTTTTTCTTCATTTTAGAGAGGCCATGATATTATGAGTCGATTATGCAAATTTTTAGTCATGGGCTGGTTTTAGATCTTTTGGCATATTGGTTTTGTGCAGGAACACTTGGTTTTTGAGTATTGTTTGTTTATTTTCATAGCTACAATCATGTTTAGCCTAAACGAGGTAAACTGCTCATACAATTTGTCTCCATTCTTTGAATATTATTTAGGAATGGTTCAACAGAACCTAAAGGATTTTGTGTATGACAGGGAAATCCTTCCAAATTCGAGATGTCTAAATGGAAGAAGAAGAAGGCTCCTATAGTAGAGGAGGAACTCGAGGTTGAAATTGTCACCAAGGTTGAATACACTTACGAAGACACTAGATGCATAGCGGGTGTGGAACCTGATTATAAATAGGGGGAAGTCTACAGACTAATAACACACCGGGAGGTACCTGACACAGGTTTTGAGGAGGAGACTATATATGCAAATATAGAGAGATCTGCTTTGATGAGGGTTGCTACCAGAACTGAGCTTTTTCCATGCTCAGAGGTGATTGGATGGATTCTTCCCTGGATAGATGTAACCACCATGATTTTGGCCAACGTTGACAAATAGGGTTATGCTGCTTATAGCCCTGGGTATGTATCACTAGCCTACCACTTACCGGAGGCCTAGGTATACTTGACTGAGGACTGGCTCAAGACAATTAATCTAGACCTAGTCGAGACATGAAAAGAATGTTGGTACCTGACAAGAGTTTCAGGACTAGGCCATTAGGGGAATATGATACTGCCACCTTAAGGACCCATTACAGGTTCATTGCCTTGATGCTCAACAGGATTTTTGGGAGAGCCCACGGTAAAATTTTTAAGTTGGGGTGGGTGCCTATCATCTTCTATGTTGCAACCCAAGGTACCGTTTTCAACTGGGTGAACATCATATCAAACAGCCTCTTGGCCTGCATTGCTTCAGCATTAGGATGGGTGTCCCAGAAAAAATCAAAGTTCTACATGAGCTCTATACTGATTGATTGCATACTATGCAACCAACCTTTCCCAAACCTGAGGTGTATCTGGGACCGAGAGAGAACACCAGTCTACTCAGCCTACAAGCCACGACACATAAGTACCACAGTCACTATAGAGAAGTGTGTGAACACTTCATTATGCCATTATATACATTGATTTTCTTAAAAGAGTGCAACTGCATGTTGGAGGAAGCATTGCAGGTTATTGAAGAATATGCAGATTACTACTTAACGGAGGATGGATTGTATATCAGAATGTATGGATGCTCCAGGGCACCCTCACTACTGCCAAAATATGCCACTGACTATGTGGTACACAAAGAGGCAGTTAGGTAGGTCTTCTTAGATGGTATAGGGATTTTTTTATTTGAACATAAGAAGGCAACTTATCCTCCCTTACCATTCAGGTTGGGAAGCTATAAGTTCACAAGAGTCAATAAAGCCGATGAATTTGTAAAAGAATTGGGGAAATTCCATTTTGGGGAAATAAATTTCCACTGGAACGATTCCCGGAATAAAGTGGCAGAGCACTGCAAGGAGGCAAATGTACATTTTGAGTACACAAGCCACTGGGATAAAGATGAATCCATTTTCCGAAGTGTAGAAAACATAACTGCATTAAGAAGAAGATTTAAAAATAAAATCACTACCAAAGATAGGAAAGGACAAGATGAACAGAAAAGGGCAAAGGAAGAAGAGGCTAGGAAAAGGGATGAAGATTCTAGGAGGCTAGCACAGGAAGCCAAAAGCTGGCTCAAAGGTGAGGAGGAAGAAAAGAGAAAAGTTGAACAAGAAGCAGCTAGAAAGGTAGAAGAAGCTGCCAGGAATGAAGAAGAAGAAAGGAAAAGGAAAATCGATGAGGAATTGAGGAAGCAGGAAGCATAAAGATTAAAACTGGCAAGGTCCATGACAGAGAAATCAACTTCTGATCCTGTAGACATTCAGGCTCATGACCTGGGTAATCATAATCCTCAAGAACATGAGGCAGCTACTAGTAGCACATTGGGACAGGCTGTTGTTCCTATCCTAAGACTAATCCCTTTCAATTAGAAGAAAGGGGAAGAGGTGTCGAACTTCAACACTATTTTTTACAACAAGGAAACAAAAAGAATTGTGAAGAGGACCGAGAGGAAGGTCGAGACTAGGGGGCAATCGAGTAAAATGATAAATGATACAACCATGGTGTATGGGACAGGAAAGGACCCAAGATTCACTATCAGAGCTGGAGCAGCATTGATCCATGCTTCTGAGGATAATGTGGATCGGATAATGACTGATCTTGAACAGTCAAAGAAATTTGCTGCCCAACTAAAAGATACCCTGAAAAGGGCGAGAGAGGAAAGTAGTAGATTGAAAAGAAAGTTTGAAGACATGCAACATGAAATAAAGTCTTCAAAAGCAGAGCTCCAATTCCTCCAAGTAGAGAAGAGATCTCTGGAGGTTGACCAAGGAAGTGTGGAGAAATTGCAGTAGGAATGTCAAGGGTTAAGGACAGAAAAGGATGAGTTGAAGACGTTATGTGAAATTTTTCACAGAGAAAAAGATCAGCTGCTAGGTAAGGTAGGGGAGTTGGAGTTACAGAAAGCTACCTTAGAGGAGTCTAAGAGGAAATATCAGGGGCAGACTTCAGAGCTTAAAGAACAGGTTACTTCATTAACAACAGCTCTAGAAGAGGCTAGGGAACAGCAAGTCAACCTTCAGCCTTTCAAGGAGCATGTTCTAGCACAAAGGAGCAAGATGCACCAGCTGCAAGTAGCCATAGAAGAAGAGAGGTGCAAGATCTTGCAGGTAGACAATAGACTGGAATAAATTTTGGAAACCTCTTCATATTTTGTAGACAGATAGCAGGACATATTAGAAGTCCTGACGGGAAGAATGGCAAGATTAGAGGCCAATGAGGAAATCCCTACTGACCTACCAGCAAAATATCAACAAGGCCTGAGACAAGACTATGATTTATTGGAGTTTTCCATAAACACAGCCGAAGAATTTAAGAAGGCTATAAAGAAGACAAAGGGAGCTTGTACAGAGTTCTGCAGGAGACTTTTGATTACTTATAATCGTTGCCAGGTTGATGCTGAACAGAGAATGGACACCTTTCCAGACCACAACCTATTTTTGGAGATGTTGCAAAGTATATATCAGGAAGATGAACAAAGGATTCAACACATCAAAGCCCTAGATGAGCAGACCCTGAGAAATGAGGTAGCTCATTCTGCAGTTAGTGGACAATTGCTAGAGGATCAACTTCGCCTGAGCTCAGCCAGGATCGAAGTAATAAGAAATCAGGCTGCTAAATTTGAAATCAATATTCATTTTTTAGAACCTTCTGAGTTCGAAAACATTGCCTTAGAAGCTTCAGCGTGGAAGAGGTTCTTGAATAGTCAAGCGGGGCCCTCCTCATAAGTGCTTTATTTGTTTGTTTTATTGTAATATATTGTAAATTCTATAAGCACTAATGTAAGAAAAGTGTGGGAGGTGAAGCGTTGGGGAAGCCCAAGATTCATTTGTGGGAAGCCCAACAATTTTGCTTCTTGTATAAGTATAGAATAATTAGACAGGAGTAGGGGGCTTTTTCCCAGAGAAACTTGTGAACTGCTTGTTGTAAGAGGAACTACTTCGTTTTGCAATAATAAATTACAAATTTTTGCCTGTTGGAGAAAGTGTTGTGTGGAATGTTCAAATGTGATAAAATGAACAATGTTGAAGGGGAACTATTTCATTTTCAGCTGTGTTTCATTAACTGTGAGAGCGTTCTAACTTTCTGAACCTATGTTCTTACATGAATGTTCTCTGGTTTATTCTGTGATAATTTCCACTATGAGTAATGAATGTTTTAACAATTGACGAGCTATCTTGTCGTGTATATCTTTATTCATGTTTATGTTTTTTGATTCTAAGAATAGCTATCTATGACTTATCTTAACATATGAACAATATTACATTACTCATGAATTGATTATCCCTAGGGATAGCTTAGTTAGTGTTGTTTTTCTAGTTGTGTGTGATTTAGATGCGAGAGAGTCTAAGACGAGAGGTAAGAACCTACACATCACATTGTGACCACTCCTTGCATTCTTCATCAATCTACATCTTAGATAGGCACTTGCATATCATACTTAAAGTCAAAAAACAAAAATATACATGGTGGATCGGGCCGCAATTGGTAAAACCCTTTGTTTTTGTTACTTGACCTACTGTAGCCAGACCGCAAATCGGACGAATTCCCTACACCAAACAGTCATGGGCTAGTTGGGAACGTTGATTAGGGAGAATCCCTTGCTGTTGTTGCCTGCGAATTTCCATGCCTCAATAGGTAGAAAGCTAAGTGCGAAAATACCATCTACATGATTGAAAGTGTGGAAGCTTCAGAAAAACGTTAACAGAGTCACAGAAATGGATTCTAGGATGTGAAAAGGATGAAAGGGTGTGTCTGGTGCAACGGCACGATGAAAGATTGCGGTAATTGTAAGGGTAGATGATGAATGGATGTGTCCGTAGCTAACAGTCACAATCCAAGAATGAAAAGACACAGCTATTGAGAGATACGATGGTAGATATTAATAGACATAGTTTTGAATGAGATAAAATGTCTCTGTCATCTAGATCTATGTAGCCGAAACATAAGACAATGACCAAAGCAAAGAAACAAGTTACAAAGTTTTTAAGAAGATCTAAAAGATTAATAATATCAAATTAGGGTGGCAGGGTGGTTCTAGGGTAGGCTACATTCCTGCAAGGAGGTCTTAGCCTCCTTCTAGTAATGGATGGAGAATCAGGGTATTGGTGTACCCATTGTCTATAGGTGCAGATAGAAACCAGTGTGTGGGTCCATCCTTTAGTGGTGGCTGAGAAACTTGGGGATTATGATCTCTAGCAAGTGGGTGCTTGAAAGTAACTATTGCATATTGTAAAAACAAAGTTTTGTAGATAATAGAAACATGTTGGTGGTTTACCTTATTGGGTTCCATGTTAAAAACATTGTGTCCAAATTTGTTTTTACATTTGCTAAAATAAAAGAAATTGTTGTTTAAATTAAGTCACTGATTCACCCCCCCTCTGAGTGACTAGACCTGATTTAACAATTGGTATCAGATCCAGGTTCCTTCACCACAATTTAACCACTGGAAAGAAGATCATATTAAAACCACTATGGATCAACAGATGAAGATGTCAATAAGAGTCCCCATATTTGATGGTGAAGACTTTGTTTTCTAGAAGATTAGAATGAAAAGTTATATGATGTCCATTGGTCTGGAAGTTTGGGAATTAGTTGAATAAGGATATGATGTTCCAAAAAATACTCCCACAGAAGCAGAAGACGGGAAGAAATATTGGGAACATGCAAAATCCTTACATACATTACAAGCTGGACTGAGTAAAAAGGTTATTGTAAAATTACTATCTTGTACAAGTGCAAAACAACTATGGGACAAATTGGAAACTTTATATGCAAGAGATTCCAAAGTAAAAATGACAAAACTTCAATCCCTCATAGTTCAGTATGAAAGTCTAAAAATGAAGGATAATGAAATATTTCATAGTACTTCGAAAAAATTGGCAGTCTTGTCAATACAATCATAGGTTTAGGAGCACAAGTTGCAGACAATGAGATAGTGCAAAAAGTATTAAGAACACTTCCTATGGCATATATTCCCAATGTATCCACCCTTGAAGATTGAGAGAATTTAGGAGAACTTACCATGGATGAATTGTATGGAATTCTTACATCCTATGAACTAAGACTAGGAATTGATAATACTTCAAAATGAGAAGCAGCCTTGAAAGTGACCAAGAAAATAAAAAATGAAAAGCAAAATACTCAGAATGGCCATAATGAAGAATTTGATGTGGAAGAAGCCAATTTTATTAAAAAACTCCAGAAAGGATTAGGGAAGTACAAAGGCAAGCTTCCCTTCAAATGTTTTAATTATGGAAAAATTGGGCACTTTCAAGCCAAGTGTCCTTATCCCAAAGAAGACTTTGAGGATGAAGATGACAAAAACAAACAATACAAGAAAGAGGTAAAATTCCACTATAAGAAAAATTACAAACGAAAAAGAAATTTCTACTCAAAAGAAGAAGACAACAGTTCATCCAAGATTAGTAATGATTAAGTCCTTTTTCTAGGTATTGAATAGTCTAATGAGATAGAAGAAATTGAGCATAAGAAAGAGTCAGAAGATGAAGCATATGTTAATATGGAAAATGAACTATTCAATGCATTGAATGGACTAAGAAGATACAAAAACAAATATAGACAGCTGAAAATTTGTTTAGTTGAACAATAGGAAGAGCATGAACATAAAGAAAAAGAGATGAAGAAAATCATGAGCAATATGAAACACCAATTTCAAGAGGCAAATAGGATAGAAGAAAGGCTGTAAAAATATCTTAAAGAAAATAGCTAATCTGTGAAAGAATGGAGGCAGAATTAGTTCACTTAAGAAAAGAGCTTGATGCAAAATTTATTCAAACAAGATATGAAAATAGTTTTAAAATTTTAGATGATATTATAACCACACAAAAAGATCCAAGTAACAAAAATGGAATAGGTTATTCTCAACAAGAAAATCAAGCTAGCTCAAAATATTATGCAGCTTCTCTTCTCAGTACATTCAAGAAGAAAGAAGAAGAAAAGACAAGGAATGACCAGAACTCCAGAGGATCGTTTCCACCCATCAAGAAGGAATTCAAGACAACTCCAAAGAAGGCTTATCAAAACAAATATCCTCACATTTTCCTTGGTTATCATTTTTCATGCTCTAACTTTGGACACAAATCTATGAATTGTAGATCATATCAAAGGAAAAGTTTGAAGTCTAGAAACTATAACCTCAAGGACAATCAGACAGTTAGTCAAGTTAAAAGTAGAAATTGTAACTCATTTGCACCTCTACAAGAAAGGAATTTAGAATGCTTCAATTTTCATAACTATGGACATAAAGCAAGCAATTACAGATTAATGGAAATCTCAGAAAGATCAAAACACGTTAGAGAGAAAAAGAAGTTGTGGAAAGAAAGAACATTAAAAGAGGAATGTCTAACTACCTTGAAAACATAAGATAAAGAAGATCTCTGGTGTGCTGATAATGATTGTTCAAAATACATGGCAGGAGATTATGACAAGTTTTTGAAAAACCAAAAGGAACCTCATGGAAAGAGTTGGAGAATAAAAGAAGAATCCAAAGATATAGAAGAAGCCAAGATTTCAAATATCAAAAGGGTTTTCCAAGATGATGAAGGTTTTAATAGTGTTGTAGATATGATTGACATTCATTATGATGGAAATAAAGATGATGAAGAAGGAATTATTGATAGCGGTGGAACTGAAGATGGATGTTTGTTCTAAAAAGTCCCACATAACCTAGAAGAGAAACCCTGAAATAAAGCATTAGAGAGGATCGTATACTCAAGGGGATTTGAAGTCAGAAAATTTCAATTGGTATCTAACTGTTAAATGAGGTTCTACAGGTAATGAAGATCTAATTAATACACAGGCTTAAGGAATTTTGGTAAAGGGGGAGTCCATGGATCTATCATTCAAGATTTTATTCAAGAACATGTTGTAAGAAAGGAAATGTTAATATTGGTTAGCACCAAGTTCAGTTAATAAAAGGGAAATATGATGATAGGGGGAGTTGTTAGAAAGAAGAAAGACATGAAATTCTATATCAAAATGGGTACAACAATTGTATAACAGGTTATCCTTTGTCATTGTTGTCAAAGGGGGGAAATGTTTAGGTGTTGCCATCAATTCCAAAGGGGGATATTGTTGTAAATATGGATTATAGTTGTCATTGATGTCAAAAGAAGTTTAGTGATGACAAAGGAATAACCAAGGACATAATAGCAGAGTGAACTCAGTATAAGTCAAAGGAAAGACAAAGGTAGTGTTGACATATGAAATGGAAGATATGACAACATAACATAATTGATGGAAAATTAGGAAAAGACACTGCCTATGATGACAAAGCAGATGATGTGACATCTTTATGGAGAAATATGGCAATTGGTGAAAATCAGGAAATTGATCGAGTATGGATAAATTGTAATCAAAACTGGTCTAAAAGGATCGAAGAGAATGACTGCCCTAAATCTTGGGTTAGAGTAAATGCCTGTAGCACATAGAGGTCTTGTAGACTTGTGTTTTCTCTATCTGACCATGTCTTCAGATTCTCTTGGAAGCAACTGAGGAAGAAGTTATGGACCTGTCAAAATAGTGTTTTAGGCAGATTCGATCAGACTAAGAAATTTGTCTAAGTGTCATAAAAAAAGGTTGGAAGACTATTTTCAAATGTCCTCCAAAAGATGTGTGTGTGTCAGTAAGATCTAATACATGACATGATCCTGCTCCCTGGTGAACTTGCTATCCATCCATGGAATTAGATTCCATTTGGTTCTTACACAAGAGAATTATCAACCTGTCAAAACTAAGACAAATGTTAGTTTGCATGTTTAGATTAGAATTGGCTAAGTGTTAAAGCAAAGAAATCATAGATATGATGGCCAGGAAGCATTCCTGCACAAGATCTGGTGGTTGAGGATCAATTTTGCATAAGATAGGCGGAAAGGTTGAAGTTCGGCAAAGATTAAAGATCCAACGGCTGAGAAGTGATCTGCTAAAACAAATCAATGGTTTAGATAGAAATAAGAAGAACATATGCTCGTTCTTGGAAACGTTGAGTTTTTGACTTCCGCATTCCGCAGTGCAGAAAGGGAAGGGTGAAAAGGAAAGTCCGAAAAGTGAAAGAATATATGCTCGTTCTCGGAAACATTGAGTTTTCAATTTCTGCTTTCTGTAGTGCGGAAAAGGAAGTGTGGAAAGGAAAGTTTGGAAAGAGGAAGAACATATTCTCGTTCTTGGAAATGTTGAGTTTCCGACTTCTACATTCCACCCTATGGAAAAGACAAATATGGAAAGACAATGGTGGAAGGACCATTGCGGGACCAGAAAGGAAGAAAGGAAAAAGTTTAAGAAACTGGAAAGTTGAGTTTTTTATTTCCGCCTTTCGAAGTGTGGAAAGGTAATGGCGGAAGGACCATTGCGGGAGCGGAAAGGCGAAAAGGAAAAAGTCTGAAAAATTGGAAATTTGAATTTCCGGTTTTTTCCTTCCGAAGTGCGGAAAGGTAACGATGGAAGGACCATTGCGGGAGCAAAAAGGCGGAAAGGAAAAAGTCTGAAAAAATGGAAAGATGAGTTTTCGGTTTCCTCCTTCCGTAGTGCGGAACGTTTGGTGTGGAAAGATTGGTTCTGAAATCATGGAATGATATTTGAAGAAGGCATATCCGAGATCCGATTTCTACCTCAGATTGGCAGTCACAAAAAGCTTGAAGGATATTGACGGTATGGAACAGTTAAGGTGGAAATCTAAGTGTAGAAAGACCATCTACAAGATTGAAAGTGTGAAAGCATCAGAAAAATGTTAACAGAGTCACGGAAATGGATTCTAGGCTGCGGAAAGGATGAAAGGGTGTGCCTAGTGCAAAGGCACGATGAAAGATTGTGGTAACTTTAAGGGTAGATGATGAATGGATGTGTCCATAACTAACAATCACAATCCAAGAATGAAAATACATAGCTATTGAGAGATACGCTGGTAGATATTAATAGACACAGTTTTGAATGAGATAAAATGTCTCTGTCATCCAGATCTATGTAGCCACAGCATAAGACAGAGACCAAAGTAGAGAAACAAGTTACAGAGTTTTTAAGAAGATTTGAAAGATTGATAATATTAAATTAGGGTGGCAGGGTGGTGCTAGGGAAGGCTACATGCCTGCAAGGAGGTCTTAGCCTCCTTCCAGAAGTGGTTGTAGAATCAGGGTATTGGTGTACCCTTGTCTGTAGGTGTAGACATAAACCAGGGTGTGGGTGCATCCTTCAGTGGTGGCTGAGAAACTTGGGGAGTGTGATCTCCAGTAAGTGGGTGATTGTAAATAACTATTGTATATTGTAAAAACAAAGTTTTGCAAATAATAGAAATGTGTTGGTGGTTTACCCTATTGGGTTCCACGTTAAAAACAATGTGTCCAATTTTTTTTTGCATTTTCTAAAATAAAAGAAATTATTGTTTAAATTCTATCACTAATTCACCCCCCTTCTCAGTGACAATACATGTATCAACAAATGGAAGAACATATCGAATTGATCTGTCTACGTTGCATGGTCTGAGACTCTTTACAATGTACGATGTGAAGGTTTCGTATAATAGTGAGGTTGAATTGATGGATTAGGTGGTCCCAACCTATGATTATGCACATTAGGGTAGACTAACAAAATATTGTTAGGTTTATAAACAATACTCATCTTGGAAACACAAACAAACTACCTAATTGTGAGTTTCTAGAGTGTGAGGAAAATAGAGTTGTGGTCACTACAATAAAGTCAATACCTACAAGAAAGAGTTGTTGGTCAATTATAATTTGAACAGGATTTAGGAATCATGTAAGTATCCTTACAAACTCATGTACATTGTTCACTAAAAGGAATGTATACTGGATTTTCATTAGTTTTTGTTATATATATTTTTTTTCATAATGTTGATGAGATTTCACCCAAATTTGGATATATGGTTAACACATTTTTGTTTATGTTTTAGATTGATCAGGGGAAAGGCATTGACCATGGTCAGGTGAGATAATGTATAGTGATTTATATTTGTAATTACATTCCATATTTTTCAATTTTATTCCAATGCAGAGTTCATTGTTACATAATTTATCGTTCTTACATGATATGATCATTTGTAGACACCTATGTCAACATCTTATCCTAATCGCGATGATGTCAAGATTTCAGTAGTTGATGACCCTCTGGAAGCTATTAGGAAAAATCTTAAAAACATAGTCGTCGAACTAGCACAATTGATGGGTGGTGAAGATACACCAGAAAACGATAAAAGATGACAATACTTTATGGCTTGAATTCATAAGTACAATGTATGTTTTTTAAAATCATATTTCATGATGTCTTCATTTAAAGAATCATCATATTTTTTTAAATGAATCCAAGATCCTGACTCAATGAAATCTATTTCTGCAGGGATTCTTGAGAAGAAGAAGCTGATGTAAGGAGTAGCAAACATGCATCTATGCTTGTACCCTCTACTCCTATTACACAAGGTTATGGAGCCTCTACTCTTGGTATTGTTGGGTTTGGACCTGATTCTACACCTACTATTGGTGGGGGGAAGTCCATGACACCATATATGCAAACGACCCCTAGTTCTAGTACTAATGTGCCTTAGTCATCAGGGGCCAATATGAGCCCCAAGACGCCAGGCTTAGTCGTCAAGTGCACTGGGAAATTACATGTTTCTTCACAAATGGACCATGATTTGGTTTAGGTAAAGGTTCCAAAACACTATGGTAATTAATTACATCCAAATCCATTGGAATACTTCAATTTTATACAATGAATAGTATTGTTAGATTCATTGTATCTATCTAATTGGAATATTTGATTGTAATGTAGGAAATGATGTGTTCTATGATGAGTTACAAGAAAAGGTGTTTTCTATGTTTGCACCAATTATTAGAATAATCCTTAAATACCATAGCAATGACTTGAAGAAGGAGTTGATGAAGCACTTGACCACATTGTTTGGTCTCGTATTCAATCAAAAGTTGGTGCAAGTCATGGCAGGGAAGTACTTGAAATCTGTGCAGGACAATTACCACACTAATATTGGTCGATACCTTAGTTATGAGCATCCTAGATTAATTTCATAATGGGATTGGGCTACATTAATAGAGGATTCTAAGGAGAAGAAGATGATAAGAGAAGGAACATTGCCTCCAAGTGTAGCGGAAGCACCAAGGTAGATAACGCAATGTACCAAACAATGAATTTATAATTTGTATATCACATTTGGCTAAGAATTTTTAATCGCATAAACACCTCTATTACAATTTGTGCAGGGTAAAGGACACCTCAAAGGCTACACAAGCCATACTAGAGAAGCATGGCCAACACAATCTTGGCCAAGGGGTCTACGTTAAAGTGAACGGAAGATATGTAAGTATGGAATTGTTGTTGTTGCATTTTCATTTGACTTACAAATTATTTCCTTACCTAAATCATATGCTATGGGATATATAGTCCACAAACTTTGGCGTCATGCCTACAAATGACGAGTTGACACTTGCCTTCAAGGAAGGTTACAGTTCCCTTGTTGAGATGAAAAAGTTTAGTATTGTTAACAAGGAGGTATACAAGCTCATTGCAATCTTATTGAATACTTAATTACAAAGTAGAAATTGACAATGTTTAATGATTCAACCAATTCAATGGTTATTGCAAGAACCATAGGTCAATTTAGGTGTTCCCCATGAGCTAGTTATAGAGACCAAAGTTGGAATTGCTCAACTAGAGATTCCTCCTTCTACATCTATATGTGTTGTGAACTAGTTGAATTATATAAATTTTTATTTCACTGGTTATTGCTTACCTTAGATAAGATGATAAAAAAATGTTTGTTTAAATTGTAGATGGTGTTCATCCTAGTATTAGGGAGTGCCCTCTAAGGAGACGTCTCTTGCAGTCTCCAAATCAAGACCCAACACCACAAGAAATTAGTGGGGAAGAGACTGGGGGATTTGAGGTCAGTGAGAGACTTGCAGAACTCCTTAAAAATAGAAAAAAAGAAACCAAACAAGAAGTAGGACAGTAAACATTGGTGATTGTGGATGGCATAGTGATTTTGTTGTATACAATATTGAATTATGTATTTTTTCATAATGCCATTTAATTTAAAGTTTGTAATTTAATGTTATTTGTATCTACATGTTATATTTTTTTTTCCTTGGAAAAAATCGTAATTTTATTTCCATAATAAAAAAATATTACATTCATAGCAAATAACATAGTTAGCCACCGCTACCCATGCATTTGTAATGTTTACATATGTAGCAAAAATAAAAAATGGCCATATATCATGCATGTACATCAAGTGGCTATGTATAGCCGAGCATATAAAAACATATAGAGTCCTGGTATAAGACAAAAAAACATATAAAGTGTCAGCATTCCAGTTCAGCTGTATAGTAAAAAACTGTGCAGGAGTGATATCTACCCCTGACTAAAGGTTCATATATATTCCATCAATGTATGGGGGATGGAAATATCTGTAGACCTAACCCTGTGAATGTTCCTCGACCTTCCAGGAACCCAATGGAAGTTGTGTTCCTTCCTTGGAAAGAATATCAGCCAGCCCATTTCGTTCCCATCTACATGATATGTTATCTAATGTTATGTGTGATTTAATTTGTAGTTTGTAATTCAATGTTATGTTATCTAACGTTATGTGTGTAGTGTATATGTTATTTGTATATGCACCTTATGTTACAATGTGTCATAGTAAATAGATTGGGCATGCGGAAATGAGAGTGATGTGAGGGGGGGTGGGGGGCATAGGAGCTTCCACCTTCATGTGGTTGGCCCTGTTCAGTAGAGAATACATTATTCTCGAAATAAAGAGAATATCATACATGCATTTTCCTTTTGGTCTTTTAAAATTATGATACATCTTGTTTTGCACATTTGTTGGTAGTTTATATATATATATATAATTCAAATTTGATTTGTGTAGCTATTCACAATCAACATAAATGCAACTACAAAGATCACTACAAAGATCCTCAAGGCTTACGGTATTTCTATCTTCCATACCGTCACTATTTGCATCAATTAGGTGTATCCTCTAGTTAAATTCTCCTAATCACTCTTATTACAAGGTCACAAAACAACCTCAAATAATTAGCAAGAAATCAAGGATCTCATGTTTAGGGGCCCAATCATGTCACTGAAAGAAGAGACCATGCATGTATGCATATAATAGATGGCTCAAAGCATAAGATGAATGAATTATGGTCATGAATAAGTTTTCAACTCTGCAACAAAGTTATGACCATTAATGATGCTTGTAATATACTCTTCATAGATATGAAAATAGAGGTTTCAAAGGACACCTCAAGTTTTCCCTAATGAGAGACTTCATATTTGTTACCTTTTACAAAATGACCATATACCCTAATTTTTTCGTGAACTTACCCTAAGATAGGTTTTTGGACCAAAGTAGTTAGTTCTCTTCCAATTTTAGCCATATATGTTCATGTGATAACCTCCTAGTGAATTCATCTATTGTTTTTCCAGCAGTCCTTCCAAACCTAGTGCCTCTACCTTCTTCCATCCTTGTTGCCATATATTAGTATTCATAGGATCTATTGCCTTATCTAGCAGAGAAATGCCAATATTTCTCAATCTTACTATCAAGTCTTGTGGAAGATGATAATGCTCTGCACTACCCATCTAGGGGTGAAGCACTAATCTCTTCCTTTTTCTATGGCCATGATCCAGATGGTTATCGGTGGCCACCCACCTATTCCACTGTCTCAAAATAGTTTCTCATGTTGACAATTTTCTTGTAATTTTCTGCAATTTTTCGAGTCCTAAACTTCTGGGGCCGTTTTGAGGCCTTAAACGACATTTTTTGGAGATTTGAGGACAAATGATTGCCATTAGCATGCATTTGGCCAACCAAAAGTTGTAAATATTAGATAGACCTTTCCAACGAGCTATTGAACGCCCAAATCGGAGATCATATGCAAAAGTTATGACCCCGGGAAGTTGACTGTTCAACTTACCACCTTGGGGCCGCAAACTTTATGACGGTTCATCTTCTAGGGTTATGTTTTGGAATTTTGGGGTTCTCACCTCATTCTTATTATAAATAGGCCCCTTTGGCCTCATTTTGTATTCAGCTTGTCACGAGTGAGTGTAGCCTCCACGTCTCTTCTCAAAGGTACAACTACCACCATTCTAGCTACTTTTGTTTACAGTTTGTTCTATTTCATTCATTTAATAGAATCTGAGTTCACTGTATTACTGTGTTGATCGCCATATATATCTGTGCATTTGAATATATATATTCTCTTTCATTTCATTCTCACATAAATCTGGATCAGGCCAACTATCTATGCTAGCCAATTCCTATAAGATGGAAGGATTATACCATCACTTTCTGTATTATAGAGGCATTGGAATATGATTTTACAAGTGTTATGGTCCAATATTCAAATGGAAATGGGTATAGGTATGATTTGTAAATCAGTAGGACTACAGTCCATATGTCTTGCCAACATGGATCTCTTATTGCATATTTAAAATTGTAATGTCTCTGTGATTCACAATTGGGTTGAGTTCAAGATTCTTGATATGAATTCATGAACTAGGATGAACATATATGTTTCCTAATTTGGTTTCATGGCTTGGTTTACTTACTTGTATGCCAAGACCAATGTGCAATAGCATAAAATAAGAACACTATACAATGTTGTTATTTTTGGCATAAACGATGTGCTCTGCATATGTACATGTGAATACATAACACACAATCAACCATATATGTTCCCATCGAATATGTATTCAAGCAATATCAAATTCTCAAACACTCGATAACTAATACATTTGTTGCTACAATAAGCATTCAAGACTCCCCAAGCATGAGTTTTAGCATTCCTATTGACTTCATTTGCCACCAAGGCTAGTACTATATAAACATATATATGTTTGTTTGTTTATGCATGGATGCTTGTAGATGATTAGTAACATGCAAAGCTCAGTCAATGCTTTATTTTCATGCATCCTAGTGTACAATGTTTGAAATAACTCAAGTGATGGTTGTAGCTAATAGTAGTTGGATCAAGCATTCATAGGATACGGGTATGCATAGGGTACAAATAATATACTCTAGCGAGCGACCTAGTCAGAGTTATATTCAAGTTGTGGGTTAACCAGTGATGCATTGAGGAATAAATTTAGTTGTAGCATATGGTTTCTCAGTGAACAAGAAATAAATTAACCCAATGATCCAGCAATTGTAAACACAACTAGCAATCACATCAATTTTAGTGTTGAGAGAGTTGATTGGGTATTGAATTCATGGTGCTAGAATTAATTAACACATGTACTAAAAAAGAAGGCAAAGATCCATAATCACACAATAATGATTCACCGTAGACATAAAGGTTACCTTTAGATAAAACCCGAAGGAAAAAATCTAACATAAAATGGATATTGTCAATCTTTATTTCTTAGCAATTGTAGAATTATAATAGTGTTTTAGATACCAAGAATGTTATAGATCATAAACTTGGGATTGTTTTCATGCATTCCTTCTCTTCTTTTCCAAATCACCCCTTCTCCATCGTTTTGAAAGAGTTTATATGTAGTGTTGGCTTGATGGGAGTTATTGGAAAGATAGATGTCCCCAACTCCTCATCTCCCCAACTATTCAATGCTTATTTTTCCTTCGTCCTTTTTTGGTAGTGTTCATATGCAAGGTTCCTTTTATTTGTGTCTGTGTTTATGTGTTTTTTTAATTCTTTTGTGCTTTCATTGGAAGTGCAACACTTTGGAGGTGAGTGGTAGTGGATTGGACAAGCACAGAGTTCTCTACACTGCCAATGACATCCTCTCACATCATGATATAATTTTTGGACTTCAACTTTAATTTTAAGTTTTGTAGCCAATATTATAGCTTTTCCAAATGTTCATTGTGTTGTGCCATTAAACCATTTGATGTTTGTTGCAGAGCCATTTTGGATCAAGGTATTTTTGTAACACGAAAGTCTGCAATGGCATTTTGCAATGAGAACCTTCCCATAGTAATGTATAAATTTTTATCCACATCTGATTGTTGCCTTTGACTTATCTATTCTCTTCCACTTGATTAGAGCCATTTGATCCTTTTCCTTTATACCAATCCATAAAAAAGTGAAAACATTTTTTATTTCTTTTGTAAAAAATAGTTTGATGTTTTTTTTACTAGGGGAATCAACAACTGGGGATGGAGCTGGTACTCGCGTGACACGGGGTCTAGGGTTCCAATCCCACTACCACTATACCCCTAAGTGCATCCACAGAGCCCGAACCATGGCGCAAGGGTAAATTTGGGGGGGATTTGAACACTAGACCTTCCATTTACAACATTTCCACTTTACCACTTGCTCTACCCCCCACATGCTAAAAAATAATTTGATGTTTAAACAAAGCTGGTAGAAATATTATTTTATTCTTTATCCTTCATATATCCATTATATCCAAACATTAGAGCCTCCTAGAAGCAAGGCACTCCTATAAAAACTCACTATTTACCCATACTTTGCTCAAGAAAGTGTCTAGCAAGGACTAGACTCTACATTATGCCTCTAAATATGTATAATATGCCTCATACATTATGAAATGAAAAATTGGTGGTGAGAGATTCCTCCAAATATGTAACTCTACCTTGAGGAATGTTAATTGTACCTTCAAAGGAAAATCATGCACAAAAACATGTAGCAAAATGCCCCAAAATTGAAATGTTACCACATGTGCAAAGTGTCTCCAAATATGTGAACTTAACAATAAACATGTAAACATCCTTCAATGTGTGAAACAAAAGGTAATCACATGGATCTCCATCACTCTCTTTCATGTGCATGATAAAAAATGCTATGCTCGAACACATGATTTGTACCAAATTTTCAAAGTTCACATCTACTTGTATAGTGCTGTTAAAAAGGGAGCCTCCCTAAATGCCAAATGAACTTCCTTTTTCAAGTGGTAACACCACCTTCTAATCCACAAACCCTCAAAGGTGTTTATGGGAAGCATATAAAGAAAATAAAATGCCTAAGAATTTGAAAATTTATCTAGGATGAATCTAGGATGAATTTAGTGAGGCCAACTAGTCTGAAATAGGTTGTTGTCTTTCTCTGTTGCATTGAGTTTATCTTGATAAATAGTAGACTTCAAGGAAATACAAAAGGTGCCTAGGTTGTGTTTCATGAGTACTTGCAATTGGGGCAAGGGTTCCCAAACCCATCTCAAGTTACTATCTCCAGTACCTGATTTGGGAATGGTTACCTCTCCCGAGAATCTAAATGAACTAGGTTCTTTAGTGTTGAACCTTATTATTCTAAGAAATTGAGTGGGGAATTCAATCCAAAATGGTTACATGAAGCCCAATATTGGGTTATTTTGGGTAACTATATGGGCACATCCTCTACAAAACAATTTATGTTTCTAACTTAAAAACAACCCCATGAACTAGGTTCTTTAGTGATGACCTTGTTCTTCTAAGCAGTTGAATGGGTACTTCAATAAAAAAATTGGTTACATGAACCTTGATATTAGGTTATTTTAGGTAACTTTAGGGGCACATCTTGTACAATTAAAAAAAATCAATTTTAAAAAATCCCCAAAAAAGGCAAGGATAGGGTGGTCCCTCCCCCCAAATCCCTAATCCCTCACTTGCCTCACACTCATGCACTCAAAACAATAAATCAACCTCTCATTTTTAACATTTCATTTCTGGTACTGAAACCATTTGGAAAATATTTCTATTTGTATTTCATATTTTAATACGCCATTAAACAAATTTTGAATGTAGTATGACATATGTACTTGCCACTTGGTTTAACCTTTTTAGATTTTAGAGGTGATACATATAAATGTCAATTTCAATTTCAATTTTGAATTATCAAATGAGAATGATCAAGTTGATTGTTGTGTGTTGTTCAATGATTTTATGATCACTATATGATTGTTGATTGCTCAAAACTTCAATGAAGCACTGTACATGTTTTTCTTGTCACTTGATGAAAATTACGGGACTATGCAATGTGCATGTTTTTAAACTTTTAAACTTTTCATAATTTTATTTATATATATTATAGAATATATATATATATATATATA
>LPNX010120248.1:452008-465325 GCA_001517045.1 Pseudotsuga menziesii
CATGAACCCAAGTACCCTAGAAATTTAGTGTCTAAGTATTCCATGGTGTTAAACCAACATGTTTGGTCTTCTGAAATTCCCAGAAATGGATAATTGACAAAATGGCCATTTACCAACTCCCTAGGCTTCAAGCTCAAGAAGGAATTCTTTTAATCAACCCTATGTCAACCTTCGCACACAACAAATATCCCAAGGCTTTGGAAGCCAATACATACAAAGTCAGGGCCAAGGGGCATCTGATCAATTGAAAGAATCCAACCACTTTATATTTTACTTAAATGATGGAAATACAAGTTGTGGGATCTACAAAGAGGTTTTCAACACTTTTGATAAAGGTGGAACCAAATCTAGTGCTTTAAGCATCCCTTGCATAGAAGGCCACTCCACCTAGTCATAATCTTTCTCAAAGTCTATTTTGAAAAGCACAGGCTAGGTACGATCCTCGGGTCATAGTTTCTTAGACCTCAAGCTAGTCCTGCAGGCCACATACGAACTAGCAATAAAAAATACACACATGCACATAATTTTAAGTGTTTCATGCTCTCCTTGTTTAATGGTTTTCTTGTTATATCTTGTTATAAGATAGACTCCTATATATATAACAGTGTTTAATGCTCTCTTTGTTTTATAATTTTTTTGTTATAAGGTGGATGATTATATATATATATATATATATATATATATATATATATATATTTAATGCTCTCTTTGTTTTATAATTTTTTTGTTATAAGGTGGATGATTATATATATATATATATATTAAAATCATTTTATTAACAAAATATTTGTTTTAACAGAAACAGTAAAAGAGGGTAGTATTAAACAGGCTTTGCACAGCCATACATTACATAATATGTTATAACTGAGAGTTCTTGCTGTTCAAAAAAGAAAAAACCAAAATTGGTCCAGAGGGGAGACCAAAGAACTCCACACAAAGTTTTTACATATATTCTATGGACTTTGGTAGTATATACCCTAATAAACTGCTAGTTAAGGAACGAACAAAAAAACATAAACTAAGAAAACCATTTAAAATTAGCCTGGGGGCTTCATTGGTTGAACTACCAACTCCTTCTCCATGGGCTGGACTGCAACAGGGATTTCACGGGCCTGGCTGGCTTGATTCATGCTGACCAAACGCTGAAGGTCTTCTTGGATTCTATCCACTTTGCCCATCATTTCCTTGAGGTTTGTCTCTGTGTCATCGATCCTAGAGTCGTGGTTGCTTATTTGGTAGGAGGTATAGCTGACCACCTCACCCATATTCTTTAACTCTCGAGCAATTTCCTTATTATCCATGATACCAATGGCCATCATTTCATACAAACGCTTGAGGTTTTTCTTCAGGTCTGCAATCCTTGCATTCTCATTCGCTGGGTTCATAATGCCTTGCCTAGGTATGTAAGTGTCAAGAGCTATACTTGAGAAACTGAGATGGAGATTTTGAACTACACCTTCCAAATCTTGGGCCTGAGTTCCACATTAAAACTCACCAAGAATCGAGTTGAGGATGCTAACTTCTCGCAGAAGAGAATCACAGTCTTTCTTACTTCTACAGGAAAGAGTGCCTACTGCTCCTTCCTTCCACCCAGAGCAGTTACAACCAAGTATCGTATTACTGCCTGCTGTAAAAAACTCACCAACAGGAAGACTGAGCCCGAGACCAGAACTCAAACGCCACAGAGGACCGTCGGCATGGGGGGAGCAATGACAGGAGAAGCAGGCAGCGAGAGCAAGCCTTTCTTTAACGAACACCTTGCAAGGTGGCAGAGAATCGCATGGAATCTCCTGCAAAACTCCCTCGTCTACGCCTGAAATTACATCCAGCAGAGTCCTCTCCGGCGAGAATGCAGAATGAGCAAGGATCAGACCACTGTTCGAAGAAGCTGGGGGGTGAGAATGGAGTCTAGAGGAAGCCGTATTGCAAGGGATGACAGGGCCTGGTGCATGCAAACTGGAACAACATTTACGCTGGAGTAGATGGGAGTTAAGGACGTTGGGGATCGAGGAGAGCAGGAATACACGCGGCATTGGCATGGGAGACAGTAGGACAACCGGATAATGAGCTGGAGTCTTCACATATAACCATGGCACCGTGATCAATGCAAAGAGGATTAAATCCTTTAAACCAAAGTTCATTAGGGTATAGGTTTTGGGGGGGTATCTAACCCATTAAGTTGAAAATTCCCTTGTGGTAGGGAGGCCCCCACATTTGCTAAGTCATCGGAAGCTACATTATTTGAGTGAAGGACATGGTAGAATTCATAGTGTGTAGATAAAAGAGGGGTAATTTTGTCATACAACCGACGACATTTTTATCGAGCCAATGGTGTATCCATTAAGCATTTTATATATGACACGTCTAGAGTCTCCAAATATCGCAACCCTGAGGAGATCAGTGTCGGCGAGGATCATCAATCCCTGAAGAAGAGCCATCCATTCAGCCTCATTATTGGTCCTGCAGCCTAATCCCCAGGCAAAAGTTTGTTCAATTTTTCCTTCAGGATCCAAAGGGATCCCTCCCACACCTGCCACCCCTGAATTTTATTAGCAAAATATTATATGGCAGGAAAGAATGAGAAATCAAAGTATGAACAATGATTTCAGCTTAATTTTATATAATTTTTTTTAAAATTATTTGACTTTTTTATAAGTTTAGTTATAAGTCTTCTATTTTCATTTTTAAATGTGTTTGGAATTACATATAGCATTTATCATTCCTTTATATTACAATTTGCAAATAACATTTACATGTACTTCTTCAAATATCTAGTTATTTTATTTATGCATTTTTAATGCATATAAAAGTTAAATATTTTATTTATAATTATTTATAGTTTTATGTGTTATTTTTATTGAGATAAGATGATTTTGGATATTTTTTTTTCATTTATATATATTTTTTTATAATGTATTTGTTTTTATTTTTTATTTGTATTTATATTGAAAATGTGTTTTTTTCTCGATCTTTAAAAAAATTATCAATTTTTTATTTTAAAAATTACAATTTATAAATATTTGTGAAACTAAAATTGAGGGTATTTATGTGAATGCAAATTGAAGGGCAATGAAAATATTAGAATGCCATGAATTTCTTATTTGACTGGAAAGAATGAATGCCAAATTTTAGCATGATCACATCGAGGTCTTTGTTACACCTCTTTGTAGATGGAATACTAACATTTGTTTGATAAACAATGCAGGTTTCTCTAAGGTCTTGTTTGGTTTGCTACATATTTTTTCGACGAAAAAAAATAATTTTGCTTTCTATTAGTGAAAACAAAACACCTTGCTCATTAGCTAGTCGACTTTACATAAAATAACTCGTAGGTATGTCGCGTGCAAAAACATAGATAAAACATTGCTAAAAAAGCAGATAGTCACTAGAAAAATTGCATCTATAAACAACCCTATATCATGGCATCCAGTGTATGTGAAAAGCACATAAACAAAAAGCCGCTCAAAAGAACAAAAAATAAGAGGTTGTGAGAAGTCGACTGGTAAACAAGCTAAACCGAATCACATCTTTCCTTATGTGAACAACTGCTCCTTTCAATGACAATCTTTGACCTTTATTCATATAAGTTGTGTCCATTCCCCAACTTAGGTCTTCAATAGCACGCATCAAAGTGCCAATCTTGGCCAAACTCCATTGTCTTAGGAAGAAACAAAACCCCATATTAGCTATCCTACAGGACATCACTGAAGGAGGCGCCACTCACATTAGAGTAGGTCAAGGTGACGTCGAATAGGGGACAAGGGCCATCAAGAACAGATCCACCAACAACAAGGGAGCGTCGACCTTTATGAGTACTCAACCACTCGTCGTCTAGGGGACATCAACCGCCAACACATAACCCAACAAAACACCATGGTGGATGCCTCCTATGGCACAACTCCACTTAAACCCCTAGCGCTGCCATCAACCATGCCATGCATTGACAGCCCTGTCTCACCGTTTGTTCCTGTTCCAGAAACTGCAGCTCCGTCATAGTGGTCGTCACCTTGTTGTTGTTGAACCGGTTGTGGTTAAAAACAACGGGTTGCCACGCTAGGGCACCCCGTCTATGCACAAAAAAACATCGTCGATTGAACTATTCTTAGTTGGCCATATCACAACCTCAGAGGAGAGAGGAGGGCGACTAGTGAAGGAACCCTATTTGCTTGATTCAGATGGTTATTTCAACAGTCAAAATGACAATCGGTTCCCTCACCAACTGATGGACCATGATTAGGCAATGTCCTAGTTACATACTTTGAATGGAATTAAACACCATATTTTCACTGGGAAAAGAAGGGACAAAGTATTGATATTATTTTTCCAAAGTAAACTTTGTAGATAAATCTAATGGATGCTTCTGTACATCTACATTTGTGGATAACTTCCTCACTTAAGGGGATTCTAACTATGTCCCTAGTAGCATGAAACTAGTCAACTACGTTTTATATTAAATGTACATATCAAATCTTTCTCTTATATATATATATATATATATATTTGCTACGTCCACGAGAGCAATGCATAGGGGGCCATCCGAAGGGGCCTCGCTCATTCGCTATGATTATAAAGCTGACCCGATGGGGCCATCAAGTAAGGCCCTTATATACCGATGTATAGCCTCTCGAGGATTTGACCCTAAAATCTTATACTCATAACTTACAACACTCAACCACTTAATCTAGCCCACAAAACTATTAATAACAAATAAATTTATATAATAAAATATAATATTTAACCTATAATTTATGTAGTAAAAAAAATACTTAAAATATAGTTTACAACAACAAATATCACATAAATCACATCCATGAATTAGAAATGGGTTCACCATGACACCAAATTATCATCTATGTTAATAAGAAAGAGAAATGATAGATGCCATCACAAATTCGGCCTTTAGATGGACAAAAGGTCCACATCATCTACCCTTTTGAAAAGATTGGATCCTATATGGAGTTTGATAACTAATCCATGGTTCGTCTTTTATATTTATTGGAGTTTGATAACTAATCGATGTTTTCATTTTTCTTAAGATTGGATGACGTTTTAAATTATGCTAAATCATCTCCCATCAATATAAATAATTGTTTTTTCATTTAACTATTTTAAAAATACGAAAACATATAATTGTTTATATTATGTATATATAATCAAATTTTTTATTTAATAATAATATAATTTTAGGTGAAAGTGTAGCCAAACCCTAAATTAAATTATGAGATTTCTTCGTTAGAGAGGGAGGAATTTTAAAGTTTATATGTCATTTGATATAAGACATTTAAATCTTTAATTTGAGTAAAGGAGAATTATTACTCAAAACATCTAGATTGATTTGGAACATAAAAATTAACTTTAAATTATGATTTACCATTGTTAAAGTTAGATTAATATGACCTATATAATGTTTTATATATTATATAAAGTATTTAAATTATTTTATATTCACTAAAATGTCAAAATTAAAAATACTTGGTAAGTTGGTAAAACGAGATAAATTTCATTCCATCCATAAATTTGTTAAACATTATATTTACATGTTCAACAATATAAAACCATTAATGTTGTCATATTTGAAGAGGAAAGCAGAAACAAATATCCTTTACAATGCAAACCATCCAGACTGAATTAACATACAAAACTAATCGTTGAACGTGTATTTGCATTAAACAATATACAACCATTACTGTAATGCTTGCTCTAGGGGCTAGACTGTTTGGTATGTAGCGGCTGACTGGCTGTTGCATTTCGTTGGGGATTGCGCCATAATCCTTCTTTCTCATCATCGCAACGCTTTCTCTCCTTACCAATCCAATTGACATTTGTCCTCTCCTCTGCAAAGCCCAATTTCTAGAAAGGAAGAAAATTACCAATTCAATCGCTTACATCCTACGTTAGATCGATTCCTGCGATTGAAACCAGCAACAGTAAATCCGAACTCCTGTTATATCTGTTATAGTTTGGGGATTTATATTTTGGTGGCGACCCGCGATCGAAACCAGCGAAGCACTAGATTCGTTTAGTAATGAAGTCGGGGCAGGCGAGCGACTCAACGCGCTATGGAACAGTACCCACAGCGCCACGGCAGATGGGCTACCTTGAGCGCGTGAGAGAGAATGGGGAGGCCCTCTACGCTCAGCGCAGGCCATGGAGGGATCTTATTTCCCGCACTGCATTCGGTAAGCCCGATTCATTTGCGGACGCTTTCCATCGCATAAAGAGAAATCTGGGTCATTTTCGAGTCAATTACGCCTTGATTATTCTGGGCATCGTCTTCCTGTCTCTGTTGTGGCATCCGATCTCCTTAATAGTCCTCATCATCATGTTCGTGGCGTGGGGTTTCCTCTATTTCTTCAGAGATGAGCCCGTGGTGGTGTTCGGCCGGACCCTGAATGAGGGTGTGGTTATTGGGGTTTTGAGTATCGTGACATTCGTGGCACTTATGTTAACGCATGCCACCATGGTCTTCTTGATTGGGCTTCTGATTGCTGTGTTCATCGTGGCTGTTCATGCTGCCTTTCGGCTTCCGGAGGATGTGTTTTTGAATGAAGACGAGGCTGCTGCTGGGGGGCTGTTATCAGTTGTGGACGGTTCCGTTCCCGTTTCAAGCTCTAGGGTATGATATAAAAGAACCCTTTCGTTAAAAGGGTTGATCAGCGCCTTACAGGATTGATTATGATCGG
This sequence comes from Pseudotsuga menziesii, assembly GCA_001517045.1. Classification (NCBI taxonomy): domain Eukaryota; kingdom Viridiplantae; phylum Streptophyta; class Pinopsida; order Pinales; family Pinaceae; genus Pseudotsuga; species Pseudotsuga menziesii. The sequence continues at coordinate 458,692 of LPNX010120248.1, forward strand.
GACCTAATTAGATTGATGGGCCCAGAAAAGGAGAACTCAGAATAGTTGTAAGTTTATTCGGCTCCTACATTCAATAACAGGTTTTTGGTGAATTTTTTTCAATATCTAATTGCAGGAACTAGTGAATTTTGTGGATGTGTTTTGCGTTGACTAGGCGGATTTGTGTTCGTAAAGTGTCCAGTTCGAGGATTTATTGTACTTGATGGAATAAAGGATATGATATGTGCTGGATTCACAAGATCAGAGTCTCCATTGTTGGGAATTATATTCTCCTCCTTCATTTCTGCTGCATTTTGGCAGAGGGACTTGTAGTTTTCTGTCTTTGTTGTATGTAAGGTTTTCCAAGCCTCACAAATTGTCATATTCTTTTTTTTTCAAATGGGCTTTGAATCAAGCACCGGATGTTTTCGAGATTTTTGTGGGATTTAGGGTTTGATCTTATTCAAACGACCATTTGTATATTTGTTTCAGAAGTTTATTTTGTATAGTTTGTACGTGCCAGTGTGGGCTAAGGCTTGTATTTAGTTTAGCAATAAAAAAATGATATCTATAAACAAACCCTAGATGATGGAGTTCATGAATCAGAAGTGCCCAGTTATGCACATGCATTTATTATGATTTTTTGGGGTCCTATAGAGATGCAAATGATTCCACTAGAACCGAAGCCCTGTCAGTGATATTTGAAAGCTGAGATAATTCTCTTTTTCTTAGCGTCAGCAATAGGAATTCTTATCCTAAAAAAAGGAGTGAATGTTAACAGATGCCTTGGTTCAGTTAACACCTATTATAAATTTTTCCTTTACAAGGAGAATATAATATAACGATTGACCTATTCCTAAAATTATTTGAGTGGCATGTTGAATTCAACTTTTTTATTCTATTTTTCTATGGATTAAACATTATGTACAAAGCATATCATTAAAAAAAAGCAGCAAATAGGTCACTTTTCTTACTACCTACACCAAACAACACTGCCCCAGGGCCATTAAGCATCATAGTCAATATTATGAAGAGCAAACTAAGTCGACTTTTTATATTAGAAGACTAAAAGTAAGATGAATCAAAACGTTATTTCATAGCTATGCTGTAACGGGCGGGGGTCTGTGATGTTTAAAAGAGGTAGGGGATCTTACTTTAGTGCATGGTTTATCTTTTATCCTTATTTTTATTTTCTACTTTAAGAAATGGCAAGAGAGAAGTATTAAAGGATACATGCAATTATCCTTGGGTTGCATATCCAAAAAATTGCAGTGGTGCAGAGCATTTCCAACACAGGCTAGAAATCTGAATACAATGTGGGGAGCTTAATGTGATCTAAGGCTTAATGTGATCTAAGGCTAGGGAGAATTTGAAGTGGTATCACAACTCACTGGAGGATGTACTGCCAGGCAGAAACGAGAAAATCTACTATTGTGGCAGTAGAGCAATTTATTTAAATGTGCTATTCATCTCAGATAAAGACGAAGCAAGCTAAATATTGACATGATGAAATATAAAATATAAAAGAATAAACCACATAAAGAGAGTGGAAGTTAGGAAAACATTAGGTGAGGTGTGTATATACAACAAGGATCCCATTGCGAACATTAAGATATAGTAATTATTTGATCCGTCAATAAAATTAAGATTTTATGCACTAGATATTTTCATGTAGTTCTCTGTGGGGTTGTGGTCTAGCAACAAGTCGGAGTGCTTGTCATAAAAATGACCCTGTTGGGCAGGCCCTGCTAAAAAAGAACCATACCCAAGCCCGGTGATAGTCATGTAAAAAGTCCAGTGTGATCTTGAATTAGGGCTCTGAGCCCAAACGTTTCTGTTAAGAAGACATTATTTTTCATATCCTCTTATACCTAACTGTGACCTTTTGGTGGAAGGAGGAATAAAGGCCCAGATTCATTCACTTATATTTAGAGCTATCTATTTTGACATTTCTGTCTATTGTCTTTACTTCTGTTTCTATTACTTTACAGTGTACACCAATATTTTCCTCTCCTAATTGTGATATTCCCCTATTTAACTTCCCCATTTCTGTTCTGTACTCCATAGTATGTTGAAGCAGTCCTATACATCAACTTCTTCCATGTTGGTGGTATTGCTTGTTAGCAGAGGGAATCTCCCATTGTAAATCTAGTTTTAGTTGGTAGGTTTGAATGACGGCAGTTCAGGTGATGAAATGGTTATGCAAGAATCCAAATTGTTTAGTTTTTAACTTATTAATGCTAGATAGCATTCTTGAATTTGTTTTGGTGCCTTTTACCTTTGAGATAAATCAGTCACATTGACGAGATAATTTTGATCGTTGTCCTGGACCTCCAATGGGATCATATCTTTCTAAAAAACATATTGTATCTGTACATATTTTGCTGTAATGAGAGGCATAAGTTTAGGAAACAGGTCTTCCGGTCTTCCGGGCAGTGCATACTTGTGGTTCTGCGTCCAATGTCCATCCACCTCAGAAGCAGTCACAGCTTATCTCCTACTCTTTATCACCACTGGTCCTAAACATTTTTATAAAACAGGATTTAAACTGGAAATGGACAAGGACAGTAATGTTACATTAATACTCATCATTGACGTGGTACACAAGAACAATGATTAGTTGGGTATCACTTAACCACGCAATCAAATTTTGCGAGACTTGATTGAACTTCCACTTTTATGAGTAGTCAATTGTCACAACTCTTCAATTCCATGGATTCACCAACATAATTGATCTAGGATTTGGTGAAGATCTCTATGTTTGGGTGGACCTTTGTCAATCTAGGCAAGCCAATCAATCCTATCGGTAGACTGTTTTCTAGGTCAGTTTTGAAGACATTCTTGGTCAGTACCTTCGGGGGTAGCTAGAGTTTGTTTTGTCAGAACGTCCTAGGACAACAGCTAAAGTGGTATCTTAATTGAAGTGTTAATACATAACTTGTGATGCTTATCCGATGGTTTCAAGTGGTACATCATCCACCGTTATAATGGTCTTTTGTTTCAATAATATTCACTTCCAGAGTGAAAGTCAGTGGTCCGAAGAATATGTAAGCTTATTTCATAGTTTCAAATGGTACCTCAACCATCTTTGTACTGTTCTTTTAACCTAAAAGATATTCACTTTCTCAAAATCAAGACAACGCTCAGGCATGAGGGAGTAAGTCCAAATTTGCTAATTTCCATTGGGCGCTAGCATGTTTAGATGAATAACTCACAAATTTATAACATGTGGCTAACTGTTGGATACAGTGATCCAAAATTGTTTATATTATTTTGTAAATATTAACAACACATTAAAATACTTAATTAGGCTCTATCTTCAATTGATTGGCATACCTTGAAAACACGTTTATAAAAAAAAACAATGTGTCAACAATGTGTCCACTGTTGATTATATTTATTAAAAATGTTTATATCATCTTAAATTGTAATAAGGCCTTAGAAAAAAAAAGTTGTTTAATAGCTAAGTCATAAATGTCTAATTAGGTTTTCCCGGAAAAATGTGTAATAAGTTACGAGCTAGTTTTAATAAGTCATTGCCATAAAGTTTTGGGTAGGCTATTTAGCTAGCTCTATGCAAGGATGATGGCTTGCTGCGCTCGCGATATTCATTGTACATCAGAGCTCCTACGATGTTTTTTCATTGATGATGAAGCGAAGCACAGTTTGTGAGCAATGATTGCCTTGTACAATTTCTTAGATGATGAAGGAAGCACAGTATGTGAGCAATGATTGCCTTAGAGGATTTGGATTTTGTCCAGTATCATATAAGACTTCAATTTGTGTGATAAATATTGCTGATTGCAAGTATATCATTATTGAGAGACTCACCGAGAAGTTATTTATTAGTAACTTCGGATTTCAACTGGATTCTGAATATATTAGTTTAAATGTAGGCTCTACTTCGATTGAATAACTATATTCTTAAAATCTGGATGATGTTGTTGAGTTTTGACTGCACTGGGAATCCTATGAATGTTAGAGTTAGTATATATCAGAGATGGACATCGGGATCCGTGTTTGCACTTTCTTCAGCTAAGATGGATATGGTTTGTAATCTTCTTCGCTGTTTGATTTCTGTAAGAATGGATATGGTTGGTAATCTTCCTCGCTGTTTGATTTCTGTTTATGAATAACAATGACTATTTCAATGAAATATGACATCGCTGGTTTGGAACTTTCAACAAGTAATATGTGGAGTTCAATCTTGGTTCAGACGTTCTTACCTATTGTCCACCATATCCTTAATGTGATGAAACACCATAAAGAAGCTATCAAAATATTTCGCTTATTGACCCATTAAGTGATCAGTGAAGGGTAAATGGTATTGAATCCATGCTGTATTTATGTAAAAAAACAAGGGAATAAAGGTGTATACTTTCCGGGGTTTGAAAAGGTGTATTGAATCCATGCTAGAGAAAACTGCCTAGGGAGAATTTAGTTTTGCATAAAGGCATTTCTAATATGATATATTGGAGGAAGTTCAAAGCCAATATCGCCATAGCATGGCATTGACAAGGTGTTTCTAAAGTTTGTCGATCGTTCTTTCGACAATTTTTATCATTGACACTACAGTTTGATGACGGGGTCTAGTTCTGACCGTGTGTGAATTCAGGCATTACTTGATTTTTGAGTAGTTTAAATCACATAAAAACAATGGTTTTTTGGGATCGCCTCTGTCACTTTCAAGGAGTCCCTACCTCTCATCTGGCGGGGGGACACAAAGTTCAATGTTTCATGCTGTGGATTCTGTGGATCGCAGGATTGCACTAGTGATGTTATTAAGTGTTAACCAAGATCATCCATCGTTTGGATGTTGATGGCAAGTTGTCACAAACAATAGTCGTTATAAAAGTTTTGATGTTGACAACACTTCTTTGGGCAGTGGTTGACATATGGGACAGATTTTACAGGTTGATTCCAACTCATATGTTGTGGAGGAAACTTACACATCATCGGATGTTGACACATTTTGATAGGTTATAGGTAGCATATCTCGTGAGAATCGAACCATGAAACCACTGCTTCTAGGACATATAGTTTTTTCTTTTTGCTTCAATGGTGCTTTTTTCTCTGCCTGCTTCAGCGTTAGTTTTGAATTTTTTTGAGATCAAGGAATAGTTCTTTTTTCCAATTTTTTTTTTGAGATCAAGGAATATTTTTTTTTGAAGAGAAAAAAATAAGGAATAGTTTGTTTTAAGAGAAAAAAATATGTATCTTGTTAGGCATAATCAAAGTTACATACTCACAACCGACTGATGAGTAGAGCTAAACCATAAAGTTACATACTCACAACGGACTGATGAGTAGAGCTAAACCATAAGACCCGATACATAACTTGGTTATAGTGATTAAAAAGGTTTAGGTCATTGAAAATAATAATGAAACATTAAGAAAATTAAGATGTTTTTAAAAATAAATAATTAGGCTTTAAGGTAGTTTTGACAAGTTAAGGTTTATATCATTGTAAATAATAATGAAACATGAAGAAAATAAAAATGTTATTAGCTAGCTAAATAACTAATTAGGTTTTGAGGTAGTTACAACAAGTTATCTCCATAAAGTTCAGGTTGGCTTTTTAAGGTTTAAGGTCTAAATGAGGATGATAATAGTATTAATTATATATCTTTTTAGTTTTTTAATAAAATGGATCTTTATTGTGATATTTGCATATTGGATTCTTAATAATAATTTTTTGTTATTAATACAATGATATGCTTCAGGTTGGCTTTTTAAGGTTTAAGGTCTAAATGAGAATGATAATAGTATTAATTATATATCTTTCTAGTTTTTTAATAAAATGGATCTTGCACATTGGATTCTTAATAATATTTTTTTGTTATTAATGCAATGATATTTACTGTGATTTTTTGCATATTGCATTTTAACATGTCTTTTCATTTATAATGAAAAGACATTATATATAACAAGAAAATGCTTGTGAAACGTTGAAAGAAATCTTCATTAAAGTAAGAAATAAGTTAATGTTGTAATAATTTCGGATTTATTTTTACGTAAATATTTTGAGGTAAATCTTGGGCATTTCTCTTAGTTTTGAGGATAGTATCTAGTGTAAATCCTCTTAGATTCTTCAAGGATCAATAGTAGGGCTTGAATGCATCAAAATAATATACTTATGAGCTCAACATGTCACTTTTAGGAATAGAACTTGGGTAGGGAGAATAACACCATCCCACAACCACTTAGGCTAGACCCAATTGACACCCTTAAACTTGCATGGTCAAAGAAAGCATAATAATCACATTGTTGTGGATATTTGATTTATGTTTTTGTTATGTTATAATGTTCATATTAAAATATTTTCATGTTCAGAGATTGGTTTGTTATTGTTGGGTAAAATAACTCTCGATTCATTTATTTCATAGCCAAAAGCATTTATTTATACATTTACAAATGCTGGTTCAGTTTCATCTTCCGCCCAGCCTTTTTAGCTTCCTATTCATTTTCCTTTATTTATTTACAAAATATAATCCCGACGGATTATATTCCAACAATCACCCCCTTAATCCGAAGGGGTGTTCGTAAGTTTGAGCATGTTTCTGAATCTTTCAAACTTCTCTCGTCCAAGCGCTTTGGTGAAGATGTCTGCAACTTGATCATTTGTGGAACAATGTCGAAGATGGACTGTCTTGGC
>LPNX010120248.1:466031-549985 GCA_001517045.1 Pseudotsuga menziesii
CCCGAGTAGAAGCTTCTTCAAAAGAAGTTGGTTCAAAGTTAGCAGATAAATTAAATTCACAATCAAATGATACATTCATGTCATCACCTGAATTATCTGCTTCTCCTCCATCTTCATGTCTTTTTGAACTTCTCGTTCCCGTCTTTCCAACTTCATCCGGATGGACACTTTCAAGTGTCTTTGTGGCCCATATAGGAATCTTCTGTGATGGTCCTGGTTGATCAACTGGTGGTGCTTCATCATTGATTGAGAGTCTTCCAATTCTCTCAATCACATCATTCAGTTGAACCTCTTGATCATGTGAAGTAGCAGGAACTTCTTCATGCGGGGGAGTTGGTGCTTCATATGGAAATTCCAAAGGTTGATCCAGAATATGAATCTCCCCTTCAAGGTTTGGAATTTCATATTCATTTTCAGAATATTTCTTTGGATGAGGATATTTTTCCAAATGATCAAGCTGTCTCTTAATGGACTGGTCATTTTTATTAGTTTCAAGAAAAATGACATCTTTGGAAATAACAAACTTTTTGTTTACCTCATCATACAGACGGTATGCCTTGGAGTATTCTTCGTACCCCAGGAAAATGCATTTTCTGCTTCGAGCACCAAGCTTATTTCTTTGCTCCTTTGGAATCAAGGCATAACAGGTGGAACCAAAAACTCTGAGATGCCTGACTGAAGGGAGATGGCCAAACCACATTTCATGTGGAGTCTTGTTATCAAGAGCATTTGAGGGACTTCTGTTTCTCAAATAGGCTGCACATTTCACTGCATCACCCCAAAACATTAGTTTTACATTCTCAAAAAACATCATTGAGCGAACCATATTCATTATGGTTTTGTTCATTCTTTCTGCTACACCGTTTTGTTGAGGATTGTAGGGAACTGTAGTCTGATGTGCAATTCCATGTTGGCGAAGATAATTTTCAAAAGCATTTGAAGTGTATTCTTTCCCATTATCAGTACGAAGTGTACCAATTTTTGATTGTGCTTGTTTTTCTATCAGTGCATGAAAGTCTTTGAATGTTTGAAATGCTTCTGCTTTTGTCTTTAAACAGTAAATCCAACACATTCTTGAGCAGAAGGAGTTGGCATTGGGCCACATAAACCAGAATGCACTAATTCTAATTTCCTACTTGCTCTGAAATTAGATTCATGGAATGGCAGCGTACTGTGTTTCCCTAATATACATGCATCACATTTGTTCTTCTCTTTGGGAATGGTGGGCAAACCAAATACACCATTCTTTCTCAACAAACGAAGACTGTTATAATTTAGATGACTAAATCTTGCATGCCACAATAAACTTGATGACAAATTACCTTCTCCATGCTGAGAGAGGTAGGCATAGTTATGAACTCTTGCAGATGAACCCTTTAGCTTCAGCGGCTTCCCATCTTCGTATCCAGTCATGATGACTTGGTTGTCAGAGGACTTTCTTATTTCTACGATTCCATCAAACATGTGGATGGAATGGCCTTGCTGTCGTATCTCCACCAAGGACAGCAGGCTTCTCTGCAACTCTGGAAGATAAAGAACATTCTTCAACAAGAAATCATGGAATCCAGGCATCTTCAGTCGAATGGTGCCCATTCCCTTTGGTTTAAGACTTGACTTATCTGCAAAGTACACTCTGCCATTTATTGTTTCATTAAGTTCTTCAAAACAGTCTTTTCTAAAAGTCATGTGTGATGTTGCACCAGTATCAAGCAGCCAACAATCTTTGTAAGATGAAAGTGAAATCATTTCATTAATTCCAAGATTACAATGTGCAACAATACAATGAGCAGAATCAGAAGATTTACTAGCATCTTGGTTTTTATTGTCATCTTTCTTCTGGTTATGTTTGTCTTTGATGGAGTCCCACGAAGCCCAACACTGATATGATGTGTGTCCAGTCTTTCCACAACGCTTGCACTGCAAATATGATATTTTGCTGGAGTTGTTTCTGCCCCCTCTACCTCTGAAGTTTATTCTTCCTCTGCCTCTCATGCTGCTTTCTCCTTTGGGATGATCATTGGATTGGTCTTTGCCAGCAAGGGCAGCACCAATAATAGATGCCAAAGAGTGCATCTCTAATTTGGAAACTGTGACTTACAGAATGCTTAGAAAAAGATATGGGATGCAGGTTTAGATTCCTGCTCCTTTACAAATTACAATATGATTCTGCAGCCTATACAAATAATTCTACAGCCCTATCAAAACAATCTTGTAGCTGCTTTATATTTAATTTTGCAACTCTATATCATTTGTTTTTAGAGTGCTATTACATGAACAATTCAAAACATCTTATGAAAAGACGCGAATGTATTTTAGCAGAGTGGGTTCTCAACACTTTTACACTCTTCAAATCACATCATTCACAACTCATTATAAAGGTCATGGCTCACACTCATCCTTCATAGGTTCATACATAAGACACATGCTCAACACTTAATACTCTCGGGCCCATACAATATCCATATTAGGTAAATATTTGTAGACAAACTCTATGCATATAAGTTTGGACAGAAGTTAGGGTTTGTGCAACCCAATGGTCACAAAATATTTTACCTCCACTCAAAGGTGTGAATCTTCACCTACGGTCCAGTCACCGAGATTCAAAGGATTCACTCTTCGCAAATGAAAAAACATGAGTCTTCATCCTTCTATCATTATTCACCAACTTTGCAGCAACAATCTTCACATGGAAATCGCAGCTCATACAACACAGTCGCATTATTCATAACAATCTTCACAGTCGCAATCTTCAAAACAATCTTCACAGTCGCAGCTTCAGTTCGCAGCTCCACGCAGTTGAAGAGAACAGTCTTCACACAGTCTTCAATCTTCAACGCAGACAGCCTTTAACGCAGCCTTCAACGTGACTTCAGCCTTCAACGCAGTCTTCACGGTGATGGTGCACAGCTTCATGCATTCCCCAACAATCTTAGTGATGGGAAAAGCACCGATTCTCACCTTCACGCAAATGTAAAGGCATGATCCTTAGCCTTCAATAATCGGTCTTCAACAGGCTGTAGCAACACAGGCTCGCTTGATTTCTCAAGACGCAGGCAGCTCCACGTTGGACTCAAGACGCAGGTGAAGAGAATAGTCTTCACGTCTTCAATAATTAACAAAGAGGTCTCATCTTCTCCATAAATCACAACCACAAATGGCTAGACGACTTCACTCATCAATTGATTCTTATGTTGAATACACAACTCTCACAAATACATCACCTTGATCAGAATATAGTCTCAACTCTCACATATTCGCAACAAGAGAGGCCGCTCACACATCATAGCTCACAAGGTATTATTACGGCCTTAATCAATCATATTTTTGGAACTAACAAACTCCTCACAACACATGATAGAACTCAATAAAAACAAGATTTAAGATGGTAATATCACAGAACTTGCTGAGAGTGACGGGAATACTGGAAACTGGAGATCACAATGGCGTGAGGGGAGTGGTGAACTGCAGGTAGATTGAGTTTCGATACCTAGAAGGTATACGCAGCAGCAGAGTGGGAGCACTCTCTATATGTGGGATCAAAGTGAGAACGAAATTGAGAGTGCACTATACACGACAATAGAATGAGAGCATGACAAGAACAACAAATGGAACGGTGATTCAAATTAGGGTTAGGTAAATAGTAGACAATCAAACAAAAACTTCAACCGTTCATTCAAGATCGTGCAGTGATTAGGGTTTCACGCATAGTGGGAGCACTCAAATAAAAATGGAGTCTCTACAAAATCGCAGCACAAAAAAAACTCAACGTGAAGGAATTGTAACGCATACAATGAATGTATGCAGGCTGGCAGGAGAAATGCATGCGACTGGCAGACTGACGGAGTAGGCAGCTTGAAACGTATTTGGCAGAACGAATGTCTGGCAGGCAGAATGCCAGGATTGAAACACAGGCAGGAGTTATGGCAGGTGGCTCTAATACCACTGTTGGGTAAAATAACTCCCGATTCATTTATTTCATAGCCAAAAGCATTTATTTATACATTTACAAATGCTGGTTCAGTTTCATCTTCCGCCCAACCTTTTCAGCTTCCTATTCATTTTCCTTTATTTATTTACAAAATATAATCATGACGGATTATATTCCAATAGTTATAGTTAGAATGCCATCATTGATGCAATAACAAACATCTATTTTAGCAATTGGTCATTACACAACATCCTTGAAAGGAACAAAATACGACAAATGATTTCTATTATGATCTATACAAGTAGTTTGAATTCATGTTGCAAAACTATGGCCATTGCCAAACATATTGATCATCACAATCAATCTCTTTTGGGATCTCTATGAGCCCATCTTTTCTATCATGTGTCAATGTCCTTCAAAACCCTTTGTTACCAAGTTCCGATAATATCACATTTTTATTTATCCAAATTGTATTTGAAATAACAAATTGCTTATGATCGACACATGCAAGGTTCAAGGCTATGTGTTGAAATATTGTAACTTCGAAGAATATTCTATATGTATCTTTTGTGGTCCCCGATGGTCCTACCGGGAGAACCACTTGTATTATCTTTGTACCTCGATGCTTCTAATCGGAAGAACTAATAAGAGTCATGAGGTAGTCCCCTCTAATTGTAAAGGTGGGTCATTAGCACCCCAGTGTGGTTACTTGAGCCTATATGTGTAACTCGAGCCTACATGATTAACTCGAGCCTACATGTCGGATGAGTTAATTAAAGTGAACGGATGAATACAAATAGAAGTGTGGTGCTCCTCATTTGGAACACACACTCTCACTTGTGTAGCGCATTAGTGGAGAAGAGAAGTAGCTAGAGAAGGAGGAGGATCAGGCTTTGATCTCCTTGCTGGTTTTATCTTTTATCTTTTTGGGGCATCTATATTGAGGAAGCTTTTGCTGGGTTTTTCCCTTTAGGGTTTTCCCAGGATAAATCTTTGTGTTCCTTTTGTATGGTTGTGCTTGTCTATCTTTTAGTGATCCTGTTTATATGCTTTTGTTATGAAAATGAAATGAAATATCGATGTCTTAGCTAAGCATATGAAAAATTAACATGGTATCAGAGCCACCCTGAAAGAAGACATTGTGCAGCTACAGAATATAGGGCTTCTTACTTTTTGGTTCTTTCTCCACAATCGATTAGCAAAATAAGGCTAGGTTGACTCTCCATTGAAGGGCGCATCTTTCTGTCGAAGCGGAATTCAATTCCGAACATTTTCAGTTTTCGGTGCGGGAAATTAGGGCTTCTTGCAGAAGAAGAATTTTTGAGTGAACCCAGCATAGGATTGCTCTCCTTATCAAAATCGAATTTTAGAGACTTGGATCAAGATTTTTGGTTGGGTGAAACTCCGGGAAAGTCAAACCCTAGTTTGACCCCGAACTAGAAAAACCCTAAATACTAAAAGTGCTAAGTTTTGGTACATTCGCTATATCCCACGATTGGAGAAGTTTCAGGAGCTGAAAATTGCAGAGACCGAATATAAAATCCTTATGTACACTGTATCCAAAATTCAGCCTCATATTTGCTATATTCTGGGATATATGATCCCTCCAAGTTAGGGTTCCAGCCTCTTCCAGAATTCATCCCTAAACAGGATACCTGGGGAGAATTGAAATATTTTCGGCTACAGAGGTCCAAATGGAATTCCTGAAGATGTTCCAGAAATGGCACGGACTGTACTTCTCGTGGTCCGAATTTTAGACTTAGAAAATGAAACAATGACACGTGGCAATCCGTACAACTTCGCTGTTCGAAACAGTCATGTAACAAGGCACCTTGGGAAAAGGATCATAAATCCCAATTGGTGAAACCAATTCTAATGAAACCTATGGTTTTGGATCAGGGACATGCAAGGTTACCTCAGTGCGAAATTTCACACACAGAGGAGCAGCAATTTCGGAGATATCACAGAAACAGTGACAGGCATTTCTGTAGAAGAAATTGGAAAACTAGGGCTTCCTGTTCCGGGAGCTTCCCTCCACTGTTTTCAGAAAAGGAGTACATTGGACAGCTCCATTTGAAGAGATCTATATTTCTATCCAATCAGATCTGAAATATTCCAAGTTTTTAAAATTAAGGTTTCTGTGGCAAACCCTAGATCAGCCAGCTCCGGAACCAGGACAGACACCTCAAATTGGTAAGATCTAATCCTTTGTTATTTTCATTTGAGGTTCTCATTTCAAAATGATCTATCACATCAGCTTAATGATAAGCTTGGTGAAGTTGACAAATTCCAAGCATGGAAGTATTTGATCTCTCTGAAGAAAATGAATTGGACACCTTCATGAGTAAGGAGATGAGGCTCAAAGCCTTACACAAGAAGAACTTGATCAAGGCCAAGAAGATCATTGATTCAATCACGGATCAACTTGTACCACAAGTGTCTTCCCTAAAGACACCGAAGATGTTTGATTCCTTGATCAAGCTATTTGAAGATAAGAACATAAATCAGAATATGGATTTAAGAAAACAGTTGAAGAATGTGAAGATCCAGAATGCAGAACAACTTGAAGCGGTAGAAGAAGAAGTGGAGAGTGCAGAAGTGGTGATAGCCACCTTGAATGGCCTCCCAGGATCATGGGATTCATTCATGCGAGGAATGTGTGCCAGATGAAAGTGATTACTTTTAGTTGACTCTGGGAAGAAGAAGAAGCTCGACTCATAAGAAGAGAAGAAGAAGATGGGAGCAATTGAAGATCAAGCTCTCACCATTCAAAGAAGATCCCTCAAGCGACGAGGAATGTGAAGAACTGAATTCTTGAAGAACCTCTTATCCATCTTATCATTTGGATAAGAAATGATGATGTCATGAATGAAGAAAATGATGAAGTAGAAGGATCAAGAATGAGTCTACCCATGAAACGAATAAAAGATAAGTATTCAATTGTCATTTCATGATATTGTTTTGTTATGCATTTGTTTATATTCAGTTGATGTATTATGCATGATAGGATGTTTGCATTAATGACAGTATACTACTAATATGCATGTGATGGGTAAGTAGCTCATGGTGCTATACAACGCTCCATTGCTACTTATCTAGAATGAAACCTCTTTGCTGACATATTGGATTAGTGCACAATCTCAATGATGTCATGGTAGATATGGATGAATGTTGTATTGATCAAACAATTGCATGATGCATAAGAATTTGTCGCTATGCATATGTTTTATGAAATAGTTCTAACCATGCAACTGGTGCATTTGAATTGGGCTACACAGATGCAGATTGGGCTGGAAGTATCTCAGACAGGAAAATCACATCAGGTAGATGCTTTTGGGTCTGCTATGAGTTCATGGTTTAGCAGGAAACAGTCTAGTGTTTCTCTTAGCACGGCTGAAGCAGAATACATAGTAGATTGCTCTGCTAAGTTGTGAAGTCATATGGCTTCAGAAGCTGGTATCAGGTCGAAGTTGGTATCAGGTCTCTTTGACCTGAAGATGGATACTACGATGATTCTATGGGATAACCAGATTTGTGATGATAGAGAACCCCGTGTTCCGTTGTAACACATAGAAATCCAGTATTTCTACGTACGAGATAAGATGCAGATGATGATGTTTCAGTATTCCCATACTAAATATATAGATGATGTTTCAGTATTTACATATTGTAGATGCAGATGATGGTGATTCCGTATTTCTATACTGAATATAGAGATGATGATGCTTTCAGTATTTCTATACTATAGATGATGATGCTTTCAGTATTCACATACTAGAGATACAGATGGTGATAGTTCAGTATTCACATACTGAAGATGTAGATGATGATGGTTTAGATGATGATGTGCTGACGAAGCCTATGTCTCGAGTAAAGTTCGAACACTTTCGAGACAAGCTTGGTGTAGTTCTGAAGAACCTTCCTCGAAAGGGGGAGTAGTGATGTTGCAGTGGGATTGTATCATCCCTGGGCATCTTCCCTAAAGTGATTCGGTGACCTCGGTCCTCGAGAATGAAGAGGGATTGTATCATCTCGGAACATCTGTCCAAAAGTGATCCGGTGACCTCGGTCCTCGAGAATGAAGAGGGATTGTATCATCCTGGGACATCTGTCCAAAATAGATCCGGTGACTTCGGTCTTCGTGAATGTGGTGGGATTGCATCATCCCTGAACTTCGGTTCAAAATGTATCTAGAGGTATCGCCCCCCATGAATGTGGTGGGATTGCATCATCCCTGAACTTTGGTTCAAAATGTATCCAGAGGTCTCAGCCCCCGTGAATGTGGTAGGATTGCATCATCCCTGAACTTCAGTTCAAAATGTATCCGGAGGTCTTGGCCCCCGTGAAAGTGGTGGATTGCATCATCGCTGGTTCTTGGTTCAAAATGTATCCAGAGGTCTCGGCCCCTGTGAAAGTGGTAGGATTGCATCATCCCTGAACTTCGGTTCAAAATGTATCTGGAGATTTCGGCCCCCGTGAAAGTGGTGGATTGCATCATCCCTGAACCTCGGTTCAAAATGTATTCGGAGGTCTCGGCCCCCGTGAAAGTGGTGGATTGCATCATCCCTGAATCTCGGTTCAAAATGTATCCGGAGATCTCGGTCCCCGTGAATGTGGTAGGATTGTATCATCCTTTAACTTCGGTTCAGAAGGGATCCGGTGACTTCGGTACTCGAGAACGTGTGTTGATTCCGTAATTCCTAGAGGAAGGATTGTCTGAGTTCCACATCTGTGTTGATCGCATAATTCCAAAAGGAAGGATCGTTAGTAACTCCGTAAAGACCTAAATCCCGTAATTCCAAAAGGAAAGATCATTGAATTGATCCCGTAATTCCAATAGGAAGGATTGTCTGAGTTCCACAGATGTGTTGATCCCGTAATTCCAATAGGAAATATTGTCTGAGTTCCACAGATGTGTTGATCCCGTAATTCCAATAGGAAGGATTGTATGAGTTCCACATTTGTGTTGATCCCGTAATTTCGAAAGGAAGGATCGTTAGTAACTCCGTAAAGACCTAAATCCCGTAATTCCGAAAGGAAGGATCATTGAATTGATCTCGTAATTCCAATAGGAAGGATTGTCTGAGTTCCACAGATGTGTTGATCCCGTAATTCCAATAGGAAGGATTGTCTGAGTTCCACAAATGTGTTGATCCCGTAATTCCGAAAGGAAGGATCGTTAGTAACTCCGTAAAGACCTAAATACCGTAATTCCGAAAGGAATGATCATTAGTAACTCCGTAAAGACCTAAATCCCATAATTCCGAAAGGAAGGATCATTGGTAACTCCGTAAAGACCTAAATCCCGTAATCCCGAAAGGAAGGATCTTGTTGATGTTTTGATGATGTTGATGTTTTGATGATAATGATGTTTTCATGATGATGATGTTTTTATGATGATAATGATGTACTGATCAAAAGATCAGAGTATGATGATGATTACGATGTACTGATCGAAAGATCAGAGTGTGATGATGATGATGTACTGATCGAAAGATCAGAGTATGATGATGATGATGTATTGATCAGAGTATGACGATGATGATGTACTGATCGAAAGATCAGAGTATGATGATGATGATGTATTGATCAGAGTATGACGATGATGATGTACTGATCGAAAGATCAAAATATGATGATGATAACATACTGATCAAATGATCAGTATGTGATGATAACAACGTACTGATCAAATGATCAGAATATCATGATGATGATGCTGTTCGAGAATTGAAGTATGATTATGGTGCTGATCACGATGTTACCGATAAGGTTGCTGATCGAAAGAACAAAATGCTGAAGAAGTTGTTGCTGATCGAAAGATCAAAGTGCTGAAGATGTTGCTGATCGAAATGTTGAAGATGTTGTTGCTGATCGAAATATCAAAGTGCTGAAGATGTTGCTGATCGAAATGTTTAAGATGTTGTTGTTGATCGAAAGATCAAAGTGCTGAAGATGTTGCTGCTGATTGAAAGGTCTAAGTGCTGAAGATGTTGCTGTTTGAAAGGTCAAAGTGCTGAAGATGTTTCTGAAGGTGTTGCTAATCAAAAGGTCAAAGTGTTGAAGATGTTGCTGATCAAAAGGTCAAAAGATGCTGATGCTGATCAAAGAGTTGTTGTCGTTGAAAATTGAAGACGAAGACTATATGATGTTGAAAAGCTTCCAATGATTTATAGATGTGTTACCTTGATGATGTTGATGATGTCCTCTCCTACTATTGTTGTTGTTGTTGTAGAATACCCTTCTCGTTAAGGGGAAGTGTTGAAATATTGTAACTTCGAAGAATATTCTATATGTATCTTTTGTGGTCCCCGATGGTCCTACCAGGAAAACCACTTGTATTATCTTTGTACCCCGATGATTCTAATCGGAAGAACTAATAAGAGTCATGAGGTAGTCCCCTCTAATTGTAAAGGTGGGTCATTAGCACCCCAGTGTGGTTAATTGAGCCTACATGTGTAACTCGAGCCTACATGATTAACTCGAGCCTACATGTCGGATGAGTTAATTAAAGTGAATAGATGAATATAAATAGAAGCGTGGTGCTCCTCATTTGGAACACACACTCTCACTTGTGTAGCGCATTAGTGGAGAAGAGAAGTAGCTGGAGAAGGAGGAGGATCAGGCTTTGATCTCCTTGCTGGTTTTATCTTTTATCTTTTTGGGGCATCTATATTGAGGAAGCTTTTGCTAGGTTTTTCCCTTTAGGGTTTTCCTAGGATAAATCTTTGTGTTCCTTTTGTATGGTTGTGCTTGTCTATCTTTCAGTGATCCTGTTTATATGCTTTTGTTATGAAAATGAAATGAAATACCGATGTCTTAGCTAATCATATGAAAAATTAACACTATGGACAAGGTAGGAAACATGGTTGATGGCATGAAGGGCCCATGCTATCACGATTGATGTCCACCCTTACATTTTGATTAATATAGTATTATAATGTTAGCATGAGTAATGTAAAAGATGAAAGAAAAGGTATTGAAAAAAAATCATGTATGTTAAAAATAAAAACATAAGACACTATTCTACGAATGTAATGAAAAGACAAAAGAGGAGCTCAATGGGCTTGGGGAAATAGAAGGGTCGGGGATATTTGGCGTTCCAACTACCCCTAGCTAAGCCATTCTTCTATTTACCATTCCCCATAAAGGAATATGAGTGCTTTGGTTGAAAGTGAGAGTAAATGATGATCAAGTTCCCATGTGCAAATGAAAGATGAACCAAAGAATCAAAGGATACTATAGCACGCATATTGTAGAGAAAGAAAGAGGTAGATCGAAGCCAACAAAATGCTTGTTTTTTTGCTTGGGTTTCTAGGGTAGATAATGACTCCATGTGTAATGATTTATATTTGTATGTTGTTACTTTGCCATATTACTTTGCATGTGACTTATTGAAGCTGTTGTGTTGTTATTTCAATGGTTTCCAGTTAGTAGTGAGGGCTAGGAGTGGAATTTTTAATGGAGGTCATAGTTTTATTGCATTGCTCAATTGCCTTGTCTAATCCCTATCATTCTTGGATGAGTTCTAGAGCTCAGAGGCCATTTGATGCCATTTAAGAAACGTTGCACTTTTGTAGGAAGTTTCCAAATTGGTGTTTTTGAATCTTGTGGACCATTGGGTGTTTTTCCTTCGTTGTTGGGCGTATTTTCTCTCCCTTGGATTGTTCTTTCTCATTGTTGGGAATTCTAGCTTGTCCCAAGGCCATATGCATCCCCATTGATTGTCAAATTACTCATCACTGAGCATTGTTTGTTTGTTGTTGGGTGTTTTTATCCATTGTCGGGTTGTATACACTTCATGATAGCCAATGCCTCTTACATGTGGACCATATGTTCTATTGTGGGAATTTCTACTTATTGTTGGGCCATATGTATTTGTGGATAGTCCATTTAACTTGCCAATGCAATGATCCCTCTCCTTGTTGGATGTTATGTTTGTTGGGAGGGTCAAACACATCACTTGTTAGCCAATTCAATTTACCAATGGATGATTATCTCTCTTTGTTGGAATTAGTGTTTGTTAGAAGGACCATATGTGTCATTAAACCGATGACTATGGATTGGGGTTGTTATATTTAATGTGGCTATTGAGAGTGAGTTGTCATTAGAGGAAATATTGTGCTAAAATGGGACAAATAAGAAAAATTGTGTTTGTTTAGTTGGAAATTCAATAACCCATAGATTTTAAAATAATCATAAGTTGAAACAATAATAGTTGAAGTGGACATAAAATTTAAGGATGTTTATATGTTACGTTTTTATTTGACAAGATTTGATCATATATACACCTCACCAAGATCTTAATGAGATGTCTCCATCTAATAAACATATTTGAAATACTAAATCTAGAATATTTTATTATATTAGGGGTAGTCTAAATTGGGAAGATCCATGGAAGATTGCTCGATCCTTTCATTGCGCTCTCACAATTGATTACACAATTTTCAATGGATTTTCCCAATTTCCAAGCGACGTGAGATATGGATTCAACGAATAATATACCTCACAGTGGACACATGCAATTGAATTTGAAATCTCACAAATAATCATTGTGCAACCTCATCGCTCATGTTGTGTGATCTCATCTCCCAACATATCACGCTCTAGTTGAAAAGAGATGCATGCTATAAAACTTTTGCACCAGACAAACCTAACCTCTAAGTTCATTAGATTGATTTTTTGCTAGAATGCCAGTGTTATAGATGATTTTACCACACATGGTGGATCACACCTTTATGGCCTTCCCTATCCCTCTGCAGACTCTCTAGACCCCATGGACCATTTTTGTACCTTTGATGTTTCCAAGACCATCCTTAAAAACATGCATTATTTGCTATACGCGATTTTTAAACCTGTTCTCGCGTATATACGCGGATATGACCTTCAAACCCGTGTACATCGGGGTGTGTGCAAAAGGCCAAATAGTTTTGGAGTTTTCCTTGATGTGGATCCGAGTCATTTGTCTCTTGGCCTTCCATATGCCTTGAGATTTCTCAGATTTGACCTTCCATTACCCCATTGAAGCACTATATAAGGAACCCTTTGGGTACATTGAAAGGGGGAGGAGTTGAAGAGTAAGAAAACTATAGTCCATTGTTGCTGGAGCTTATACTTGAGTCTACATCCCTTTGTCCCTTGGAGCACTTTGTGTTCTTCCCAAGCTTGCCTTTTGCTTGTGAGCTTGCTATCGAGAGATGGATGATTGAAGTGGTGGAGGCCCAGGTGGAGAACTCAGTTTCTCTGGTTCGCAGACGTGCCGATAGAGGTTGCCACTATTGTAATCTTTGATTTATATTAATAGAAATATCTTTTCTTGTCCCATAATGTGTATTTAAATGAGTATTGAATCCATGGATGCTTTTAAATGCTTATATGTTATTGATTGTATATGTTAGAGTAGGTCTAACACAATTATATAGCATGCTTGTCTTGTTTGCTGAATGTTGAGAGAGCAAATTGCTAATACAAGCGAGAGTGGAAAAACTCAATGGGGATCTACATCAACCATCCAGAATAATGTATGTTTCAAGATCCTTTAGTGTTAGATGTTTGGTTTCTCTTGCATATGGGAGATGATTGATTTCTGTGGTTACTCTGTCTGTTGTGGTACCCCAAGCCATAGGAAGTTTTCTTCGTAACTGAATTGGTGACCATATTAGGGAGTTCCTATTCATTTTTTTGGGGGGTTTTTATTGGCATTCAATGTTCTTGAATTGCTCTTATTTCTCTGTTTCTGAGTCGGGTCTGGGGGCATGTTTTCCTAGTGGTGTCTGATAGGAGTAAATTTTGTCTCAGTTGGTATGCGTGCCTTCTTTTTTAACTATTTTTCTTCCTGTATGCAAGTTTTGTCTTCACAGTCGTGTGTACACGTGGTTTTTACTGGGATATCCACATATATACACGGGTTTTCTTCACACAGTCATGTATGCCCTAAGTTTTGCCTTTTTGGGGAAGATTAAGTGTTGTTGGGTGAGTTTGGATAATTGCTGAGTCTTCTTGGATGCTTTTGGAGTCTGTATACACCTCTATTTTTGACCAGAGACGCTTTTTAGTTTGCATTTTTTTTAGAATGTTCTTGTCATTGCATTTTCTATTTTTTGTTTTGAGATTAGTGCATTAGGTCTCTTTTACCTTAGTGCTTTGCTTGGATGTTGTCTGAATAGTGCTTTCAGAGTCTGGGGGTTGTAGGGTCATACTTTTGCTTTATTATCTCATTTTAATTCAAAAAATACAAAAATATTTGCTTTTTGCATCATTTTGCATTTTGCATGGTACTTGCACTAGGTTTGCTTGGAAAAATATTTGTTAGAGTTTCATATAGGAATGATTACATCTTCATTTGAAGGAAAATTTTGCATTTCACGTAGTAACATACCTCGTTTTTCATTCGACACGATGCATTTGCATTGATTGTTAGGTGTGCATTTTACTTCTTGTTGCGTCATAACACCATTAGTTACACGATCATTTGCCCTTTTGAGTAATAATCCAATTAGAATCAACGGATAATAAAATGAATTACACTCTTTTCTTTTATAGGGTGCACCAACAAGATTAGGTTTTAGGGTCTTGGAATAGTTCATTATGAGTAAATTATCCAAGACCACTAAACAAAACATGTATGTGTTTGTCCAGGTGAGAGTGTGAAATTCCTTGGTATAATTAGTGTTTCTTAAGATCCTCCTCTTACAAGGGAGTTAAGCACAAGGCAGTGTGAGCGGTTAATGATCGGGATTACCCCTAGTCATAACTGAGTAGCACCGGAGATATTTCTAGGATTGTATTCATATCTGGGGACTCTTTTGGGATTTTCGGGATTTGCTACCCTACCCATACGGTCAATCCTGCCTGCGACTGTCCACCTGAGAATTGATTATATTGAGGTGACCTTAGTTTCCTTACCTAGGTTATCGAGGGGGTACTTCGCAGAGGTCATTCTACAGGTGTCCTGGCTAGGTAGGGGTTGGAAAACATAGCCGCTATATGCGTTGAAGCTGAGGGCCACTATAATTGGTTACGAACCTCCGCTTTTTGTGTATGGGAGTCTCAAGCCTCTCCTAGGAGAGACATACCTGCTTCATTCGGGAGCTCACATATCCTACCCTTGTTTGCTTATGATATGGCTTTACATTGTATAGGTGTATTCTATGTGCACGCTAGTTTGCCTAATTAGATAGAGTCTTTTTAATTTTTTGAGTCATTGTGGATTCAGGTGCTGCACTTCGTCGTTCTCGTTGTTTAGCAGGACTTCTGCCTTCCACATCTCCTCCTCCTTTGGGAGAGAGAAACAGATAGTCCGGGTGGACTACTTCTCACATTGATTCACACACGATGGGAGATCGCGAGGATGAAATTCCTGAGATGTCTTCTCCACCTCAAGAGGTTGGGGATGTAGATTCTACTCCTGTATATGATCCTTCACCAGAAATACCTTCACATTCTGGTTATGATCCCTCATTTACAGGTCGCCGGTATTGGTTACTGGGTGACGAGACTCATAATGAACCCACAAGCACTAATTATATTCGTTATGGCATACCTGATATCCCTGCACACGATCCGGCTCATCATGCCGAGTCAGAAATGGAACCTAGCACTACGCCTGGGGGCACTCCTATTCCTTTCCATGTGGAGAGATTTGGGAGCACTAGTCACATTGCACCTTCCATCCTAGTGGTGGAAGCTACCTTACATGTCCGTACTAGACCTAGTGTTAGTAGTCATATGTGGATACCAGAACCGAGATGAGTGACCATAGGGAATACCACTTACATCCCTTCACATGTCCCTTCATCCTCAAGCCATACTCCTTCGAATGCATTTTTGACAACCCTTCCTCCCTCTCATTCATGTGGTCCTTCAGGCTGAAATATTCCTACTAGCCATGTTCGTATTACGACTGCTCGCATGGTAGTATCTCAGAGTCAAGTGCCTCCTGTTGTATCGGGAGGTCATATTCCTGTTTCTGGATCGTCTCACGGTCCATCGCAAGGGGTTCCCCATATCCCTAATTATGGAACTTCTCATGGGACTTCCCATGGGACACCTTATGGAGCTTCTCATGGACAATATTATGGACCGTAGTATGGACAGAACTATCAACCCTATGGGTACGAGTATTAACAACCCGCTTACTCCTCTAATTATGGGTTTGTAGCACCGCATAGTCAAGGTACACCACATCATAATGCTTCCATGCAGCCCTACACGGGACAAACGGGAGGAGGATATTATGGCCAAGGCCATGGTATTTACAACAGTCAGCGTTATATGAACCAAAACTATCAGGGAGTGTGGCATAGACCAACTCAAACTAGGCTCCCTTTCCTCGCAACGTTAAACTTACCTGACTTATCAAGACTCATGAACGATCCGGTATCTCATGACCCGGCTTGGCCGGCTGTCCCTAACAAGCTTCCATCGGACATTCCCAAATTCAAGGGAAAAGCAGGAGAAGATCCTAGTGAACATGTCACTACTTTTCACCTTTGGTGCTCTTCCAATTCCTTACATGATGACTCAATCCGTTTAAGGCTATTTCAACGCACTCTCACCGAGCCTGCAGTGAAATGGTATATAGAGTTACTAAGGGGGGCCTTCGTTTTGTTCGATGACCTTGCTATGACTTTCCTCAATCACTTTCAGCTACCCATGCGTTACGACGTTGGTATAGAACTCTTGTCAACATTTCGACAAGACAAAGCCACACATATCTCGGACCATATCCAAGAGTGGCATAGATGGGAGAGGTTGATCAAAGCTTTCATACCGCCAGAATTTCTCCTTGAGTGGTTCCTCAAATCGTTACTATCTTACATCGCGAAGGATGTTTCTATATCCAAAGTCCAGAATGAGGAACAAGCGATTTTTAGGGCACAAAAATTGGATTTGATTTATGCTCAATACAGACTTTTGTATGAGATCATACCTAATGCTCCGCGTTCTAGTTTCGATCCCAAGATCAAGCCTAGACCACATGCCGATGGAATTGTGGGTTGTACAAGTTCCAAACCTACGGATTCGATTGTGAAGCAAGTGAGTCAATTGTCTATTAATCAATCCGCTTCGGGACAAGCCATGGCTTCGTCTCAATCCACCCAAACCACGAGTGTACTTTCCGTGCAATCGTCGGACCAGAAGAGCAACCAACAGCCCGAAAGGAATAAGAAAAATGGCAAAAATAATCGTAAGGGTGGGAATAAGAATGAAAATACCAATTTTAATGACAAGAACGCCCGCAATGCTGGGGGACAAGCAGTTTAAACGTAAGGTTAAGTTTCCTTGCAAATTGTGTAAGGAGGACCACCTCACTCACTTGTGCCCTCATATGGAAGATGCCTCAAGATTCATAGCACAGGGCCCAATTGTGCTAACCAATCATTTACCCCATAATCAAAATATGAACTCGAGGACCAATGATCCTAATTGTGCGTCAGGCGGAGATCAAAATCCGCTGGAAGCCAATACTGGTCATGGTTGCATCAACATGGTACATGCTACTAAGGTTGTGACTTGTGCGAAAGATTATGGTTCGTCACAACTGGACCTTGGAAAAGAACCCGCTCCACCCCAGAGCCCTTTGCATATCGAAAACCCTATGGATAACCTGAAATTTCACCTCGCATTCCTAAGGGAGTCCTAAATCGTTTGGGGCACAATCCTAATGCCCGAGCTGCCTAAAACTATTCCGTTGTCGAGGATTTGGGCCAAAATCCTTGTGCGATGTCCGCACTTGAAGTACTTCAGAGTTGTCCTATGCAAAGGAAAGCCTTGCTTTCTGCTCTTGGAGTTAATGACGATAACTCTTCTTCAGTCATCAAATTTTAAACCATGGGACTACAACCTCACTTGCCTTACTACGTGTCTCTTTTGATTCATGTAGAGTGTCTTAATATGACTGTCAAACGCATTGTGATTGACGAAGGCGTTGTTGCTTCCGTGATGTCTTTGTCATGCTGGAAGAGTTTGGGTTCTTTCGAGTTGTCTAATCTGCTACCATGTTCACTGCGTTTGATGGTAGTTCTTTTCGGCTACACGGGATTCTTCCTTCTCTTAAGGTCCAATTGGGAGGGAAGACTGTCGCGATAGAGGTTGAGGTGGTTGATGCGCCCCTTGACTACAATATTTTACTGGGCTGAAATTGGATGTATAGTATGCAAGCCGTAGCCTCTTTTCTATTTCGAGTAGTATGCTTTCTATTTAATGGGAATATTGTTACGATTGATCAGACATTGTTCCGTAATC
The DNA here is from genome assembly GCA_001517045.1 of Pseudotsuga menziesii. Classification (NCBI taxonomy): domain Eukaryota; kingdom Viridiplantae; phylum Streptophyta; class Pinopsida; order Pinales; family Pinaceae; genus Pseudotsuga; species Pseudotsuga menziesii. The sequence goes on from LPNX010120248.1 coordinate 484,207, forward strand.
CGAGTGTCAGTGCATCATTGGGAGCTTATATTTCGATTATCGATCATTCTCAGCCGACAACTATGTATCCATCCCTTATGGGGACCTTTAGTTGTCCCGTGCCCGTTCTTATGATTGGATCTAGTTTCGGTGGGGCTTCATCTTCGTTGAAGTCGGTGTCTTTTCGCACTACCCATATGGAAGATCCTTGGATTCTTCCTTCACCGAGTCCTTTGAATGGACCTGTCGAAATGGATGTGCCGTTTCCTGCAGCAATGATAGCATATCAAGCGAATTTTGATTGTGTTGCAGAGCCTAGTCCTTCCTATTCGCGGACGAAGGAGGAGGATCCATATGTGTTGCATGCATAGGCAGTTGAGTCCTCTCACGCACATGATTTCCTTGATGGTGTTTTTCCATCAGATGAAGCCATTATTGAGGCCATGTCGGGGGTTGAGCCACCTTGGGAAGAGTTGCATCATAAATCATATTTTTTTCCTGAGCTTAACTATTTGGAGCATGAGGACTATAGGGAGATTATTAATGAGAAGATTGGTAGTCTCGTGGTTCCATTGAGCTCTCCTGGTCAGATGGCTGATGGGAACATGGCAAACCTATCACTTACTATTCCTATCAATATTTCTTGCGATCCTGACAAAGTTGAGAATGTCTACATTGGGGCGGATTGTTCCCCTGATGAGATTAAGGAGTATACTGAGCTTTTTTAAAGAGTTTCGTCACATCTTTACTTGGTCATACGAGGAAATGCCGGGTATTGACCCTCATATTATCGAACATGAAATTAATACTTATCCGAATGCGAAGCTTGTTCGACAACATTTGTGTGCGGTGAATCCTAGAAAAGCACCCGCTATTAAGGCTGAGATAGAGAAGTTGTTAAATGCCAGTTTTATCTATCCCGTTCCCTTGACGGAGTGGGTTTCAAATCCTGTTCCGATGGATAAGAAGCAGGGAGCGATCCATATATGCACTGATTTCTGTGATTTAAATCGTTCTTTTCCTAAGGATAATTTTCCCACACCATTTATTGATCAGATTTTGGATGAGTGTGCGGGAAGCGAGGTATTCTCCTTTATGGACGGTTTTTCCAGATATAATCAGATTCAGATCAAACCCAAGGATCAACATAAAAATTCATTTATTTTCCCTTGGGGTATGTTTGCATATCAGAAGATGCCTTTTGGTCTTAAAAACGACGAAGCCACCTTTCAGCGGGTTATGACCTTGATTTTTCATGATCTCAAAACAATTATCGAAGTGTATTTGGATGATCTTGCTGCTCATTCTCGTCTGAGAGTGCGTCATCCATACCATTTGAGATTAGTATTTGAGAGATGCCTTCATTACCGGGTTAGGTTAAATCCTCATAAGTGCATCTTTTGCGTAACCGTTGGTCGCTTTCTAGGGTTCATTGTATCCAAGGAGGGTATAAGAGTCGATCCCTTAAAGGTTGAGGCAATACTTCAATTGTCTCCCTCGCGTAATATTAGACATATTTAGTGTTTGCAAGGCATGGAAAATTTCTTCCGGAGATTCGTGGTTAACTTTGCCAATTTGAATAAAGGCTTTATGCATCTTCTAAAGAAGGACACTATTTTTTGCTGGGATGAGTGAGCCCAAGAGTTATTTGATGCTCTTAAGCGAGCCTTAGCATCGGCCCCCGTGCTTAGTCCACCTTACTATAGCCGTGATTTTTTATTTATGTGGCCGTGTCCATGGAGACGGTTGGTATGGTTTTGGTTTAGGAGGATGAGGAGCTCCATGAGCATGTCATATATTATTTGAGTTGGAACCTTATTGATGTGGAAATACATTATTCTCATGTAGAGAAACTTGCCTTGGCCACCGTTCACGTGGTTCAGAGATTGAGACTTTACATTCTCCTTTTCCAGACCTTGGTGGTAGCTCATGTCAATCCATTTCAGTTCGTCCTCACTAGAAGGATGATTGGAGGAAAATATAATAAGTGGATTGTCATTTTTCAAGAGTTTGATCTCGAATTCATTTCGGAAAAATCAAAGAAATATTTGATTTTTGCGGAGCTCATTTCTGATTTTTCAAGTGTGGAGGAGGAGGAGGTTTATGAAGATACATTTGTTGATGAGCATATTTTCCTTATCTCAACTTTGGACCCATGGTATGGATATATCATTATATATTTGCAAACATTGAAGGTTCCTACTCACCTTTCATGGGATGAGCGACGATGATTACGTCATGTATCTAAGAACTACCTTATAGTGGATAACACTTTGTATCACCGTGGGGTAGATTCCATTTTACGTCGTTGTTTAACCCATGTCGGGGCTGAGGTTGTGCTGAATGATTGCCACGGAGGGGCGTGTGGTGGTCATTTATCTGGGCTTTCTAAAACCCAAAAAATATTGAGAGCGAGATATTTTTGGCCGTCGATCTTCAAAGATTGTGTCAATGTAGTCAATAAGTGTCACCCTTGCCAGGTGTTTGCACGCAATATACACTTGCATCCTGCCCCATTACATCCGATTATCATCGTCAATCCCTTCACCAAGTGGGGGCTTGACTTCATGGATTGCAACCCAGCTTCAGCTTGGGGGCGTCATCACATTATAGTGGCTGTTGATTATTTCATGAAATGGGCTGAGGCTATGCCCACGGTTAAATACGACGGTGAGACAGTTGCGCATTTTGTGTTCAACCAAATTATTACTCGGTTCAACATTCCAAACGAGCTAGTCACCGACCATGGAAGGAACTTTCAGAATAGAAAGATGGAAGAGTTGGCTTCGAAGTTAGGGTATAAGCAGGAGCGCTCCTCTCCTTATTACCCTCAAGCGAATGGACAGGTTGAAGCAGTGAATAAATCACTTAGGTCCATTCTCCAATGAACCATCGCACAAAGCAAGATGAATTGGCATATCATGTTATATCCTGCTTTGTGGGATTATAGGACCGTGGTTAAGACTACCACCAATTTCTCTCCATATCAGCTCGTACATGGGGTGGAGTCTGTCTTGTCGGTTGAATGCGAAATCCCTTCGTTGAAGCTAGCTATAGAGCTTTTACTAGACACTTCCACATTGGAGGAACGCTTGGTCCACTTAGAGTAGCATCGAGATGCCTTAGTGGCTCTAGAAGTAAATAAGTGTTTCGTTAGGGTCCAATATGATAAGTCTGTCCATCTGAGGAGGTTTAGTGAAGGTGATTTGGTCCTTTTGTGGGATCAAGCTAAAGAACCCTTGAGGGCAGGGAAGTTTAATCCCATGTGGCATGGTTCTTACGTAGTCAAACGTGTGTTAGAGAAGGGCACCTATGAACTGGTGGATTATGAAGGGACAGCCTTGGCGGAGACTAGAAATGGGCTCTATCTTAAAAAATACTATGCATGATCTTCAGCCATGGCTGATTATTGTATATTTTGTACAGTTTTTTGCATAGTTATGTTTTCTTATGGTGATCGGGTTTGTTGATTAGCTTTAATTTCTTATGGAAAATGTCAATGGAGTCTTCTGCTTACATAGGATTCGCTGATGGTGCTGGCCGCCACACTCAAAATTCAGCTTCTGCTGCTTGGGTGATTTATACTCCTACGGGTCAGGTATTGTCTTCAGGAGGTGTATGTTTACGACCTTCTTCGAACAATGTTGCTGAGTATAGTGTCATTATCGAGTTATTGCGGGATGCCATTTCACATGGTGTTCTCTCTCTTGAGGTATGTCCTGATTCGTAGTTATTAGTTTCAAAGCTTAATGGCTTGTATCATATTAGGGATCTGACATTATTACAAATATTCTTACATGTGAGATTGTTAGAACGACAATTTGAGAACATAACATACATACATGTTTCAAGAATTCTTAATCAAGTTGCTGAATCATATGCTAACGATGTGTTAGATTGGAATTTGTTTCATAGACCATAAGCATATCACAAACATACATTTTTACACATATGTAAATAAATAAAATCGATCATCATTTTTTTAATTAACCATCCAAAATATGACATCATAATACATAAGTGTCATAATACAAAAATGGGGCTTCTGAGCAACCAAAATATAATACATGGTAGTAAAAAAATGAAGCACTCTTAGGTCTCTAAGCCTGTGGAGGAGGAGGGGGGTTCTAATCGTGGTAGCACACCATGACTCTAGCTAGTCGTCGGAATAACCGAACCCATGCTCGTGGTACATCAACCACCCGACGTTGCATGGCCTCAGGCAAGTCCTCGACTTGCGCCATGGGTACCCTGTGTGTCAAGCGTACAAAATTTGTGTTGATGCTTTGGAGCATCTGCTCCGCATCCACACCCATGATGTCATCTCCTCTTCCCCTCCGTCTACGACGAGGGAAACCGTCAGGCCGTCGTGGTCCAACATCTGCATATACATGAAATATTGTCACTGTGTCGTCACACCAAAAATGTCTTTTGAGTCAATATATAAAAAAACACAATTTTTTTTTAATAATTCAAAAAACTTAAAAAGAGGGTTTGGGATTTGTTACCTATGTCACCATATGCCACTCCTGGTGGTAGAGGAATGTATGGATCTCCTCGGAAATCTATTCCCGCATAGGGATAATCATCGATGGAAATAATCTACCGCCGCCACCATGGAAAGAAGTCTGCTGGGTAGGGGTTAGCCACCCTACCTCCACCCAGTCTGCGCATAACATTTATCCAATGTAGTTGGGCCTGATATTGAAATCCGTGTGGAGGAATCTCCAATCTAGGGCTTAACCCTGGTACATGCTCAAAGAATAACGTATTCAGTATGCTGCTGAAACCAAAGTTTTTCACCCTGCCGATCTTGCAGTCACTGAGTTGCTACTTCATGTTACTCAACAATGTAGTGCTCCAGTCGTACACTGTGGGTCTCATACACTCCACTGCATAGAACATCAATGGCCGTGAGGCCTGGTGGAGTGATGCTAGACTAGCTATCCTTCTGAGTGCCAATAGTATGGCCTTCAGTCCTAGTACCTGGATGGAGTTTATTAGGATTTGACTCCCAACATTTTATGTGTCTGGAAAATAGTATACTGCAATGTACTCATCAATGGTAAGGCCACCTCTGGGCCTGCGAGAGCGTAGGTTCACCACCTCTCCCCATTGGGATAATCCAGTAATAAAATATATGTCCTCTACCTCTATAGTGAGAGACATCCCGTCGATATGAAAAGAATCTGAGTCTGGATCCCAGTAGTCTACTAGCATCTGTAGGAGCCTTGGTTTGGCCCTTAGGCTACCAAGACACCAAAAATTATATATACCGTATGCATGAAGAGATTATTGAGCCATTAAGTCACCTTGGACAACCACTTCTACATCTCCATGTTTCCTCTCTCTCCATTCTAGAACCATCCTGCACATTAAAATTGATTTTTGGTCATTAGATACCTTAAAAAACCTTGTGCGTGGCCGCATACACAATTATTTGCAAAACAGCTGCGTATGTACGCGGTTTTGGGAGGTTTTTCCGCATATGGCCAGCCCTATACGCAGAAAAAAACCCTGATATTCACGTGGTCCAAAACGACCATTTTAGACTGGATTAAAAATTAAATTTGACCATGGAAATTCAAAAAAATTGCATGAAATAGAAAAAGGAGGACATGAGGAGTTACCTAGAAGAAACGGTGTCGAATTTCGCCGGACGAAGCTCTCGTAATTCACGTTGGAAGTTTTCAGCTCCAATGGGTAAAAATTTCAAATGATTTTGGAATTTTTGAATTTTTTACTATTTATAATTTTTTTTTGAATTTTTTGAAAATTTTTACCCACTTTCTATAGTTTTGGACCGTTTTTGACCATTTTGGACTAATTTGATGATGTAGGAGTCCCTTTTGACCCGTTCGTGCCAATTTCACGTATTATGTCTAAACTGGCATATTACATCCGTTTGCAATTTGCATGACCTTATGACCGTTTCATTATAAACTTAGGTACGAACCCATTCTATCTTGTCATGGAACCTCCTTTTTGCTTTTAGAAGTGACATGATGTGAATGGTAGAGCTTGACCATACATGGGTGCCCTAGTTAGCTCCTATTTTGCATTTGGTGCCCATGCTGACATTTTTTTCCTTAGGGTGTGGGAGTCCTTTGTATAGTATCGCCATGACTTTGCACAAGAGACTCATACTCTTGATCTTTTTGCTGGCCTTTTTCCCCAGGACTCCCTTATGTCAAGTTGTAATTGCATTATCATGAGTTTTTCTTGCCTTATTGAGCCTTATGCCAGCTTCTCTAACTTTGATTGTCAGCTATATAGCTCGAGCTTGTCTCATGTCTAGCCACGCAGAGCCATTTTACATATCCTTTGTAGCTTGATTCCCCATTTTTTACCGGGAGAGGAATTTCCCCCGAGTGTCGCTATCCTACACATGTGTCCTTGCATTGAGCATAGGTATGTTCCGCTGCTTGGAACTAGTTTGTTTGCCCCTTGACACTCGTCTCCTCCTAGTCTGTAACTATAGAACACTTTTATTCTTTTTCAAGCTTTTCAAAATATTTGAAAAAGCCCCCCCCCAAAAAAAAACCAAAAAGACGGATAGGAAAATATGTTATCTTTGGCAGTAGTCGAGTCGTGTCACCTTCAAACAAAACACTGTATATCACATCCGTTGGTTGGGTTAATAGTTTGACTTTAGGAGTTGTACTCATTTCTCTGAGTTTATCTCCACTGACTGGTTAAGCTTCCAGTCCCTATGGAGCCTCCGTCGATGCCTCCTGTGTCGCAGAGATGTCCTAGTTTTGTATATTGAGTCTATGTTGCCTACATTCAGTCACTATTCTCCCTTATCCTCTTGTTTGAAGGAAGTTGAAACCTGAGTTGGTCATTCCTTAGTTCTCTTGACTTTGCATGTCAGCCATTCTCGGTACTGATACTGGTTCGTGCACATTATGATCGAGTCCACATTATATAGCTTTGCTGAGTACCTCGTGTTGGATGATGAGGGATGCATTAATGCCCTCCTTCCAGCGGATTTCATCCCATCGACTTCAGATGATTTATTCTAGGATAGAAATCTGGAGTCATTTTTAAGTGCCTTGAGACTTGTAGTCATCAGTGGCAGGTTATCTCGCCATCGATAGTTTTGTGAATACATCAATGTCCCCTGATCGATGGATCCTTTCAAGTGTTCAACCTCAACAAATTTATTCACACTTGTTAGTTTGCACTCTAGTACCTTGATTCCCATTTTCATTATTGGTGGGTGATCTCGCGTTTGTTAACGGTATACATCAATGACCGGTAATTAGATGATGGACTACTATGTTCGACCTTGACACCTCTATTCACATTGTAGGACATGTACTCATAGCGGATTGTGTAGAAGACCTTCCAGATTGGTGGCATTTCATATATGCTACCTCCTTGATCGTGCCGGTGTTCATTAGATTTAAGCTCTAGTGACTTGACTCCAGTGTATGTCAGATATCTTCAGCCATTATGGAGATCTTGACCCATTATATATCTTCAACTTTCATGAAGATCATGATCCTTTGTATATCTTCATCATGGAGATTCTGATCTATCTATATTTTACGTGTCGATGACCACACATGTCATATTTTGTATCATGCCTATTCGTGGCCATTGTACTCTTATGTATCTGGGACCACTATATCTACTTGCAGTTATGTGCAGAGTTTGATTATTGTATTATACTGTTGGATGGCTGATTCTTCCAACTGGATCTTCATCACTCCACTTTTGGGATGGACTTATAATGTATTTCGACCATCGTATCACCCCTCTAACCTCACACATTAAGGGGAATCTGTTATAACTGATTTTACCACACATGGTGGATCACACCTTTATGGCCTTCCTTGTCCCTCTGCAGACTCTCTGGACCCCATGGACCATTTTTGTACCTTTGATGTTTCCAATATCATTCCTAAAAACATGCATTATTTGATATACACGACTTTTAAACCTATTCTCGCGTATATACGCGGATATGACCCACAAACCCCCGTACATCGGGATGTGTGCAAAAGGCCAAATAGTTTTGGAGTTTTCCTTGATGTGGATCCGAGTCATTTGTTTCTTGGCCTTCCATATGCCTTGAGATCGCTTAGATTTGACCTTTCATTACCCCATTGAAGCACTATATAAGGAACCCTTTGGATACATTGAAAGGGGGAGGAATTGAAGAGCAAGAAAACTATAGTCCATTGTTTCCAGAGCTTATACTTGAGTCTGCATCCCTTTGTCCCTTGGAGCACTTTGTGTTCTTCCCAAGATTTCCTTTTGCTTGTGAGCTTGCTATCGAGAGATCGAGGATTGAAGTCGTGGAGGCCCAGGTAGAGGACTCAGTTTCTCTGGTTCGCAGACATGCCGACAGAGGTTGTCACTATTGTAATCTCTGATTTATATTAATAGAAATATCTTTTCCTATCCAATAATGTGTATTTAAATGAGTATTGAATCCATGGATGCTTTTAAATGCTTATATGTTATTGATTTTATATGCTAGAGTAGGTCTAACATAATTATATAGCATGATTGTCTTATTTGCTGAATGTTGAGAGAGAAAATTGCTAATACAAGTGAGAGTGGAAAAGCTCAACGAGGATCTACATCAACCATCCATAATAAGGTATGTTTCAAGATCCTTTAGTGTTAGATGTTTGGTTTCTCGTGCATATGGGAAAGGATTGATTTATGCGGTTACTCTATCTGTTGTGGTACCCCAAGCCATAGGAAGTTTTCTCCGTAACAGCCAGTATAGAGGTATTCTACAACACTTGTGCACCAAACAAATTCAACCTTTGAGTTCATTATATCCACTTTTTCACCACAAGTCCATCATATTGAGAAGGAAAACAACACAAATTTTGAGTCAATAAACTTATGGAAATCAGTAATGTTTGACATGGAGAATAAAACAAGATGCAATTGGTAGAGTGATTGCAACGTGGTTGTCTCATTGGAGTGATTGGTAATTTCCCACAACGATTCAACATTTGGTGGACCACTGAATTAAGAAAAATAGGATTGCATGTTGTTCACTTCAAGGGGATAAATTTACAATTGAGGGTGATTAGAAACTTTGGTAAAAAGAATGAGAACAAGAGTCTAATTGAAGGTTTTATGTACCATATTTTTAAATAAAATTCTTCATTTTGAAGTGGTAATTATGGTCTAGATCCATCTCAAATATGAATAAGGAGATCTAAGGTACACATAATGCTTCTTTGTGATTATGCATGATTTTTTTATGCTTATTATGGGCCATGTATAGTGTTTGACACATTTAATTTGGCAAACATACATGACATGAAGTAAACAAACATAAAAGGCTTGAAAGTTCAAAACACAACATTTCGTTTAAGGATAATAATGCATGGCTTAAATTCTATATGAATCAATAGTTTGTTGAGTGATTGAAATTGAAGCATAAGATTGATTCATTGAGTGGCTAAATTGGCAGTCTATTCTAAAATGAAGTTGTCTGGAATATGAATAAGGAGGTTAGTATTGTAGTATTCATGTCAATCAAAGTTAAAATCATTATAAAATCACACCATGGGGTGCATGATTGGAAGTACCTTACACCCTAAAGTTAACATAAAAGCAACACAGTATAACATAATAGTGAGCCAGTGTGAACACAAACAAGTGCAAGCAAGAGAGCCTAATAAAATTGCAAAAGCTACAATATGTAAAGAAGTAAAGCTATCACAAAATGCAAATCAAGAAATTAAATAGCTACAACAATCATTATATGATTTGGAAAACGAGGTGATTGACTTCACAAACAATTTGGTATAAAGACTCAATTGATTGAATTTCTTCAAATACATTTGATTAAATTGTTGATACAACTTGTGATACAAACGTTCTAATAAAAATGGTTGATACTACTTGTGATACAAGTGATGTAATAAAAATGGTTGATAAAGGTACTATGATTGATGACTTCTTACCAAGTTATGAGAATGAATCGGTTATAAACAAAGAATTCACGAACACAAGCTTTGAAGATGAATTACAAGAAGAAGCTTGAAGTGATAGCAACATCAATAAATGCATTAATGAAGGACGTCATGAAGTACAACATGATATTTCCTAGATGATCTTTAGATCTTGGGAATAATGACAATCCAACAAAAAATTTCATTAATTAAGACTTGAATACTTTAGAAGCTAATGAATAAGTTATTCAAGCAATTGATGACAAACATATTTAACAAATTCCTTGTGAATGCCAACTTTTTCATAGAGTTGGACATATAGATGATCAATGTTTTGATCTCCATCCTTGTATTCATTGTGGGAAGACAAATCACCATTCAAACAAATGTAGAAAGAAGTAAAAAGAAAACCATTCTGTCATGGTTGGATAAATTTTTGGTGAGGGAACCAGGAAGACAAGAAGTTGCAGAAATCTTACCATATAGTTAAGAAACATGTATAGACACTTTTGAATGATGAAATTCAATCAATTATTACAAAATGTTATTTTGGGAAAGACAATGGCCCATTCTGAATTGGTACTCCCTTGTACCTTAAGGGGGGAGTACAAAAATGAATGAATGAACAAGATCAAGTGAAAAGTTTAGTGGTCAACTAAAACTACCACATCCATTTATGACATTGGTTCATGGTTAGCCAAAACCACCAAATGAATGACATCAAAATCAACTATTTTAGAAGAATCCATAGATCAAGCTTGGATCCCTTCCACATTCTTCTCATCATGCACTTGACAGAGGGGAATATCATTGATAATAGTCAAGCTTCAAGATTCAAAGTCCTATAAATCAACAATCCAATCAAGCAATTGGCCAACAACTAATCTACAAATCAAATCAAGGAAGTTTAGCATGGCATCTAATCTCCTCTTCAAATAATTATCAAATGATCAAATCATCATTTGGTAATTCTGGCATGTAAATCAATCTCCTCAACAAACTAATACTCATCTCTTCATAGGATGTTCAACACCTAATTGCGTCTAAACTTAGAGAGAACTTAATGATCCTATTTGTTCGTTGATAGTAGAATGATGATACTATTTGTTCACCAAATTAGTAAAATACACCAACTTCTTCTAGAAAAATTAGGGAATGTTCAGACATGAAACTGTTCGCTTCCATAATTTTATCTCTCATTCAAACTTCAACATCCATATTTGTGGTTGTTTAGGAATATCTTCATCTAAAATTAGTTCAAAAGTTTTAGATTGAATATGGTATCGGTTATTGTTACTTTATGGGTATGATTATTCAAACTTGTGATCGAAGGGGGGAGGGGATGCTAGACTATGAGTCCCCATGCAATCACAAAGTCTTATATCACCTCTCATGTGAATTTCTATCCTTATCACTTTTGAGTCGTCATACCTATCCATTGATGAGTTTTGAGTGAGATATAGATCTAGAGGTGACTATGATCCATGTACTATATAATATCGTCATTGGTATGAATATCACTGTTGAAGATGCCTCAATCATTTTCCGCCACTATGTGTCTCTTGTTTGCTTGCTTTATTGTTTAATAGTTATATGATTTGGATGTTTCTAGCTATCATCATTACAATTCAATGATACAACCATTGATCAAATTGCAATTTTTTATTGTTAAAATTGTATTTTTGAATGCACAAAGGATTTAGTTCCCTCATATACTCCTATTACACCCTTATTGTATAATTTCAACAATTAATACATGTGATTATGGCGATTCTTCTAAATTCTACTTGTGTTGCGATGCACATTATGTTTGCTTCTGTGTTTTTTAGTACACCAATTGGTTCAAAAAATATTTGGCCAACTAGCTTCAAATAGTTCCTTGATTTGAAAAGAGTAGGTCTTCCAATCTTAATCCATCTTTCTTTTGGTAGAATATTTACATGCGACCCAAATTTGACTACAAATCCCGAAATATGGGTTCCATGGATTTATAGGTCGAATGGAGGGTCAAAGTCTTCTATATCCATTTCCTTTCAGTGTATATGACATAATTTTTGAACTGGTCGATTCCACTCTTTGTACGTCTTTAAAATTTCCATTAATCTTAGCAGTTGACTAACAAATTGTTCATTTTTAATAGCATGATATTTTTTTCTATCACGACCTTTCCTTCCAATCGGTCTTTTCATGTGCTAATTTGTTTATTACATTGAGATATTTCCTATAGGATTCTCTTTCTTTAATTGGTCATGGGTATGCCTCTTTATTACTTCTATTATTCTATGGTGTACCATTCTTCAATGCAAACCTTGTAACTACTCATATGATGCAGGAGCATCTAGTCAAAATTCTATGTTTGTTGAATAAGTAGTCGATGTGGAGTTTATGCTTCCATATAATTTTCTAGAATATAGGATTAGTTGTTGATTGTTGTAATATGCATTAGGGATGGTTTGAATGTAATAAGGAAAATTTTCCACAGTTTCCCTCGAATCTTGTAAGCGGATGCTCGAGGATATGTTAGTTATAGATTTACTTTCTTAGGAGATCAGATCCTGTTGTTGTGGATCTGACAAGTTTGTTTTGGTTCTATTTAAGTGTAATTGGTCTAAGTGAAAGAGTGTGAAAAAGTGTGCAAGAGTGAGCGAGTGAGAGAAAGAGTGTATGTAACAGTAGTTAATGAAATGAAGAATAAAGTCTTAATACTCTGCATATATGTTTCTATCTGATGTATTCTTTTCAATAACTAGGTGTAGGCTTATTTATTTGTGTGAATGAATCTCCAGTAATGTCCAAATGATTTCTGAAGGTGGAGATATGTATAATTGCATAGAAGAGTGATCTCTTATGAATCAACAAGATTGATACAGTCTGAATTGAAATCTGTGAATTTTAGCAGATCAACAGTTGTGGATGAGTTCCACAAAATAAAAGTGAATATCCGCAACACTAAGGTGAGATCCGCATTTGATATGAGATCGAAGGTTAGGAAATATCCCGCAAGAAATCAATGGCTCAGAAGAATTGCGGAAAAGGGAAGAATTGCGGAAGCCCATTTTGGAAAAATGGGAATGTGTATCCGCAATCCGTAATTGCGGAAAGGGTTTTGCAGAAAGACAATTATGGAGAAATCAATTACGGGAATTGAGTTGCATAACCAATCTATCAGAGAACTCAATTATGAAGATTGAGTTGTGGAATCAGGCTTGCAGAAATTTGGTTGCGGAAGAATAATTGCGGATCCTGCTTGTGGAAGGTGATTTTAAATCAGTATATCAGTCTGAAGAAGAGGACTTTAGGTTTGCTATCTTTCACTTGCCATCAGTTTTGATATCATAGCTAGCCAAAGATGTCTCCAAGACAAGGACAAATATGTGGAGTCCCTGTAGGACGTGGTCAAGGAAGACAAGCTATGGAGACATACACACAAAGGGAATTAAGACAACTCCAAGCTAGGATGGAAGCTATGGAGAGAAGGAATTCGGAGAATACTGACACCAGTGATGAAGAAGAATCCTCTGAAGATGAGTGAGAGGAGGTTGGTGAATAAGTACAAGTATTGAATATGCTGATGAAAGTTTCCAAACAGACCTAGAGTTGAATTTCCTATGTATGAAGGTAATCTTAATGTTGAAGAACTCATGGACTTGATCAATGCTTTAAACAAGTATATTGACTTTGAAGAAATTGAAGATAAAAAGAAGGCGAGATATGCAACGACTAGATTGAAAGGGAATGCAACTATATGGTGGGTTGAACTTCAGATCCACAGAGAAAGAAGAGGTAAGCCTAAAATAAAATCTTGTGATAAAATGCTATATAAAATTAAAAGCCAATTATGCCTAAGGATTATCAGTTGAATCTCGTTAGACAACTACATAATTTTAGACAAAAGGGTATGATTGTTAAAGAATATAGAAAAGAGTTCTTTAAGCTAAGTATTAGAGATGGACAAACAAAAGGAGACATAGAAAGAGTAGATAGATATATAAATGGACCGAGATATGAGATCCAATATGACATCAGCTTGTTGAATTTGAAAACTGTTGAAGATGCTTATCAGGAATCCTCAAGGGTAGAAGAAAAAGTGCTAAGAAAACATAACCAAAAGAGCAAAGGGTGAATTTCAACAAGAGGGAAAATATTTCCAAATAGAGGAGGTAGGACCCCTAAAGATGATGCAAAAGGTTCTAGTACCAAGGATAAACCCAAAGAGGAGGATTCAGAGGAGGAAGAGGAAGAGGAAAAAATAGAGAAGTGAAATGCTATGCATGTGGAGAAATTAGACACATGTCATGGGAGTTCCTAAGGAATAAACCTGCAACTCAGAGGAATGCAAACATTGTTGAAGCTCATGAGAAGTCCAATGAAGAAGCAGATGTGGATAATACTCTAGAGGAAGGAGAATATCTTATGCTGAAGAGAATTTTAGTAAAGACATAGAAGAAAGTGCATGAACCATCCCAGAGAAAGAGTCTTTTTTCAGAACTAAATGCAATTGAAAAGGGAAGTGTTGTAAGATGGTTATTGACAGTGGTAGTACCGATAATTTGGTCTCCACTGAAATGGTAGAGAAGTTGGGATTGAAGAGGATGAAACATCCAACTCCTTACAAAGTGTTATGGTTACAGAAAGGACATAAGCTCTTGGTGAATGAGAAATGCAATGTGGAGTTTCAAATTGGTACTTATAAAGATGTGGTATTATGTGATATAATGCCTATGGATGTGTGGCATATACTCTTAGGGAGGCCATGGAAATATGATAGAATAATTGTTCATGATGGAAGAAAGAACACTTATTCTCTGGAAAAGGATGGAAAGAAACATACATTGTCACCATTGGAGGATGAAGCAGTTCAAGAAGAGTCGAGGTCTAATATTTTGCTGATGACTGGGAAATAACTGTTACAGGAGATCAAGAATGAGGATGAATTAATTTTTTCTCTTGTTGGAAAACCAAAGGTAATTTTAACTTCTACAAATTTTGATGATTTTCCTACTGAAGTTAGAATATTGCTTAACAAATATACTGATATTATTGTGGATGAGTTACCGAATGATTTACCTCATGTGATAAGTATTAGTCATCACATTGAATTAATACCTGGTGCAAGTTTACCTAACAAGGAAGCCTACAGATTAACTCCTCAAGAGAATGAAGAGATCAAACAATAGGTGCAGGAGCTGTTAGACAAAGGTTTGGTGAAAGAAATTTTGAGTCCTTGTGCAGTACCCACTGTGATTAGTCCAAAGAAGGATGGTGGATGGTGAATGTGCACTGAATCCAGATCAATTAATAATATCACTATCAGGTACATCTTTCCTTTACCCTGCATTGATGATTTGATGGATTGTTTGAGTGGGTCAAAGTATTTTTCAAAGATAAATTTGAAAAGTGGTTATCATCAAATAAGAATAAGAGAAGGGGATGAATGGAATAATGCATTCAAGACTATTAATGGACTACATGAATGGTTAGTTATGCCATTTGGTCTTACTAATGCACCTAGTAATTTTATGATATTGATGAATGAGGTCTTGAAAGAATACACTGGAAAATTTGTAATAGTGTATTTGGATGATATTTTGATTTTCAGTCAGAATAAAGAGGAACATTTGAAACATCTTAAATTGGTGTTGGAAACCCGCAAAAGGAGAAGGTACTGATAAATCTGAAAAAGTGTAGTTTCCTGAAGAAAGAGTTGATTTACTTGGGATTTGTGGTTTCAAAAGAAGGGTTGAATATGGATCTAGATAAGGTGCAAGCAATTTTAAGTTGGCTAATTGTACAGAGTGCATATGAGGTAAGGATTTTTCATGGCCTTGCAAGTTTTTATAGAAAATTCATTAAGAATTTTAGTCAAATCTGTGCACCTATAATAGACACCTTCAGGGAAAGTAGATAACCTTTTAAGTGGACAGAAGTAGCTGTCACAAATTTCAAATTGTTGAAAAAGAAGATCACTGAGAAGCCTATTCTGAATTTACCAAGTTTTGATAAGGTTTTCCAAGTAGAGACAGATGCTAGTGGGACATTAATAGGGGTTGTTATGAGTCAAGAACAGAGACCAGTAGCATACTTTAGCGAGAAGTTGAATGAGAAAAAACAAAAGTATCCCTCACATGTCAAGGAATTATATGTTGTTGTACAAGCTCTCAGGAAATGAAGACATTACTTGATGCCCAAAGAGTTTGTATTATATTTTGATAATGATGCTTTGCAGTTTATAAAAAGTCAAGCTAAATTGAATAAGAAACATGCTAAGTGGGTGGAATATTTGCAGAACTTTACTTTTGTGATCAAGCATACAAGTGGAAAATCTAATAAAGTTGATGATGCTTTAAGCAAAGTAAGTTTGATCTTGTAGGAAATTAAGGTTAGTACTTGGGGATTTGAAAATTTGGTTAATATGTATAAAAAAGATGTGGATTTCAAAGCTATATATGCAGTCTATGAGAATCCAATTGCCCATAATAGAATCCTATGGTTGGAATGCATGTTACAAGAAGGATTGTTGTTCATAAACAATAAGTTATGTATTCCAAAGTGTTCTATGCGGGAAAATTTGATATAGGAGAAACACAATGGAGGTTTATCAGGACATTTTGGACAATATAAAACATTTTCTCAGGTGAGTACTTTTTATTTTTGGCCAGGAATGTAGCATGATGCAAAGAATTTTTTTGATAAATACATGATATGTCAACATGCCAAAGGGAGAAGACAAAATACCAGACTATATCAACCCCTACCTATTCCAATGAGGCCTTGGGATTCCATCAGTATGGATTTTGTTCTGGGATTTCATAGAACTCAGAGGGGAAATGATTCTATTTATGTCGTAGTAGATAGGTTTTCAAAAATGGCTCATTTTATTGCTGGTAAGAAAATAAATGATGCAACAAACATTGCTAATTTATTCTTTGTAAAAATTGTAAAGTTGCATGGTTTACCTTTAAGCATTGTGTCTAACATGGATACTAAATTTGTTGGTCATTTTTGGAGAACTTTGTGGAAGAAGTTGGGGACCAATCTCAGTTTTATCTCCACTTATCATCCTCAGACTAATGGTCATACTGAAGTGGTGAATTTTTTTTTGGGAAATATACTGAGAAGTCTTGTTTATGAAAATACGGAACAATGGGATTTAGCTCTTGCTCAAGCTGAGTTTGCTTACAATGATTCACCTAACAAGAGTACATGCATGAGTCCTTTTCATATTGTATATGGAATGCACCCAAGGGGAGTATATGAACTTATAAATTTGGGGGGACATGATAGGAGAAGTGCAGATGGTGAAGCTTTTGCATCTAGCATGCATGAGCTACAGGAAAATGTTAAGAAGAAATTACAAGAAAGTGTTGGAAAATACAAATAGAGAGCATATATGAAAAGAAAAGAAGTTAATTTTCAGGTTGGATATTTAGTGATGGCATATATTAGGAAAGAGAGGTTTCCTAAGGGAACCTAAAATAATTTGAAGCTCAAGAATATTGGACCTTGTAAAATTTTGAGGAAGTTTTCTGCAAATTCATATGAAATAGGACTTCCTTCTAATCTTCAAATATCTCCAATTTTTAATTTTTCAGATATATGTCCTTTTAAATATTTAGGTGTTCCGGTAGAAGGGATGATCTCAGGAGAAGATATTTAATTTATATATTGTCAAGGACAATTACCTCAGAAAGGACAACCACAGATTGAAGATATCCTTGACAACAGAGTTTCAAAGAAGACAAGGGGCAAAAAGTATCTTTTTAGTATTTGGTCAAGTGGAAAGATCAACCATCTGAAGATGCAACGTAGGTGACGGAAATGGATATTTCCAAGTATAATGTGAACCCTAAAGACTTATTGAATAATTATTTTCTTCTATCATGTCCCCATTCCAATAGGTCTAAAAAGTTGACAATGTTTTACCCACCTACTAGTTCCCTAGGTTGGGGAGGAGGAATTAAATATTCCAATAAGGGAGCTATGGGACCCAAGAGAAAATTATTTTATAATTTACACATTAATTTAGGTCATACAAAGAATAATTATGGAGAAAATAAAGTGGCATTGCTTCATAAGGACATTTGGAGGGCCATGGAGACCTTGGGTGGATAGATTCCTCCTTACACATGTCATGACTTAACCCAAAATTCAAAATTATGAGTGGTGGAAAGTTATTGGAATCTGAAGAGGGATCAAATGAAATGTCACAAGCCTAAGGATTCTAATGGGTGAGGAGGAGTAACTCCCCATAGAAGAGGAAGAGTCTAGGAAGAAACTAGGTGCCATGTGGACCTAGATTCCCTACGCTTTATGACAACAATGATGGAATATTCTATGGAAATTCAGACCTGATTTAATACCTATGACAAAATTACATGTCAGGGATAAAAATAGCCTCCAATAGGGCACATTTGGGGATAGGTGGCAGCCATTTGAATTGGGTGGAAGATGAAGGGTTAAGGAGAAGACCAAGTGGCATGGAGGTTACTAAGCATCAAGGATGAGGTGGAGGAAGCCCATGGGAATGAATTCGACCTTGGAGGAAATTAGGAGGGTTATAAAAATATGTCATGAGGAATGGAAATGGATTTTTATAATTTGTGAATTTTCCTTTGGCATTTGGAGAGCACTAGCTTGTCCATTGCACAATGAGTGCGCACTTACCCTTCTAGTAAGCCAATTTCAAGAGAGTGAGATTCTCATCCAAGTTGACCATGGGAGAGTCCATTCAGACCTCTAATTGGAAGCTTCATGGATTTTTTTTTTTTTCATATAGGAGGGTTCTACTGTTCATGTACCATCTCTCCTCCTGTTCTCTCAATTTCTACTTCTAGATTTCCAAGTTTTTCCATGAAGGCGCACTTGTGTGAATGGTGGTTGCGCCCCATTGAGCTCAGTTGACGCCCAATATTGGCTGAATGATTCATGGTTCTGTAATATGTATCTCATATCCTATTTAAATCTAAATAAGAATAAATACATGTGCAAATTTCCACATTTCCAAGATTTATTGTGACTAGTTCCCATGTGATGATTTTCCCTTTCAATGGAGATTGTGTATCTGATATATAATGCGACTTGGATCAATATTATGTTCTGTTAGTGAGCTATTGAAATGATTTAAATGGTAAATATTCATATTTATCTGTTCTGAACCATTATATGCACAATTTATGAGTTGAATTTTAGCTCTTATGTGCCATTTCCCTTAAGCAAATATCACTGAAATTGTGCATTTGAATATGAAGATTTAATACTCAGTTACAGAAATATTAACCACACAAAATTACAGTAAATTAATTCTAATTATAGGCCCAATAAAATTTTATGAAATTTGGGATGGTTTCATAGGAGTTGGAGAGTCATTTCAGCCCATACCCTAGGGGGAATTGCATCCTAAGTTGCTAGTTAATTTACCCTTTTTTCCATCATGCCAAATTCGAGTTGTAGATGCTAATTAACTGTCATAAAAATATAATAGAGCCCATTAAATGTCTATAATAATCCCTAAATAAGTCCCTACCAAATTTGATACCCCCTTGTGCCATTCGAATTCCCTAGAGTCAAAACTAGTTAAGACAATTTTTCCAAATTTATGCCTATGTTGGGAATTTTCAAATTGGGACATTACAAGTGGTATCAGAGCATGATATTGGCACCTGATAGAGATATTTAATAATTTTTAATAATTATGATCTCCCTCCATTATAATCTGATACTGGAGATCTTAACAATGAAAAGGAAGGAAGTGAAGAAGTTAGTCCTTTTTACAAGAAAATTAAGGCAAAACTAGGACTGGAGAATATGGATGACAAAGAAAATAATCAGGACCTTAAAAAGTTCATTAAGGAAGATATGGAAGGAATTTCCAAATTTTTATGCAAGGGTTATAATTATTTTCTAGCCAACTTATGGCCAAGTCCACATTCGAGAGTGGTAGTAGTTCACCCCATGAAGAGAGGAAGACACATGGGGAAGCCATTTTTTCGAAGACTGGACCTCAAAATAGTCTACATGAGTTCATAAATCAGAATGGACCTGCAATACCTAAGTTATTAGAGTACAAATAAGTTCCTTACACCACTTATGATGTTAACAAAGCAGCAAATGAGTGGCAGCAATTAAGTGATGAGTGTAGGAAACTCCTCCATTTTGATTAGTACATTAGAGATTCTCTTCAATTCAATCAAGGAGGAAATGGGAATAGGACATATCCTATTAATAAGGAATTAAAGTACACCATTGGAAAAGTAGCCATTCCTTCCTTCGAGGGTTCCTCACAAATGTCTGCTAGTGCTTGGTTGCAAAAATTAAGTATATATTTTCAATTAAATCCTATGATTGAAGATGGCCATACTGCATCTTAAAGGGGAAGCTAGTGATTGGTGGTTCCATGGTATTAGAAACTTGGGACATGATCAGATTTTATCTTATGGAGGTTTCTCCAATGCATTGATGGAAATATTTTAGAGGAAATACCCCGAACTTCCTTTCAAAGAACTAGCGCAATTGAGGCAAGTAGGAACTCTTGAAGCATATATGTTAGAATTTGAAAAGATTCTTGTAATGGTTTCTGATGCATCTATGGCTAGGTTGGTTTTATTTTTTATTAAAGGATTGAAATAACCTTTGAGAGGGCTAGTGAAATCCCACAAGCCAACCACATTGTAGGATTCCATGAATTTGATAAGATATTTGCAGAATGTATTGCCAAGAACCAAATTTCCATTCCAAGTTTAAGGAAGGTAAGAAACCATGGAAAAAATACTCTTATACCAAAGAAAATAAAGGAGGACCAAGAAAATAAGAACTTAGGAGAAAGAAGGTATGTTTTACATGTCAACAACCTTGGGTTCTAGGACATAGACGTGCTAAGGGGAAGGCACACTATTTTGAAGTTTTTTTTGAAGATGATGAAGAGGAGGAGGAGGAGGAGGAAGACACACAAATTGCAGCCCTAGAATAGGGGTACAAAACAATATAAGAAGAATAACACACTCCTGATACATGAAAAATTGCAGTAATCTCAGGTGTACCTATATTCCACACCTTGACGCTCAAGGGAAACATACACGGCCAAAAGGTCACAATTATAGTAGATGGTGGAGCCACTCACAACTTCATAGATGTATCCCTGGTGGAGAGGATAAATTTGCAAGCTTAAACTTTTGATGGTTTCACAATCATCATTCCAGATAACAATTATATTGACTGCACAAAATGGATTCCAAAGCTTCAAATTACTAGACTAGGAAATCATAATATCACTGACAATTTTTATGTACTGAATGTGGCTGATACTAATGTGGTTTTGGGAGTACAATGGATGTATTATTTTGGGGATCATATAGTGAATTTTCAAGTCCCTGAAATAAGGTTCAAAAATTCGGAAGGGAAACCCATATTGTTGAGAGGAATGCACACTTACCCAAATGAAGTGGTGTCTTCCCACAACACGAGGTCTATTTTGAGGCATGGGGACATATAATGGGATGATTAATGTTTAATTTCATCTCCTAAACCTCACTTGAATATTGCCAAGCATCCTAATGAGATAGAGAAATTATTGAGTAGGTATGATAAGGTTTTTGGAGGCCTTCCCCCAGGGTGACCACCAGATAGGGGGGTGGAACATAGAATTGAGTTAGAGATAGGAAAAAAATATATAAAAATGTAGCCTTATAGACATCCCAAAAGGATTATAGATGATATTGAATATACGATTAAATAAATATTGGAGTTGGGTCTCATAAGGCCTAGTTCTAGCCCATTTGCTTCTTCAATTGTGATGGTTAAGAAGAAAGATGGAACCTTGATAATGTGCACTGATTCCAGACCATTAAACAAAAAGAAAATAAAGAATAGATACCCCATTCCGAGTATTGATGAGCTCATGGATGAGCTCCGTGGGGCCATGTTCTTCTCAAAGATTGACCTTAGATCTGGTTGTCACCAAATTCAAATGAGAGAAGAAGACATACCAAAGACTTCTTTTAGATGCCACTATGGTCACTTTGAGTTTGTTTCCATGCATTTTGGCTTGACAAATGAACCTGCCACATTCCTATCATGCATGAAAAATATATTCCATAAGCAACTTCGTAAGTTTGTACTAGTTTTCTTTAATGAAATTCTTATTTATAGTAAAGCTTGGAAGGAACATTTGCATCATCCATAAGAGGTATTAAAAATTCTGCATGATCAATATTTTTTTCCTAAGCTATCAAAATGTGAGTTTGGTTTGAAATAGATCTTATATGTTGGATACATCATTGTTCAATATGGTGTGAAGGTGTATATGGAGAAAATAAGAACCATTTTAGAGTGGCCTCATCCTAAACATCTCACTGAATTAAGAGGACTCATTGGAATTTGCACCTACTATAGAAAGTTTGTGAAGGGGTTATCCCAACTCAATTCAAATCACACTGATTTTACAAATTAATATGCTTTCCAATGGAATTAAGGGGCTGAAAAATATTTCCAAAGAATGAAGGTTGTAATGAGCAGTTGTCATATTCTAGCTTTGCCTGATTTTTCTAAACCATTTGTCTTGGAATGTGATGCATCAAGGGAAGGAATTGGAGCAGTCCTAAAACAAGGACAACACCCAATATATTTTGAGATTACGAAGATAAAAACACATGAGAATATTTACTCCATTTATGATAAATAAATCCTAGCTATCATGTATGTTTTGGTCAAGTTTAGACAATACTTGGTGGGAAACAAATTTGTGGTCAAAACTTACCATAACAACTTGATGTACTTACTGACTCAAAAGGATATACATGAAAGGAATAAAAAGTGGGTGAGTAAGATTCACGAATTTTAATTTGATATTGAATATGTGAAGGGAAAAAATAATGTGGTATTTTATGCCTTATCTAGAATACCTTCTATTTCTCTAATGGATGTAGCAGAAAATTGGAAAGCCACATTAGAGGTAGAGTATGCCAAGGATAAATTTTCTTGTGAAGTTTTTTATGGGAATAACCAAGATGATAGGTATAAGGTTTTGAAAGGAATCATATACTACAACGATAAAATCTATTTGGTTCCTAATTTGGGATTGAAGGAGGAAATTTTAAAGAAAGCTCATGATTCCCCTCTAGCAGGTCACCCCGGTTTCTTCAAAACATATCGAATGTCGAGGGAGATATTATCATGGAAAGAGCTGAAGGATGATGTCATGAAGTATGTTAATGAATTCCCCACATGTCAGAAAAATAAAGTGGAGCACACTCATCCAGCTGGTCTCTTACATCCCTTGCCTATTCCAATACAAAAATGTGAGAGATTTTCTATGGACTTCATCACTGGTTTTCCCAAAGTATTTGGTGAGGATTGAATATTTGTGGTGGTGTATAGACTCACTAAATTTGCTCTATTATTTTCTGTTAATACCAATTTAACTTCTGCACAAGTGGCTGAACTTTTGTTGAAAGAAGTTTTCAGATTGCATGGGCTTCCTAAGAGCATTGTTAGTGACAGAGATAGCAGATTTTTGAGTGCATTTTGGCAAGAAATATTCAAAATGGTGGGGACAAATTTGACACCTAGCACAAGCTATCATCCCCAATTGATGGTCAAACATAGAGGGTGAATAAATGGTTGCAAGGATACTTGAGGAAATATGTTAGTGGGCAGCAAAAATGATGGATAAAATGGCTGCATTTGGGTGAGCTTTGTTACAATACTAATTTCCATATGTCCATTGGCATGTCTCATTTTAAAGAAATTTATGGTTATGATGCATCCAATTTTATTGACCACATTTTTATGATAGTAGAGCTCCAAAGGCCAAGGATTGGCTTGAGGAATGTCAATATATATTGAATGTTTTGAGATAACTTTCCGGTTGCTCAAAATCAACAGAAACAATATGCAGACCAACATAGAGTGGAGAGACAATTCAAAGTGAATGAATTGGTGTATTTCAGGTTTAAGTCCTACAAAAAAACAACCATAAAGGGTAAAGGTTCAGAAAATCTCAAGCCAAGGTTTTATGGTCCCTACAAAGTGATTCGAAAAGTTGGGGAAGTGGCCTATCAATTGGAGCATCCCATGGGAAGAAAAATTCATAATGTATTTCATGTCTCTTGTCTAAAGAAGGTTATAGGGAAGAAAAATTCAGTTTCATATACTTTACCACCTTGGGATAATTAAGGACAACTTGTTCTAATTCCAGAACAAATCTAGAGAACAGGGGAGAGAATACTATGAAGTAGAACAATAAAATAATATTTGGTACAATGGAAGGATTTTCCTAGTGAAGAAGCTACTTGGGAAGATGAAATTTTTTTGTAGCATACAAAATTGGCATTGCTTGAGGACAAGAAATATTGGGTGGGGAGGAATGTCATGTCCCCATTCCAATAAGTCTACTACCTGACAATGTTTCACCCACCTACTAGTTCCCTAGGTTGGGGAGGAGGCATTAAATATTCCAATAAGGGAGATATGGGACCCAAGAGAACCTTATTTTATCATTTACACATTAATTTGGGTCATACAAATAATATATATGGAGAAAATAAAGTGTCATTGCTTCATAAGGAAATTTGGAGGTCCATGGGTGGCTAGATTCCTCCTTACACATGTCATGACTTAACCCGAAATTCGAAATTATAACTGGTGGAAATTTCTTGGAAGGTGAAGAGGAATCAAATGAAATTCCATGAGCCTAAGTATTCTAATGGGTTAGGAGGAGTAAATCCCTATAGAAGAGGAAGAGTCTAGGAAGAAACTAGGTGCCATGTGGAGCTAGATTCCCTGTGCTTTATGGCAAACCTGATGGAATATTATATGACAAGTCAGACCTGATTATAGACCTATGACAACCTGACATGTCATGAATCCTCCAAGAGGGTGCATTTGGGGCTAGGTGGCAGCCATTCGAATTGGGTGGAAGATGAAGGGTTGAGGAGAAGACCAAGTGGCATGGAGGTTACTAAGCATCAAGGATGAGGTGAAGGAAGCCCATGGGAATGAATTCGACCTTGGAGGACCTTAGGTGGGTTATGAAAATATGTCATGAGTAATGGAAATGGATTTTTATCATTTGTGAATTTTCCTTTGGCATTTGGAGATCACTAGCTTGTCCATTGCACGGTGAGTGCACACTTACCCTGCTAGTAAGCCAATTTTGAGAGAGTCAAGTTCTCATCCAATTTGGCCACGGGAGAGGAAATTCAGACCTATAATTGGGATATTAATGGAGTTTTTTGTTGCATATAGGAGGATTCTACTATTTGTGGACCATCTCTCCTCCCATTCTCTCAATTTCTACTTCTAGATTTCCAAGTTTTTCCATGAAGGCACACCTGTGTGAATGGTGGTTTCACCCCATTGAGTTCAGTTGATTAAAAAACATGCATGAATTGGAAATCAAAAGAAATACATGTGCAAATGTCCACATTTCCAAGCTTTATTGTGACTAGTTTCCATGTGACGATTTTCCCTTTCAATGGAGATTGTTTATCTGATGTATATTGCAACTAGGATCAATGTTATGTGATTTTAGTGAGCTATTGAAATTATTTAAATTTTGTATATTCATATTTATTTGTTATGAACCGTTATATGCACCATTTATGAGTCGAAGTTGAGCTTTTATGTGCCATTTCCCTTAAGCAAATATTATTGAAATTGTGCATTCGAATATGAAGATTTAATACTCAGTTGAAGAAATATTAACCACACATAATGAAATTAAATTAAGTATAATTACAATCCCCATAATATTTTCTTAAATTTGGGAGGGTTGCATAGGAGTTGGAGAGTCATTTCTTCCCATACCTTAGGGGGAATTGCATCCTAAATTGCTAGTTAATTTACCCTTTTTAACATCATGCCAAATTCAAGTTGAAGATTATAATTACCTATCATAAAAATATCAGAGAGCCCATTAAAGAGTTATAAGAATCCCCACATCAGTCCCTACCAAATTCGAGACCCCCTTGTGCTGTTTGAATCCCCCAGAGTCAAAACTAGTTAAGACCTTTTCTTCCAAAATTCTGCCCGTGTTGGGAATTTTTGAATTGGGATGTTACATCTTCTCCTGGAGTATGATGCAGGAGAATCTAGTCAAAATTCTATGTTTTCTGAATAAGCAGTCAATGTTGAGTTTCAACTTCCATGTAATTTTCTAGAAGAGAGATTTAGTTTTCGATTCTTATAATCTATTTTATAGATAGGGATGGTTTGAATGTAATAAGGACAATTTGCCACAGATATCCTTGAATCTTATAAGAGGATTCTCATGGATATGTTAGTTATAGATTTACTTTCTTAGGAGATTAAATCATGTTGTTGTTAATCTGACAGGTTTGTTTTGCTTCTATTTAATTGTAATTGGTCTAAGTGAAAGAGTGTGTAAAAGTATGCAAGAGTGAGCGAGTGAGAGATAGAGTGTATGTAACAGTGGTTAATGAAATGAAGAACAAAGTATTAATACTCTGCATATATGTTCTATTTGATGTCTTCTTTTCAATAAACAGATGTATGCTTATTTATTTGTGTGAATGAATCTCCAGTAATGTTTAAATGATTTCCGAAGGTGGAGATGTGTACAATTGTATAGAAGAGTGATCACTAATGAATCAACGTGATTGATCCGGTCTGAATTGAAATCTGTGAGTTTCAACAGATCTACGGTTGTGTATGAGTTCCACAATAGAAAAGTGAAGATCCACAAGGTTAAGGAGATATCCGCATCTGATCTCAGATAAAAGGTCAGGAAAGATCCCACACGATATCGACAGATCAAAAGAATTGCGAAAAAGGGAAGAATTGTGGAAACCCATTTTGGAAAAATGGGAATGTGTATCCACAATATGCAATCCACAATTGCAGAAAGGGTCTTGCAGAAATAAAATTGTAGAGATCTCAATTGTGGGAATTGAGTTGCAGAACCAATATTGCAGAGAACTCAATCCTGGAGATTGAGTTGTGGAAACAGGATTACGAAAAGCTGGATGTGAAAGAATAATTGCGGAATCCTGCTTGCAGAAGGGGATTTTAAATCAGTATATCAGTCTGAAGAAGAGGATGTTAGGTTTGCTAGCTTTCACCTGCCATCATCATAGATTCCTTGTATCTAGTACTTCATTCCTTGGAACATATTGCAGTAAGTTTACATTTTTTGTGCTCATAACTTTTTCAATCATAATGGGACAATCTTCCAGTGAATGATCATTAACCCCACATTTTGTACAAATTTCCAAATTTGTTTTCTCTTAGAGGTAACGCAAGGATTATGTGGTATTCTTTAAAGCATATGTAGCAGTAATATTTGGGGAATATTCCTCGACTGCCATGTTGACCTCCACTTCCTTCCTAGCATCCTCCCATTCCTCTATAACATCCTTGGCCACCATTGTAACGAACATAAAATAAATATAATAATTAAATAATTAATAATAAACATAATTAATTATACTTAAGAAGAAAGGACATGACCTTTCATTCACAATTACCAAGCCTTATTTAATAGGTGGGTTATCAACCATTGTAATCATCCTTTATCCTATCATCAATTTGTACATTATTATGGCTCATTTGATTTACCAAGTTTTTTGGTGAATATATTTGTATGAGCAAATAATTATTCACTTCATGTCGTATCAGAGCTAAAATTTCCTCGGGCCTCACTGATTTCAGGCTATTAGCCATCATATTGAGAGTTTCTCTCATTTTTGGTATTTTACCAAACCAAAAGGCCCTTGGCCATCTACACGAAGAAGAAGAAAAAAATATTCAAAAAAAAAATTTGAAGTCTCCTCGCGCTTCGCTGCTGCTCCGCTCCTACTAGTGCACACCTGCTCCATGCTGCTGCTCCTACTACAAACGTTGTTCCCTCTGGCTATGCACCATCCTGCACCCAGTGTTTTTCCCCCCACGCTGCTTCTCCCCATCCTTCTTTCGCCACACTCCACTGCCGCCCTCCATCACAACCCACCTTTGCACATCCACCCTCGTCATCCTCCCTTCTGCGTGTCCACCAACCATTCTACGCATCAACCCTCCCTTTTACACATCTTCACGCTGCCATCCTTCACCTCCTCCACCCTTCACCACCTCCTACCACCCCTCCATCCGCCCCCCTCCGCCACTCCCTACCACCCCTCCATCTGTCTTCATGCCCCCATCCTCACGCCGACTTGCACAAACACAAAAAACAAACATAAAATATTATAATAAATTATGGTTATAATATATTACATTTATAATATTTGAAATTGTTTATTATATTAAATAATAATAAAAAATTATTGCATAATACTTAATTATGATTTAAACTATATATTAAACTATATATATAGTTTATAAAACATTAATAAAATAGTATTATGAATTAATTAATTAATAATTATTATTATAAAAAGGAATTAATAATAATAATTATTTTTAATAATTATTTTTGAAAAAAAGAGAGTTTATTTAACCTAATGAAGAAGAACAATTATTGCTGAAGAAATAGTCAAAGGAAAACAAAATCGAAAAAATCGAAGACCATCATCATCTAGTGTGGAAGAAATCAGAGATCATGGAATATGATTTACACTACAAATAGAGAAATTAGAAGCCAAGTTAAAACATTATCGAAGAGGCAATGAAGAGTTACAAGACTTGAATACGAAATCAGAAGTGTTGATTACATTACATAAGATGCCAAAAGAGAGAAAGGAACAAAAAAATTTCGACCAGAAAAAGCATATAGAAAAATTTTATGCCCAAATTGAGAAATTAAAAGACGAGAGTGAGTTAAATCAGAGACTAAAAAGTAAAGATATAAAGAAAGAAATAAGTGATTACGAAGCAGAAATAATACGTTTGAACCAAATCGTTAACACCAAAGATGAAGAATTGAAGCACATACGACATAAATTAAGAGATCAAGAATCAGTGGTCGACCAGTATCGACAATAGATAAAAGTTCTTCAACAACAAAATAGAGACTCTAAAAAGGAACACGAGCTGGAGATCGCAAAGAGTAATAAAACAATATCCAACAATTCTGAAGAATTTTTTAGATTAAGAAATCATAACAAAACACTGATTACAAAAATAAAAAAATTGAAAAACAGTAGCAAGAGGGAACACTCTGGTGAAGACCTCAAAGGAAAAATACTGGAAAAGAGAGAAGAAAAATAGTATCTAAATAATCATAATTAGGAACTACAGAATCAAATCAAGGAGTTAGAAATGGAAAAAAAGTCGCAATATGGAAGAATAAAAAAGATTCAGAATCACAACAATCGACTGGAGAACCAAGAAGCACAAATCTAGGAAAATGTACCCAAAAATCGAATCGAGGAAGTGAAGATAGTCCTCGCCGCAGTCCAAAAGAAAGAAGAACAAACAACACCTACACCTTACAGACATCTTAATTATAATTGTCATTTTGACCAATGACAGGGTCAAAATGAATATTCACAAAAGACTTATGTGGACATACAAAAATATTGACATACTAAGAAACAATTGAGATGAATCGTCCCACAAAAAGATCTTAGAGCTTCGATAAAAATAGATCTGGGATGGACCACAACAGATATGATGCGACAATTCTCCTGGGGGATCCGTAATTTGTATCGACTCATTTCCTCAAATGTCACAAATAGAAAAAGGGAAAGAACCTCGAGACGATAGATTAAGGTAAATCAGACATTAATGTCAATACATCTTTGAGGACAAATATTTCCTTAAGGGGAAGGCAATGTAATGAACATAAAATAAATATAATAATTAAATAATTAATAATAAACATAATTAATTATACTTAATATGAAAGGACATGACCTTTCATTCAAAATTCCCAAGCCTTATTTAATGGGTGGGTTATCAACCATTGTAATCATCTTTTATCCTATCATCAATTTATACATTATCATGGCTCATTTGATTTACCAATTTTTCTAGTGAATATATTTGTATGAGCGAATAATTATTTAAAAAAATATATATATCCAAAAAAAAGATTGCAGTCTCCTCGCGCTCCGATCCTATCAGTGCGCATCTATTCCACACTGTTGTTCCTACTCCCCGCACTGTTCCCTCTAGACATGCGCCATCCTCCACCCAACATGTTTTCCCCCACGTTTCTGCTCCCCATCCTTCTTCCACCACACTCCACCGCCGCCCTCCATCACGACCCACCTCTCCTCATCCACCCTCATCATCCTCCATTCTGTGAGTCCACCCACCATTCTGTGCATCTACCCACCTTCTCTGCGCGTCAACCCTCCCGTCTCCACATCTTCACGCCGCCATCCTTCACCTTCTCCACCCTTCTCCACATATTCACCTCCTACACCCTTCGCCACATCTTCACCTCCTCCACCCTTCCCCACCCCCTACCACCCCTCCATCTGCCCCGCTTTGCCACCTCCTACCACCCCTCCATTCGTCTTCACGCCCCCATCCTCACACCGACCTGCACAAAAAAAACAACAAACATAAAATATTATATAATATAAATATTATAATATATTATAGTTATAATATATTACATTATAATATTTGAAATTGTTTATTATATTAAATAATAATAAAACATTATTTTATAATAATTAATTATTATTTAAACTATATATTAAACTATACATATAGTTACTGGAGATTGAGGTGGGGTTTGGGGCTAGGGTTTGAAGGAGTTTGAGCTATAGATCTAGGTTTGCCGGCTTTGCTTGGCCACAGAGGCCATCTGGGCTCTCTTCGAGCAAGGGTGTGCTGGTTCTCCAAGAGGCTTGGCCCCCCCTGGGCGATTCCATGGCGGAGACGGGCCCTTTAGGTCCCGTTGTTGAGGGTAGGGCTATTTCAGCCGAGATAGAAAATCCGGCGGGTTTGTCCAATGACTGGAAGACTGGGGTGGGTGGCTGTTTGCTGAAAGCCCCCACCATTCCAGTGATATATATCAGATCAGAGAAGGTAAGGGGCACGATCGAGCTCTGGAAGGAGAAAGCATTGATTGGGAATTTTGTTGGGATTTTTCCCAAGGAAAAGGATCTGGTCAAATGGATTAGCAGTTTGTGGAACCCTAAAGGCCACTATGATCTGCAGCTAGGATCCAAAGGTTTTTTCACTATTATTTTCTTTTACTAGGAGGACCATGATTACATCTTGGAAGGTAGCCCCTATTTCTTTTTCTCAGCAGGCCTTTATCTTCACCCGTGGAAGGAAAGCTTCAACCTCGAAACTGAAGACATGACTGTTGCCCTTGTTTGGATTCACCTCTTTTCTTTGCCGGCGGAATAGTGGGATATGGAAACCTTGAAGGACATAGGAAATACTCTAGAGGAATTTATTAAGGTCTCCTAGAAAACTAAGGCCTAGAGGTACACTTCTTTTTCTAATATTTGTGTCTACCTGAATCTCTCCAAGGAGCTTCCAGAGGCCATAAGCCTTAACTGGGAAGATGAAGAATGGATCCAACCCATAGACTATGAGAAGTTACCCTTTCGGTGTAGGCACTGCCATGAGTATGACTGCTTAGGAAGGAACTACCCCAAGATTAATTCAATGACTGCTCCCGTTGATCATCGACCGGTGGGAGCTAGGAATAATGATGGTTTCACCCAAGTCAAGAATCGCAAAAGAAGCAGGGGCGGTGGGGCATAAAAAGCCAAAAAAGACATAGAGGTAAAGGATAATAGATCCAAAAATGCTTTTGCTATCTTAGGGGACACAGCATACGATGACAAGTCTAAGGAAAAGGAAGAAGAGGAGCAACCAACCAAGGACACCAGTGCCCTGGAGAGAGAAGGAACCCAACAGATGGAAATAGTTGAAGAAGAAGGAAATGAAGAAATGGAACTAGGTGAACTAGATCTGGATGCAATAGAAGCTAAATGTGGAAATAATGGTAAAGGCTATGTCCCTAGAAGGCAAATTGAGCTCCTCTAAGAAGCAAGTATTGAGGTTGGGGCTCATCCAAACCTTGGGATAGACCCAGATCCCCAAAAAGGAAACAAGAGTAAGTCTTCAGAGGAGGAGTAGTGCAGAGGAAGGAAAACAAACAAGCAACGCATTACAGAAGTAGGTGTTAAGCTCATAGAATCAGGCCAATACCCAATGATCAAGGCGGCCTTCTCTGAAGTTTCCAAATTTTACCAATGAAGCTAATCTCTTGGAATATCAGGGGGTGTAGCAACCCAAGGATGTGGAGGACTATCAACAGGAAAATTAAGCAGGAAAATCCGGATATACTCTTTCTTTAGGAAACTAAATGCAGTTATGAAGGAATGGAAAAAATCAGAAGTAAAATATGGAAAGGCATTGAGGTCATGGCCCTGGATGCTGCTGGACAATCAGGTGGCATTGCAATTTTTTGGCGCCCCCAGGTGGTGGATCTCACAAACTGAAGTTCCAACAAGTTTTCCCTCATGGTTGACTTCCAACACCTTGGTTCCGGGGTGAAGGGCACTATTGTCAATATTTATGACCCTAGTAGCTTCCCTGAGAAGCAGGCCTTCATTGATTTCCTTGAATTTACCAAACACCAAGCGGAGGGGACCCGGTGGGTGATGGGAGGGGATTTTAACCTCATTTACAACCTCGACGAAAAGAAGGGAGGTAAGAGAACTCTGGACAAGTACCAAGAGGATTTTGGTGTTTTCCAGACTCAAAGCTCTTTTGTGGATATGGAAACAGGAAATGGTTGGTACACTTGGAACAACAAACGCGGGGGTGAGCATTTGGTTTCCTCTCATTTGGACATATTTTTGGTTTTAGAGAATATAGTCCACGGTACGGGTGAAATCATGGCTGATGTGCTCCCAGCTGTAGGCTCTGACCATTGGCCTATCAGCCTTAACTGGGATTGGACCTGCTCCACTCTAGGGAAACCATTCACATTTTGAACAGTTCTAGATGGAGCATAAGAAATTCAAAGATCTTGTCCATCAGTGGTGGCAGGAGCTGGTCCCCCCCACAGGTACTGCCATGTTCTGCTTCTAGTAGATACTTAAGATGCTCAAGACCAAAATTCATACCTGGAACAAAGAAGAGTTTGGTAACATTTTTGAGGACAAGAAAAGACTGATTTCTGAACTTGAGCTCCTCAGTCAGAAAGGAATGATGGATGGATGGGACGAGGACATACAGAAAGAAGAGAAAGATATATGGGGACAACTGGAGGCAAGAGAAAGATAGGAAGGAAATTATTGGAAACAAAAATCCAAGGTCAAATGGTTGTAGGATGGCAAAAAGAACACCAAGTTCTTTCATAACTCAGTGATCCATAACAGGAGCAACTCGAGAATCCAGAAACTCAATAAAATGGATGGCAGCAGGATTGAAACCAAAGGAGAGATCAAAGTGGAGCTATTCCACTATTTTTTAAAGATCCTCACTGAAGATGACCATGACAAAAGATGACCATGACAAGGAGAGAGATATAGCTAAAATCACACGCTTAATTCCTTCTACTATCACTAGGGAAAATAATGAGATGCTCATCAAATCGGTCTCTTTACAGGAATTTGAAGAAGCGGTCCATTAGATGTCCCTGGGGAAAGCTCATGGTCTGGATGGTTTCACTTCCAATTTATTTCACCAATTCTGGGATATGGTGAAGGGAGAGGTAGTGGAAACAATTGAAGAATCGAGACTAAAGAAGGGGGTTTTAAAAGCTTTCAATGTGACATTCTTATCCCTCATCCCTAAGGAGACAGGTGTCGATAGCATGGACAAGTTCGGGCCTATATCTCTCTGTAATGTGATATACAATATTATATCCAAAGTTATCACCAATCGACTGAAGTCCCTTCTCCCCTCCTTGATTTGTTCAGAACAATCTGGCTTTGTGGAAGGGCATCCGATCCTAGATGGGGTCATCCTCATACATGAAGTTCTTCATTCCCTACAAAGCTCGTGGCAGCCAGGTATGTTGATCAAACTTGATATAGCAAAGGGCTACGACAAATTAAGTTGGAAATTCATTTGCAGAAATGTTGGAAGCCTGTGGTTTTTTCCAAGACTGGGTTGAATGGGTTATGGGTCTTATATCCACTCCTTTATTTAGCATCCTTCTGAATGGAGTGCCGACTCGTACATTCCAATCGTCTAGGGGTATAAGGCAGGGAGACCCTCTCTCTCATTTTATATTCATTCTGATGGCGGAAGGCTTGAGCCGTCTCCTTCAGACTCAGGTGGATAATGGGGAACTGAGAGGCCTTTGTCTTCAGGATAACATGGATCCTCATAATCACCAACAATCTGTCAATGAAACCATGCTTATGGGGCACCCTTCAGTCTAAGAAGCGAGAAGCCTCAAAAAAATTCTATCGCTCTTTGCCAAGGCCTCGGGTCTTGTAGTAAACCCGACCAAATCCCAAGTATTCTTCCTTAATACAGCCCCAACCACCCAAAGGAACATCCTCCGCATCTTGGGTTTCATGAAGGGTTCTTTTCCTTCAAAATACTTAGGTGTCCCCCTAGGTCTGCGAAAACTGAAACGAACCTATTGGATTGAACTCCTTGACAAAATGAAACATAAACTAGCAAACTGGACCCTAAGACCTCTAAACCTCCCTAGCAGGCTTGTCTTCTTAAAATCTATGTTATAGGCGATTCCCATATACCTGTTCTCAGTCCTCTCTGCCCTAAGTCCATTCTCCACGAAATCCAAAGAATTCAACATAATTTTCTGTGGGGCGGCCGTGCAGATAAGGCCAAAATTTTCCTGGTTAGCTGGGACAGTATCTGTCGTCCTAAGTTGATGGTGGGGATGGGTCTAAGAGACCTAGAAATTATGGATGAATTCCAAGGTGTGAAATTCTGGTGGAGGTGAGTCACCGACACATCCGAACCATGGGCTAGATTATGGCACATCAAATATGGACGTGACAGGCCCCTATCCCAGTTAATTCGCTACAATGAATATCAACATGGATCTCCCATATGGATGAAGGCCAAAGGAAACCAACATCTGGTGCAACAACATAGTTTTGGGGAAATTCAGGATGGGAGGAATGCCAAGTTCTTGGAGGACTCATGGAATAAACTACCATGGCTCGATGATAACCCAATATGGGCTCCTATTCAGGAAATTTCTAGGGTGGTTGGAAG
This sequence comes from Pseudotsuga menziesii, assembly GCA_001517045.1. Classification (NCBI taxonomy): domain Eukaryota; kingdom Viridiplantae; phylum Streptophyta; class Pinopsida; order Pinales; family Pinaceae; genus Pseudotsuga; species Pseudotsuga menziesii. The sequence continues at coordinate 519,192 of LPNX010120248.1, forward strand.
GATACAAGTGCACCACTTCTGGCAAGAGAGGTTCCTTAATGGGAGAAGGTGCTGGAACTTCGTCGACAAACTTGACCAGATAGAGGCAGCAGATTGGGAGGCTTTCTAGGAGGAAATGCTCAATCGGTGCATCAGGTTTATGGAGGGACATGATGTGCTGAGATGGGGATACACGGATAGAGGGATGTTTAGCATCAAGGAAACCTACAACATTCGAATCAGAAATCGAGTAGAGTAAGAGGAAACATGGAAGAAGATATAAACCTTTAATTTATGGCCCAAGGTTGGTCTCTTTTCTTGGCTTGTGGTCAGAGGTAGTATCCTCACCTGTGAGAATCTCTGGAAGCGAGGTTCCCAAGGACCATCCCAATGCTGCATGTGCTCTCAGGCGGAAGAAACCATGAGCCATATTCTTGATTGTTTCCCTTTTGTCACAGCTATTTGGGATAAGGGGGCCATTGGATTTCAAAGAAGTGACAGGCAGAGAGCTCAACGGCTAGAACTATGATGGGTTGGAATCATCAAACTTTCAAAAATAGAATGATTAGGACCATATGGAATGCCCTACCTGGAATGATCATGTGGTGCATTTGGAAGGAAATGAATGGGAGAATATTTCATGATAAGCGTAACTACATCGAGAAGGTCTGGTAGATGGTGAAGGAAAACCTCCTCTCCTCCATTAGAAGTATGCAATGGCACGGCAAGGACAAGCTCATTCCTGAAGATGAAGTGCACATTGGGGAATTTTGGGGACTTGAAAAAACTCAGATGGATGGGCTTCGCAAGGGTGATAGGATCCTTCAACCTTCCAGTCCCAAATTTTGGTAGGAACCCCCCCCAAAGGTGTTCAATATCAACTTTGATGGGGCCTCCAGGGGAAACCTGGGCGACGCGGGCTATGGGGGATTATGCAGAGACTCACAAGGATGGGTGATTTTTGTCTTTTTGGGGGACATTGGCCAGGATACTAACAATTTCAGTGAGCTCGAAGGTATGATTCAAGGACTGGAATGCCTGGTGCACAGTGACTGCTTCCCTGCTTTAATTGAGGGAGATTCCAACATCATGATCCAGGTGGCGAGGTGGTTAGTGAAGGGAAAAGTCAGTAAAAAATTTTCCACTAGCTGGAGGCTAGCCAGTTGCTTGGACACTCTCTGTGACATGCTCCATGCCCATTCTGCCGTCTTTTTTAGCCATGTCAGAAGGGATGCCAACAAGGCAGTGAACCTCCTTCCGAATGTGGGGGTGGAGGGTGAGATGGCACACCAATGGGGCCCTCTCAAGAAATTAAAAGATGATTAATGGGCCCATCATTATCGATAGATGGTTGCGCATGATATTGAGGGTGGGACACAGATGGCACACCCAAACGCTGCGGTGGTTAGAGATGACAGACGACTCAAGCACGCCATGACAGGCCCCCATTAATATGCCTAACCGTATCAGTTTGGAAAGCGAATGGATCCATATGTGGATGTCATTGGGAATTATATTTCTCATTGGAGCTACATGCAAAAGGATGGGTGAGGCTGGGAGTGACGACAGAAATGATGAGACATTGATTTTCGGCAGTGGATCGGCCATGGGAAAGGGTACGAGGGAGATTGTCTGCATCATCGCCATGAATTTCTCCAGGTACATCCCAGGATAGATAATTATGCTTCCTTTTCCTTTTTATTGTGTGCCCATCTGTTCGACCTGCTCTCATTGCTCAGGCTCGCTCTTTATTTCTCAGTTTCATTGGTTATCCCCGTGGCCCTTCCTCCTTGCCTGTGTGTGGCTCACTATCTCCTCCTTAACCCTTGCGCTTGCACCAACTCCCCTCCTGTGGAAAATGGCCCCAAAACATTTGATGGACAAGGGGAAAGCCTCTGGTGACTCCTCGGATGAGCAGGTCGATGTGAAGCACCCACGCAGGGTTATGCGGGTGCAAATCCAAGCCCAAGAAGAGGCCTATTACTTCAAAGATCATATTCCTCTGAACATACGTCAGGAAGTGGAGGGAAAGGTTGAGGATCTCTGGCATATGGTAAAAAAAATGTCTAAGGAATATCTCCACCAGGAGGTGGTGGACTGGGTTCTGGACCTCGACACCACTGCGGGCCGTGCGACTGCTTATGATCGCCTCCTGATGCAATATTGGGTCAATATGAAAATGGTGGGCCACTCATACATGGAATGGGAATCTAAATAGGCAGGGGATGAGGAACTAGTTAAATCCTGGAAGTACCATAATGGTGAATGTCATCTGATCCACCAGAAGGTGGATATCATTGCCTCAAGGCTTGGGGTTGCCTTCTACGATGCTGGAAAAGGTCATGAGGAAGCTGCATGTTTGCGGTATTTTTGTGGAAGGTGCGGTAAAAAGAACAAGAGTTTCATCTCTCCTTCTCAGCCTGATGCGGTCCCTCCTTATGCGGTCTCAGTCCTGGCTCAAGCAATGGTCTCCAGCCTGCCCTTGGCCTTTAAGAAAATGGTTTGACTTCCTGTGTTTGGTTGTTCATTCGCAGCTTTTTATTTAGATTTTAAGGCTTAATGTCCATTTCAGTATTGTCTCGGCTTGTAATGTTGGCTTTCTTGTTGCCGCGTGTTTTGAGAAATTCTGGTGCTACTCAGGGGTTAGCCCAATCTCTGGTTTTGAATGTTATGGCCCTCGTGCCCGTTGAAAGTTTGGAACTGGTTTTTTGTTGCCCAGGTCTAGTGCTGTGCTGTGTCTCAACACGTCAGCTGTCTGATGGTCATGTTTTGTATCACTGCTATGTAATGATTCTCTATTGATGTAATATAATTTCTTTATTTACAAACAAAAACTATACATATAGTTTATAAAACATTAATATAATAGTATTATTAATTAATTAATTAATTAATAATTATTATTATAAAAAGGAAATTATACTAATTATTTTTGGAACAAAAAGAGGTTATTTAACCTAACGAAGAAGACCAATTATTGTTGAAGAAATAGTCAAAGGAAAACAAAATCGAAAAAATTGAAGAGCATCATCATCTAGTGTGGAAGAAATCAGAGATCATGGAATCTGATTTACGACTACAAATAGAGAAATTAGAAGCCAAGTTAAAACGTTATCGAAGAGACAATGAAGAGTTACAAGACTTGAATATGAAATCAAAAGTATTGATTAAATTACATAAGATGCAAAAAGAGCTTAAGGAACAAAAAAAATTTGACCAGAAAAATCATATAGAAAAATTGTCTACCCAAATTGAGAAATTAAAAGACGAAAGTAAGTTAAATCAGAGACTAAAAAATCAAGATATAAATAAATAAATAAGTGATTATGAAGTGGAAATAATGCACTTGAACCAAATCATTAACAACAAAGATGAAGAACTGAAGCACATATGACAGAAATTAAGAGATCAAGAATCAATGGTCGCCCTGTATCAACAACAGATAAAAGTTATTCAATAAAAAAATAGCGACTCTAAAAAGGAACACGAGATGGAGGTCGCAAAGATTAATAAAATAGTATCCAAGAATTCTGAAGAAATTTTTAGATTAAGAAATCATAACAAAACACTGATTACAAAAATAAAAACAGTAGCAAGAGGGAACACTCCAGTGAAGACCTCGAAGGAAAAATACTGGAAAAGAAAGAAGAAAACTCGTGTCTAAATAATCGTAATTAGGAACTATAGAATCAAATCAAGGAGTTAGAAATTGGAAAAAAAGTCGCAAGATGAAAGAATCGAAAAGATTCAGAATCACAACAATCAACTGGGGAACCAAGAAGCACAAATCCAGGAAAATGCACCCAAAAATCAAATCAAGGAAGTGAAGACAGTCCTCACCACTGCCCAAAATAAAGAAGAACAAACAACACCTACACTTTACACAAATCCTAATTATAATCATCATTTTGACCAATGACAGGTTCAAAATGAATATTCACAGAAGACTTATGTGGACATGCGAAAATATCGACATACTAAGCAGTGATTGAGGCAAATTGTCCCACAAAAAGATCTCAGAGCTCCGATAAAAATAGATAGGGGATGGACCACAACAGATACGATACGACAATTCTCCTGGGGGATTCGTAATTCGTATCGACTCATTTCTTCAAATGTCACAAATAGAAAAAGGGAAAGAACCCCGAGACGATAGATTAAAGTAAATCAGACATTAATGTCAATACATCTTTGAGGAAAAATATTCCCTTAAGGGGATGGCAATGTAACGAACATAAAATAAATGTAATAATTAAATAATTAATAATAAACATAATTAATTATACTTAAGATGAAAGGACATGACCTTTCATTCACAATTCCCAAGCCTTATTTAATGGGCGGGTTATCAACCATTGTAATCATCTTTTATCCTATCATCAATTTATACATTATTATGGCTCATTTGATTTACCAAGTTTTCTAGTGAATATATTTGTATGAGCGAATAATTATTCGCTTCAACCATAGCCTCCTCTTCTTATGTATCCATATGTGTTTCCTCTCTAGTAATCAAACTAGGTATAAGCTACCTTTTGATAGTTCTGCTGATTTTTGGAATTTAGATGGCATTCTGTTTTATTGTGTGAAGAGTCCTCGCATATGGCACACCGTTTTTGTTTTTTTCTTCTTCAAATAATATGGATAGTCACATGTAGCTTGATTTGACTTACTTTCACAAATCTTGTAGTAGCATTTTGTGTTGACTATTCATACATATTGGGGCTTTTCATTCATTTCTTTAAATTTGCATTCATTGTTGTTATGGCACTCCATTTTACATGTGCTATACCATTTATCATATCTTTGAATTTCTAACTCTCAAATCAACCATTGCATAATTTCTAATTTTCTTTCTAGTCATCTATCGGTCAAGACGACCATCCCATTGTCATCAATTTCTATCTGTTGTGCCTTTTAAGTTCATCTTCATACGTATTAATCTTGTGCATCCTCAAAGGGGATATTATTATATGTCTTAATCAACAAAAAACCATTATATAAGGAGTTCATCATTAATTATATGGGGAATTTGACTCAATAAATTTTTAATTAGTTTGTCATAGTTTTTTATTGATTCTCCTAGGAGTTTAATTTATTTTAATTTTAGAGCAGCTATATGTTTAATATCCTACATTTAATATATCATACAATTCCTTCAAGGAACACCATTTGATAATCCAAATGATCAACTACCACCAAACAAAGTTTCTCAGAGCATCTATTCACCAAGGGTCAAATAACTTGTTTCATGTGTGTAGACCCTTGAAGGGGTATTTGAATAGACTATATCATCAACTTTGCTTGCAATATATTGCTATAAATCCCCCATACCTGACCATCTTCATCCATAAACCCTAACCCATCCACATTACAACACTCTTAACCCCACAAAGTAGTTAATTATGGAGCAAAAATATAAGATTTATTAAAAGTACCTTAGTCTCTAGATTATGAATCATATTAGTAGGTAACTTGTGATCCCTACATATCCCTACCCAAGGATCCTGTAACCACCCAAAAAAAATACACCATAAATTTATGCATCAATAATAAAAACACAAACACGTATAAGGGAGGTTAGAGTCACCTACTTGAAGACAATGCCGGAAAAATACTTGGACAATCAGTTTCTCCCAACCATAGGAGAGGATCGAAAAACCACTATGATCCCAAATCCACCCCTGAGTTGGATCACCTCCATGCATGCTAGAACAATAGGTAAAATTCCACGCGACACTATATCTCAGAGTCTGTAAAAAGCTACAACAAGTAAGCTTCCACACGGCACTCTCTCTCAGAGTTCATAACAAGCTACAACAAGTAAGCTTCCACGCGACACTCTCTCAGAGTATGTAATAGGATACAACAAGTAAGATTCCATGCGACACTCTCTCTTAGAGTACGTAACAAGCTCAATGATGGACTTATGAAAGGGAGAAATACTCAACACATGCACTCAAAACAAATTTTCTCCATGCAAAACATGACGTTCTGTGCTATCTCAGTGCACTCTTATATAGTTTTTCCCAGGTCTTATGCCATCCCAATTAAATCTCCAATCAATCCATAAATTCCTATGATTTAGGATCTTGTCTGGTTGTTGAGTTTTAGATTGGATTTGATTGGTAAAGATCTCTCTAGATCGCTTACACACTTTCTCTTGTGCCATGGCGGTGTCCCCTCATGTAAGTAAATTCTCTTTTCCTTTTTTATTAATAATAAATAATATTTTGTTGTGCAAAATGTCACTCACACCTCTTGTGAGTATTTTCTATTTTTTAATTGACTCTTACAAAAATAATTGTTTTCGAAATTATTTTCACAAACATTAAATAAAATAATACTGTCTTAGGGGTATTACAGATCCTCCCTCAATATAACATAGGATCCATAACTAACATTCTAAACTACATCATCACTGATAATAGGGAAATCTGATATGATGTCTTTCCATATTATTGAGGCAATGTTTAAAATTTTCTCTCGCCTCCTAATACAATATTTAATAGAATCTGGATGAATATATTTTTGATGAACTACTTGGACCCAAATATATTTACCTTTGATCAATTTCCAAACTCTCATCACTTGTGTATTCCAAGGCCCTTAAAAACATAAAAATACTCTTCATACCTCACCCTTTGAATGCTTTTGGCATAGCTAGTTTATGCCACCAAGATCAAGGGAAAATGGTTTCCTCACCATTCCTTGAACAAAGGTATCTAATGCTAATTATCCTCATTCTCTCTACAATCCACCTAGGAATCCAAGAAAGTGACATCCAATAAATAGATATGGCCACTAGAAAAAATTTAACTAACACTAACCGACCACCTCTAGATAATCATCTATAACCCCAAGAAGAAATTTATTTTTCAAATTTTGCTAGTATCAAATTCCAATCCCGCTTCAAATATCCATTAGGTTTTAGAAAAAAACCCAAGTAATAATCATGCATCCAATTTTTTTATTTTTTATTTTTGACTAGGGGAATCAACAACTGGGGACGGGCTGGTACTCGCGTAACACGGGGTCCATGGATCCAATCCTGCTACCACTATAAACCTAGGTGAAACCACAACGACCGAACCATGGCCCACAGGTTAATTTGGGGGGGATTTGAACTCATGAATTTCCATTCACAAACAATTCCATTTACCACTTGCTCTGCCCCCCCACGAGCATCATGCATCCAAATTTACTCTATTGTAAGGAAACAAATTCAAGAACTGGGTCACTTCTTCTTTCTCAACTCCTACTAATGAGATTGTAAACTTACCAACATTAACCACCATCCATGTGGTTGTAAAATAGATATCCAATATAAATTTTTATCTTTTTCATGTCCCTTGTCAAGCCATCGCAAAATAATAGTTTATTATCAATGAAAACAATATGTGATAGAAACATAGAACCCCCCAACTTAATTCCTTTGAAGCCACCAATTCTCCTAACACCTAGTCATGCTCTACTTAATCATTCTACCACAATACGAAAAAGTAGAGGTTATAAGGGGAAACCTTTCCTTAACCCCCTAAATGTCCTAAATATTTTTGAAGAAAATCCATTCATTAATATGAAGGAAGAGATGAAACTCGAGTGACTTATCACCCAATTAATGAAAGGAACACTAAACCCAAGTTGTGTTAACATCATTCTCAAATATTGTTATAACATATTTTGTTAATTGAATTGTCATTGATGCCAACATGGGACTTGCAGTGGCCCCACAAGTATTCATTGAGGCCACCAAGTCCCTCTTGCAGTGTACAGGTATGGATGATCCAAGTACTCTCACATCCAGTGCCTTGGAGTCCATACAAAGTTGAGTTGTGCTTTGAAGCATCTTGTGGAGCTTGCCAAGGTCCTTGAACCCACAAGGTCTGATCTTGGAGCCACCACCTTGTTGTTGATGATGAAGACCCTATTGATGATGATGAAGAGCCTAGTGATGATACTAAAGCCTTTGTGGAGGATGGAGAAGCCCTTGATGGGTTGAATAAGTATTAATGACCTATTTTTTGGTCATTTATTCTTTGATGGGGTCATGATACCTTAGGAGAAGGCTTGGAAACCCCACAATAGATGGCATGATGGATATTGACCCTTGTAGGTCATCTTGTGTGGCTTAGATGGTTGAAGAATCCCATGAAGCCTCTTGCTTGGTGAAGAATCTTTTGAAGAATTCCTTGGACCCACAAGTGGTGAATCAATGGTCCTTGTACCCTTGAAGGATATTTTGGTCATCTTATGGTATTGTTACTGTTCTATTATGCTCTTGAAACCCTTGATTGGTAAGAATGTCATTGGAACCCTTACGGTTATGAAAAAATTTATGAAAATCTAATGAAGATGCCTTAGTAGATAAGATGAAGTTCTTGGTTGATGATGGTGCCTCTTGCACAATGCTGTGTTGAGATGACTTTGATAATGGGTTGTCATTAAATCCCTTGTATATCTTGCACTAGGTGGAGCCCCTTGCACTAGATGGTCCTTTTCTAGATCTTATTAGATTGATTATGATCTTTTTTTGAAAGAATAACAAGTACAACTAGATGCATAAAATATAAGAGATACAAAAGACACAAAGAGTTTTACCGAGGAAACCATAAAGGATAAAATCAGTAATAAGAAGTATTCAACAACTATCTGTCTCTCCTCCCTTTGTCTCTCTTTCTCTCTCATGCTAACTTGAGAGTGTGAGGTGTGTATAAATGAGGGAGAGTGCCTCATTTATGTATTTGTAACTTTGGAAGATATTATGATGTATATTATCATTGTATGTTATTGTAATCCCATTAGGGATGTGTTTACCCCCTTGTGGGATGTCTTAATTGTGTCTAGACCTTGAGGTACAACCTCCGTTGTAAGTCGGGGAAACAGTCCCCAGTGTAACATTATGCAATGTGTATTTGGAGTCTCTCTGGGAGAAGTCCTCCCTCATGTGGGACCCAGTCTTATGTTTGGTTAGTCTTGTGCACTAGTGCCGGGAGGAACTAGGGCATAAAGTTTTGGAGGCTTCCCACCTCATTTTTCAGAAAGTAACCTAACTGATCAACTCACCTCAAGGAGGCACATCTTTTTGTCCAAAAAAAATTCCCAAACTCTAAGTTTGGAAAATTAGGGTTTCTTTGACAAAGCCTAGGTCATCTAGCTCTGGAACGAGGATGAACACCTAATATTGGTAAGATATAAATATTTTCTATTTACAATTGAGGTTCTCATTTGAAAAGATGAGTCATCATACTCAGCTTGAGGACAAGCTTGGAGGGAATAACTTCCGAGCATGGAAGTACAGAATCTCCCTGATCCTTGAAGAGAATCATTTGGATCAGTACATCAATGGAGAATTTCTAGAACTAGAGGGATATGAGGCTAAAGATTCTCATAAGAGAAGCATGGATAAGGCTAACAGAATCATTGCATATTCTATTATGGATTACCTCATTCCCCATGTGTCTTCATTCAAGACACTGAAATATGTGCATGATGCTTTAACAAATATGTTCGAAGGAAAGAACATCAACTGGGAGATGACTTTGAGGAACCAATTAAAGAATGTGAAGATACAGAAATCTGAGACTTTACCGTATTACTTCACAATGGTTTCTCAAAGCAAAGAACAACTTGAAGCGGTTGAAGAAAACGTCGAAGAAGGAGAAATTGTAATGACTACCTTGAATGGTCTCCCTAGATCATGGGACTCATTCATTCAAGGAATTTGTGGAAGAAGGAAGATGATCTCTTTCAGTAGACTTCGAGAAGAATGTGCACAAGAAGAAGGTAGACTTGTGACAAGAGAATAAAAGATAGGAGCAATTTACGATCAAGTCTCATAGTTCACACCAGGAATAACTTCAAGAAGAAGGAGAAGAAGGAGAACTTTCATCACAACAAGAAGAAGGAAAAGAGACAAAATAAGACCAAAAGATATAATTCAAATGTTTGATGCGATACTTGCGATGAAAAGGGACACTTTGCAAGAGATTGTTCCATTAGGAAAAGGAGACACCATGCTCATGTTGCCGAAGATGATGAACCAACAAAAAAAATATTCAGACAAGAGAAGGATGATTCAGATGAAGAGTATGTGCTAATATCAACACTTACTAGCACTATCTCACACGGAAGCAATGATTGGCTTCTAGATAGTGGAGATTCTAAGCATATGATGGGATACAAGGAATAATTCATTAATATGTCTGAGCATGATTCACATCACAAGGTGAAACTTGGGGATGAATATCAATACCCCATAAAAGGGAGTGGAGAAGCTTCATACAAGCTTGAATCCGGGAAATATTTGAAGATGAAGGATGTGCTATATGTTCCAGGATTGAAGAAGAATATTCTCTCAATTTCTGCACTAGATGCAAAAGGGATTAGGGTTTCTTTTGTCGATGGACAAGTTATGATGTGTCCTAGAGGAAAGCCAATAAAGGATGCAACAATTATTGGAGAGGAATACAGAGGCTTGTACAAGCTGAAGGGACAACCTGACAAAGCACCGGTTCATGAGTTGATTGAACCAAGTGAACTATGGCATAGAAGGATTGCACATGTGCACTATAGTGCACTACCGATGGCAAGAAAAGCAATCCCAGGACTGCCATAGATCCAAGCAAAGCAGGAAGAAATTTTCAAAGGATGTGTTCAAGGAAAGAATGAGAAGAATACATTTCCTGGCAGTGAGAACAAGGCTAAAGGAATACTAGAGATAGTACACTCGAATATATGTGGACCCATGTCCTCTAGTTCATTTAGCGGGTTTGTGTACTATGGTTCCTTTATAGATGATTTCTCACGTAAGAATTGGATATATTTCTTGAAAGGGAAAAGTGAAGTTTTCAGTAAGTTCAAGGACTATAAATCCTTGGTCGAGAATCAAACATATAGGAAGATCAAGACTCTATGGTCAGATAATGGAAGATAGTGCACTTCAGAAGAATTCAAGGAACTCTGCAGAGATTCTGAGATTAAGAGGGAGTTGAACACTCCATACAATCTTCAACGGAATGGGGTTGCAGAATGAAAGAACTGAACCATAATGGAGGCAGCAAAAGCTATGTTGCATGACTAGGATCTTCATATGCACCTTTGGGAGGAGGACGCAAGAAAAACTGTGTATGTACATAACCATACTCCTCATCGAGTACTTTATAATAAGACTCCTGAATAGGATTTCTTAGGAGAGAAACCAGAAGTCAGCCATCTGAGAATATTTGGCTTCTTGGTGTACATACATACCCCAAAGGAGAAAAGGACCAAGCTCGATCCTTCTGGGAGGAAGGGTATATTCATAGGATATAATGATACATCAAATTCATACTGAATATAATTCCCAGGATTCAAGAAGATCAACATCAGTAGAGATGTAATATTTGATGAATACTCGACATACTTCAGATCCAGGAGGACACCCATTCAGGAGGTTGAGAAACTTGAAGAGACAAGAGGCTGAGATATGGAAATTAAAGAAGCAATTATAGAGAACCATGAAGGTCATGACATGATAGAACCACAAGATCCAATGGAGAAATTCCTTGAGAATGAATCCCATAAGAGCAAAGAATCATGTGCACAGGAGCTCATATGAGAAGCTGAAAGGTATGGTGCTCCAAATGGAATACAAAGAGAGAGAAAAAGGGAAAATACCTACAATAGCTATGTGGCTCTGTTGTCTAACATCATTGACAGAGAACCTTCCACCTATGAGGAGGCTACATAATAGAAAGAATGGAAGGGTGTGATGATCAAGGAATATTGGCCGATCATGAAGAATTATGTCTAGGAGATAGTTCTGAGACCAGAAAAAATATTGTTGTGACTTTGAAATGGATCTACAAGATCAAGCATGCTGCAGATGGAAACATCGACAAATATAAGGCAAGATTCGTAGCATGAGACTTCTCACATAAAGAAGGCATAGACTACCAAGATAAATTTGAACCCATGGCAAGGTACAATTCCATTAGGACCATACTTGCTTTGGAAACGGTTATAAAATGGAAAGTACACCAGATGGATGTGAATAAAACTTTCTTAAATGGTGTAGTTGAGGAGGAAGTGTACGTGGAACAACTACTGGAATTAGAGACACATGATAGAAAGAACCATATGTGCAAATTGAAGAAGGCCTTGTATGGATTGAAGCAAGCACCAAGAACATGGTACGACAAGATGGATAACTTCCTAATGAGATTGGGATTTACCAAGAGTAAAGAAGATTCCAACCTCTAATTCAAGGTGGAAGACGAAAGACCAGTGATACTCATTATATACGTTGATAGCTTGTTTCTAACAGGTAAAGAGGAACTCATTAAAGATGCAAAGAGGAGACTTGCTACATAGTTCGAGATGAAATACCTAGGTATGATGCACTACTTCTTAGGCATGGAGGTGTTGCAGAGTGCAGATGGGATCTTCCTTGGTCAAGTAAAATACGCAGTGGACATTCCAAAGAGATTCAAAATGATGGAATGCAAGGCTATGGCCACACCTATGGAATATAACTTGAAGCTTCTGAGTGATGCTTCATCCGAGACGGTTAATACCATGATGTATCGACAAATTATTGGCTCATTGATGTATTTGATGAACATGAGACTAGAAATATGCTTTGAGGTGAACACCCTGAGCCAGTTCCTAACATATTTGAGACATGTTCACTTGATAGCTGAAAAGCATATACTAAGGTACCTAAAAGGTATAGTGGATTATGGGCTCAAATATGATGCGAATCAAAATATTAACCTACAAAATTTTGTTGATTCAAATTGGGAAGGTAGCGCCACTTACAGGAAGAGCACCTCAGGTTGCTGCTTTAGTTTGGGATTTGACATGATCTCCTAGTTCAGCAGGAATAAATCATGCATGGTGTTGAGTACAACCGAGGCAGAGTATGTTGCCTCTTGATCGACTAGTTGTGAGGTAGTGTGGCTTCGAAAGCTATTGTCTGACTTGCTTGATCTCCCATTGGATGTGACTTGTATCTTTTGCAACAATTAGAGTTGCGTGAAGCTATCGAAAAATCATGTGTTCCATGACAAGTCAAAGCACATCAAGATCAAGTTCCACTATACCAAGGATATGGTGCAGAGAGGAGCAGTGAAGCCCCAATACGTGGCAATGGAGGACCAGATAGCCAATGTGTTGACCAAGCCTCTTGCGAGAGTGAAGTTCGAGTACTTTAGAGAAAGACTTGGTGTGATCCAGATCGAGATCCCTTGAAAGAGAGAGTGATGTGTTCTAGCATAGATAGAGAGACAGATTGTTTGAGTGTAAAATCCTGAAAAATATTCTAGGTTTCTCAGACGTAATAAACCTTGTAGGTTGTCCTTATATGTCATCAGTCCTAAAGAAGCTCGCAGGTTATCCTTGGATGTAATCAGTCCCAATATGTTACGAAAGAATTATATATCACATGGGAAATGAGACAGGTTGTCTGGGTGGGAAAAATATTGGTGTATCATGATGCTCAGACGTAATCGGTTCTATAGGTTGTCTTTGGATGTAATTAGTCCCGGTGAAGCTTGTAGATTATACTTGGACGTAATCAATCCTGAGATGGGTTATCCGAATGTAAAAATGAGACCTGGCATGGTACGTAGGTTATTTGGATGTAATAAGTATTGTGGGTTGTCCGAGTGTAAAAATGAGACTTGGCATGGTACGCAGGTTACTCGGATGTAATACACCCAAAGGTTATCTGAACGGAAAAGTTCCTAGACGTAATTTTTTCAGATGCAATCCCTTGAGGTTGACCTAGATGTAAAAATTCATGAGGCAGAAGGTTGTTTGGTCATAATCAGTCCTTACATATCCATATATGTGTGTTCCCATGTTGAGATGATAAGGTGATGAAGCACGAGAGGTGAACCTAGGAAGTTCTCTGATAGAACCTAAGTCGACTGTGGATGCTTTGTGTGTTTTTATTTTTTTGTGCAGGACAAAAGGAGATGATCTGGATATGAAGAGATGAAGGTAGAAGATGTAGGTTATTTCTATGGAAATGTAAAGAAGGTCCTGGACAGTTCCTACATGATGGCTTGCTTGAGATGTGATGAAGACCTATTAGAGGACTAGGGATACATCCAACATTAAAAAGAGCTGGCTCTATAGAAACTTATGATGACAGATAATATGGTATGATGATCAAATAATAAGATGATGATGGCAGCATCTGTGATGATGAATCTATGAATTTGTGATGATGGCTTGACCAGATGTGTTCATGACTTTGAAGAGAGAGAATACCTTCCTAGTTAAGAGGGATTGTTGATGTATTTGTAAATTCGGAAGATATTATGATGTATATTATCATTGTATGTTATTGTAACCCCATTAGGGATGTGTTTACCCCCTTGATTTATGTCTTAATTATGTATATACCTTGAGGTACAACCTCCGGTGTAATTCGAGGAAATAGTCCCCAGTGTAACATCATGTAATGTGTATTTGGAGTCTCTCTGGGATAAGTCAACCCTGTTAGGGAAGACAAGTGGGCCCCAGTATTATGTTTGGTCAATCACTTAAAATGTATAAATAGGGAGGCAATCTCCCTCATTCATACACACCTCACACTTTCAAGTTCACACGAGAGAGAAAGAGAGACAAAGGGAGGAGAGACATATAGCTATTGAATACTTCTTATTACTTCTTTTGATCATCTTACTATTCTAAAAAGGTTTGTGGGGTTTTCTCCTTTATAGTTTCCTTGGTGAAAATATTTGTGTCTTGTGTATCTCTTATATATTATGCATCTAGATGTAGTAGTTATTCTTTCAGACAAAGATCCTAATCATTCTAATAAGATCTATAAAAACTAACATTCTTGAGGTATCCCCAAGCCCAAAATCCTTGTGTGGATCATGTGTGTGAAGCTTTTGGTGACCAACTCTTGAAGTAAAGTTCCTTTGAAAACATACTACTTAATTAAGGTTCCAATGTGGCTTTCATGGATCAAAGTTAAAATTATTATGTTAAAACCCTAAAAATGTGCAAGCGTAACACAACCCCTTATTGATCCATCTGAAGGAACTAACATCCCTTGAAATAAGAATAATGTCGAGAAACCCTCCCATAGGACGTGGATATATTTTTTATGAGAAGAAGGTCAACCCAACAAGAATTAAAGTTAAAATAAAATATTTATTTGGAAAATTAATGACAGGTTGACCCAGTTCGAAAGATAAAATTCAAAAATTAAAATAATTCATTTAAAGGACATGTCGGCACAGTTTATGTCCATAATTTTGTATATATATACATGAGTCTTTTAAAAAATATAGTGATAAACATTCGTGGTAAATATTAGCTCTAAAATTCGTATGTTTACTGGTGCACTGTGGCAGCCACCGACTATTTTTTGGTGATTTTTGTGGTTAATATCGAGCTCTGAAATTCAAGTGGTTAGCTCACTGAGATAGTCTCAAGAGACTGATTTGGGTTTTATATTGGTTATATATATCTCTCTACAGTAAGTGTTGTAAGTTAATGAATTTAATTTTCTAAAGGTCATATCTTTATGCCTTAAGCAGGATGCAACCCTACAATATCCTTTCTCAACAAATCACAACCCTCTAGGGCATGTTTTAGCCTCTCCAAGCAGGTTGCAACCTCATTGATTTGCCTCTCAGCAAGAAACAACCATCTGAGGGCCCCTATTAGACACTACAACAATGATAAGTTAGAAAACAGTAAATAATATTTGGGTTGAATGAACCTATGATTTTTTCAAGAGATGGAGGCCTATTTTGTCTTAAGTTCTATATAACAAATCAACAAATAAATGTGTTGGTTGTATAAATTATTTTTTTGGAATAATAAATATCGTAGAGTGAGTTTAATTTTAAAAAGAATATCACGCAGGTCAAACCATGAAAGACTGAGTCAAACTATGGGAAGGCACTCGGATATTGTCTTTTGTTTTGATTGTAGGATGAGCACATGAGATAAATAAACGATTAAGTTTTGAAAAATGCAGAGGATACACTCTTCCATCGATAGAGAGAATAATTTATTGGATTACACAATATATATGACTGCACTTCACAATGATTATATTGCAAGTTTGATATCACATTGATGAATGGTGAATCACATATTGTCCTTGTGCTTAGATAACAGTTGTATTCATATATGGTGTGCAGGGAATTTATATGATAGCAGGTTCTCATTGCCAATAAGGATGTATTGATTTAACATGACATGTGTGTGCTTTTTGTTTAAGAAAATGGTGCATTGATTGTTTGATATTCCAATACAAGTATCAAGCCACCACAAAGGAATCTCATTGGTTGTTTACTCCATGCAGAGATTCAAAAAATGTAGATGTGGTTCAATTCTGGAATCATGACACTATGATGTTCAAGGTATCTGAAACTTTCACTTTGTTTTGAAAAGTATTGGAAAGAAAAAATATAAATGTTGAAGAATAGATTGTCTTCATAATTTATTAGAAAATTCGAGACTTCAAGAATGAAAGGTTGGTTGCATGTAAGTCTTGGAGAATGAACCCATAAATCATAGTTTTTATACTATTCATAATTAGAAAGTATTGAAGAATGATCTGTTGAAGGATGAGACGTTTTGAAAATGATAGCAGCAATAACAACATTCTGACAGGTGACAAATATTTGACCGAATGATAAGGCATATGTGACTATAGTAGGACTCTTGGATATCCTTAACATATGATTTGTTGACTTGATGGTGATTGAGCAATTGGTTGAGAAGAATTTGATTGAGTTGGAAAGAAATGTGATTGTTATATTGTCCGAAAGAGATCATACTGGAAAGCTGAGTCTTGCACTTGAGGATTGGACTCCTCAACCCTTTCTTAGTTGTAGCTAATAAACCAGGGTGGGTCCTGTCATAAGAGTTGGTGCTCTTTTCATTAGTTGGTGTTTCTTGTAATTGCGAAGATTGAAGCCTTCCATTGCAAATAAATAAATATTTCATTTACTATATTGTTGTGTCGCTCGTTGATGTGTTTGTTCTGCTTATGATTTAATTGATGAATATGATAATGTGACTTGTAACATATTGCTTGATATACTCTAATTGATTAATAGAAGTGAAAAAGGTTTAAATTTCTCACACACTTATTCACCCCCCCTCTCATTGTGGCCATTGTGTCCAACAATTGTTATCAAAGAGGGCCTTCGTCACAAGCCTTGCAAGATTAAAGGAATATTCGAAGAATTTTGGTGTTTCAGAGATTGTGATCAATCCACCCACTCCATCCAATAAGAAGGGAAAGTTAGTTGCATAGAAAAAAGAAAAGAAGGAAAATTCTACATCGTTGAAGTTCCTCATGGATGGAATTCCCATCTCAATAAAATAAAGTGTAGGGGAGTACACTTTAGCTAAACCTTTGGTTCAAGTTGGAAAGTAAGTATCAGAAGGGAAGACTAGACACTGAAAAGACAGATCAGGAATCAGAAGGCAAGCCCTCGGAAGAGGTCAATCAATAAGAAGAAAAGAAATAAGTGGACTCTAGTAAAGGTATGGATTATTTTGATTGTAATGATATCTTGTGTCATTAAATTGAGAAGGTTCTTGTAGGAGATGTTGAATATATACCAAAGGATGCACATGAGATACATCTCACTTTGATAAATATTGATCTCATAGCAAATTGGGTTTTGAACACAGTAAATTAGAACCATAGTGAATTCACAAGGCTCAAAAAGAAAATATTGAATTCTTTAAATCAATATCAGCATAAGACCATGACTTTGCGAATATTTCTTGTGAAGCTCAAACAAAAGGATAAAGAGTTGTGGGATCAGTTGGAAGATGAGGATGTTGATGTTGACCGAATAAAGACTGAATTTATTAGTCAAAGGAAGAAAAAGAAGATCCTGGTAAATACTTAGAATATCTTGAAGAAACTAGAGAGGCCAACCATGATTTGAAGACTCAATTGGATGAATCCAAGAGGATAGAAGAAACATTGAAGAATCGGTTGGAAGAAAAGGAGCAGACAATCCAAAAGTCGGAGATGGAAGTACTTGGTATCAAAAAAAAAGGTGAAAATAAATATTCCTTTGTCAAGTTCAAGGACAATTCAGTTTTCCTAGATAATATATTGGATGTCCAAATATCTCCATTTGACAAGACCGATCTTGGTTACAAGAAGGAGGGAGGAAAATATGAAGATAACACTTGGTCTCCAAAAAATAAAGAAGCAAGTCCATAATTATCCAAATACTCTCCCCATGCACCTGCACATGAAAAAAATTAATTTGGAAGTGGTAATGTCCCAATTCGAAAATTCCCAACAAAGGAAGAATTTTGGAAAAATTGTCTTCACTAGTTTTGACTCTTAGGGATTTGAATGGATCAAGACGGTATAGAATTTGGTAGGGAATGATGTGTGGAATATTAGGAATATTAAATTGAATCTATAATACTTTTATTACAATTCATAGACATTTTCAACTCTATTTTTACATCATGGAAAAAATGGAAAAATTACTAGCAATTTATGATGCAATTCCCCCTAGGGTATGGGCAGAAATGGCTCTCCAACTCCTATGCAAACCTCCAAAATTTCAGAAAAGAGTATGGGGAATATAATTATACTTCATTTACTATAATTTTTTTTGGTTATTATTTCTTCAACATAGGATTAAAGCTTCATATTCAAATGCATAATTTTAGTGATAGTTGCTTAAGGGAAATGACACATAAAAGCTCAACTTCAACTCATAAATGGTGCATATAATGGTTAAGAACAAATAAATATGAATATATACAATTGAAATAATTTAAATATCTCACTAACAACATATAACATTGACCCAAGTCTCAATATACATTAGATATACAATCTCCATTGAAAGGGAAAATCATCACATGGAAACTAGTCGCAATAAAGCTTGGAAATATGGACGTTTGCATATGTATTTATTCTGATTTTGAATTAAATATAATATATAGAAATATTACAGAGCCATTAATAATTCAGCCATTCTTGGGCATAAACTGAACTTAATGGGGTGCAACCACGATTCACACAAGTGCGCCTTCATAGAAAAACATGGAAATATGGAAGTGGAAATTGAGAGAATGGGAGGAGAGATGGGTCATGAACAGTATAAAATTCCTATATACATTAAAAAAATCCATGAATATACATATTATAGGTTTGAATTTCCTCTCCCATATCCAATTTGTATTAGAATCTCACTCTCTCGAAATTGGCTCACTAGCAGGGTAAGTGTTCACTTACCGTGCAATGGACAAGATATTGCTCTCCAAAATTCCAAAGGAAAATTCACAAATTCACAAAATAAATTTCCACTCATGAAATATTTTTATAACCCTCCTAAATTCCTCCAAGGTGGAATTCATTCCCATAGGCTTTCTCCACCTCATCCTTGATGTTTAGTAACCTTCATGCCACTTGGCCTTCTCCTCAACCATTCATCTTCCACCAAAATTGAATGGATGCCACATAGTACCAAGTGAAACCTATTGGAGGATATATTTAAACATGAAAATTTAGGTTTTCATAGGTATGCAATAAGTTCTGACTTGTCATATAATCTTCCATCAATGTTGTCATAAAGCGCAGGGATTCTAGCTCCACATGGCACCTAGTTTCTTCCTAGACTCTTCCTCTTCTATGGGGATTTAAACCTCCTCACCCATTCGAATCCTTGAGCTCATGATATTTTATTTGATGACTCTTCACCTTCCAATAACATTACATCACTCATAATTTACAATTTGGGGTTAAGTCATGACATGTGTAAGGAGGAATCTAGCCACCCAAGGCCCCCATGGACCTCCAAATGTACTTATGAAGCAATGCCACTTTATTTTCTCCATATTTATTATTTGTATGACCCAAATTAATGTTTAAATGATAAAATAAGGTTATATTGGTTCCCATATCTCCCTTATTTCAATATTTAATGCCTCCTCCCCCAACCTAGGGAACTAGTTGGTGGGTGAAACATTGTCAACTAGCAGACCTATTGAAATGGGGAGATGATAGTCATCCCCACCCAATATTTATTGTCCTAAATAAATGACAAGTTTTTATGCTATAAAAATTTCTTATCTTCCCAAGTGTCCTCCTCATTAGGCAGATCCTTCCATTGTACCAAATATTCTTTTATTGTTCTGCTTCGTAGCCCTCTTTCCGTTATTCTTAATATTTTGTGTGGAATGAGAACAAGTTGTCCTTCATCATTCAAAGGTGGTAAAGTATTTTAAACTTAAATGTGTTTCCCTATAAAATTATTTATATAAGAAACATGAAATACATTAAGAATGTTTCTTCCCATGGGAAGCTCTAATTGATAGGCCACTTCTCCAACTTTTCGAATCACCTTCTAGGGACCATAAAATCTTGGTTTGAGCTTTTCTGAACCTTTACCATTTATGGTGGTTTGTTTTTAAAGATGAAAACTAAAATAAACCAAGTCATTCACTTGTAATTGTCTCTCCATTCTATGTTGATATGCATATTGTTTCTACTAATTTTGAGAAACCTACAAGATATCCTTCAAAACTTTCAAAATTTATTGACTTTCTTCAATTTGTTAGCACTATTTTTTGATCTACACGAGATGATGAAAAGGTAAGATGAAGCAATCACAGCCTAAAAATGTAGGAAAAATTCCAGTCGTAGGGTGGCCAAAAACTATGTTAAAGAAGATAGGGCTTCTATGGTGGCGATCTAGAGACAAACCAGATCGACGAGCGAAATTATTTTCGCGAATACCACAGGAACGATCCAAGTCGCCTTTGCATTTTTGTGGAATGACGCTAAAGAAGACGTAGGTTTTGAGGGCCAGGATTGAGAGAGGATAGATCAATGAGCGAGATTAATTTCGTCGGATCAAATCGCTCGCGAAAATCTTAGTCCCAAAATCCACGAAATGGGTTAAAGGGAGGTAACACTCAATAGTGCAGATCTTGTCGAAAAAAGATCTACGATGGACAATTTATTCACTAATGGGACATGCACAGGACTAACTGTCTCAAGGATTTGTGAAAAGTAGCCCTCCTTTACACCTAGATGGTAAATATCGAAGGCGTTCTGATCAAAAGTCTGAAAATGTTTATGTCCGCTAAGAGTTATAGGGAGGTTTGTCTATGACGAAAAAAGGCAGTCTCGCGTACAATATAATTAGTTCAAAGGTATCATGTTGACAAGATATTCTTTGGTGAGCATGCGAGAGGCTGAAGTGACAAGAAATCAAGCACCTTGACACCATTTGAAACATGTCTGTAGGTATGGGATCGGCTCCACAGTGAAAAAATCACCCTCTTGGAACCAAAAGTTCGCCTTATTGAACATGAAAAAATCAGGAAAGAATCTTGATAATAGAAACATAAAGGCCGATATGGTGTCGACACAGAGCACAAAAGGAACAAAAACCTTCTTGCCATCTATAAGCCTATGCAGAAAGGTGCCTTTGAGTGCAGAATGAACACAAATTTATCCTAGAAAGAAAAGGACATGTAGCAGATCCATCAGGAGGATGAATGGTCAGAGCCAAGTCTGCGACGCACCACCAAGAGATGTCATGAGCCATTGTTTTCAAGAAAAATGAACTTGAGGCCAGAGACGTTGCGTTGTCGATCAGACCAAGAATGCATATTTTCTCCATAACATTTTGTTTAATATACGTAAATCGTGGTGGAGATGCCACGTTCTAGTTTGTTAGAATTTTGATCGTGATTGTAACCAGCTTCTTGCCCTGTTTCGAGGTTAGTCTTGGGTGCCTGCAGCACAATTAAAATGCTCCCCGCCAAGGGAGAAAGGGTTGTTGGTTTTGGTTGGAACCCGAGAGGTTTTTGTGGTTCTTATGTAATTCTACTTGTTTTAATACAAGAAACAAAGCCGGATGCCGACCTTTGGATGTGAGAATTCCTGTGTATTTATTAAGTTACAGTCCATGCTTTCCTTTCCTTACGTGCATGTATTTCCTATTTTCTCTTTACATTACGCTTTTATTCGAATCCTTGAAGTAGTGTATAACGGTTTAGAATTCATGTTCCCATGATCTGGCCATTGTTTTGGACACCTACCAGACATTTCTTCCAAAGTTGGTGCAGAATTCACCCTTGTGGTGCTCTACATCGATGGGATGTCATCTTTCCTCATTTATCACCATACCCTAACATATTGACCATGACCGAAGTGATATCTTTCTCTTGCGGACATTCTTTGTGAAGAATGCTCTGTGTTTCTTGGTATTGTGTGACTTCATTGCCCAACGTATCCCATCTCGTTTCCACCTCCAACCTCTGAAAATGTACTCTGTGACAATATAATCTGTCCTTGCTATGTATTTGTGAGAGACGCCTCTCTGGAAATGGGGAAGCCATCTCCCTTTCCTAAAGAGGTTCTATTGTTACCTCGGGGTCAGACTACCTGCAGCCTTGGGCGCGATCCTAGGTGCTCAATCCTTACTATTTGGAGCTCTACTATCACCAAAAAAGTGGTCGATAAAAGTGGACGTATCATAACCATATAGTGATTTAAAAGGAGACATGCCAATGGAAATACAGAAAGTAGTATTGTAACAAAACTCACCCAAATGAAACCATTTTAACGATGCTTTTTTCTGCCCACTAACATAGTTCCTCGAGTATCCTTACAACCATTGATTCACCCTCTCTGTTTGGCCAATAGTTTGGGGATGATAGCTTGTACTAGGTGTCAAATTTGTCCCCACCATTTTGAAGAGTTCTTGCCAAAATGCACTAAAAAATATGCTATCTCTGTCACTGACAATGCTCTTAGGAATCCCATGCCATCTGAAAAATTCTTTAAAAAATAAATCAGCCGTTTGTACAACAGTGAAATTGGTAGTAATATAAAAGAAATGATCAGTTGGTTTATGATCAGTTGATTGATTCCACCACCACAAATATGCAATCCTTACCAAATAATTTGGGCAAACTGTTGATCCCAGTTTTGTTATCATTTTCGGTTGTTAATTTACATGTTTGACATATGTTTTTTCACCTTTTGGCATGTTTTCTGTCATGTAGCTCAGCCCCAGGTACGACTATATTTTGGGTTTATGCAAGTTCTGGTTCATTCTTGTTATTTCACGATTTTATTAGTTAATCGACGATATTTGGTATATGTTTGATGCTTGATTTGCTATTGCAGACCATAGTCTTCAACAAGCCAATGAACATACAACGCATCCACCCTAGATATGCGTAGAGCATATCCACCTCACTGTCCAGCTCACCGCTCATCCCACCGAGCCAACCGCATGCTGTTGATGATAGATCCCCAAACGTTAAAGCATGGAACGGTATGAAAAATACCTATTGTCCACGTGTCTGGGTGGTAGCATGATCCTCATTCTAGAAGACTCGCCATCATTCTCCTCTACTTGGAACCACACCATCAGTATACACGAACGAGAACCTTCATGCCACATCACGCACGATGGAGAATCAGCCCACAAAGGAGAAGGAAGAAGCGTTATGCATTGGCTTATGATCCGTTGATTGCAGTAATGGTTGAATAAATTTAGAGAGTGTCCAACCACTAAAGGGTAGACCTTCTCACCTCTATAAACAATATATATATCTATATATCAGCCTCCACACGAGTGCTTAGTTAGCCAGTTTATGCATGTAATCAGTCATTGTTAAAGAACTCTGTAATATTGTTTATCAATTTAATAGAAGTTATGTTCATGTTGTATATGATCGTGTTCGAGTAAGACTTTAGCACACATTTAGCAAGTTGGCACCCTGATTGTTGAGAGGGACCCTCATCAACCAACGGTTTCTGTCTTATGTGTATTTCCTTTATCTCCTTCTTGCAACTAGTATAATTTCATTTCAGTTTGTTTATGTGATTTGATCTCCTGCAATTGTTCAGTTTATTATTTCCAGTAGTGTGTGTTTATTATAATGCTGTGTTGATATTGTAATCTCATTTCATAGATTAAAAACTAGTTGCGCGCATAAGCTTTGTTTCTAATTTACTTTCCATCTTTCCTTTCAGCCTTATGTTTGGTTTCATTGTTACAATTAAATAGAATTTAGTTAGTTTAATTATGTAGGTTTAGTTTTGTTGTAGTTAGGTTTGATTATGTAAGATTTTATCTAAGTTTTAGATTTAGTTCAATCATGTTTCAGTTTGTTTAATAAGTGCAATGAGTAATGATTTCTTCATAATTATGATATAGTTTAAGTTACTTTACTGATTGAATTTAATTACTAAGTAGGTTCAATTCTTGTTCCTTTGCATTTTGTTATCATGTGCATGAATCAACTGATATCGAAATCATTTAGATTAACTGTTTCTTAAAATTCTAGTGTTTTCTATATACAGACTGTCATTCAAACAACCTGTTTAGCCTGTTGTTCAGACCTACCTTCCAGTATGTTATCCAACCCTTAATTCAACCTTTAGTATTTTTAATCTGTTTTAAGCCTTTTTCTTTAGCTTTTTGATTATATTCTAACTGTGGTAGTTAGATAATAGTTATATTTATTATTAAAGCCTTAGGTTATACTGTTTAAAGTATTTATTAAAGTCTTATTCCTATTTTTCTCTCCTTTTACCCTATGTTTTGAGTTATGTTTTGCGTTTTGGATTATTGTGGTTTTTGATTTCTTTCTTCAATATTGTTGTGATGCTTTGTAATTATATCTTTGGTTTGGATTGATTTATCCTTTTGTATATAGAGTTTAGGATTAGATATGTCAATGTTAGGAAAGTACACTAGCAGTTTGTAGATTGGTTATAGTAGTAGGACCTGTTTCTTTCACTGTGTGGTGATTGAATAGACTTAGAGAGTAGGACTTAAAAGAGTTATCTTTATTAAGTTTTCTACTTTATTCACAATTAAATCTTCTTTATTAATTTTTCTACTTGCTTCTTTTATTAAGGTTTGTTACTTGTATATAAGCTATATTTTCTTTACATTTGAATTGGTTATAAGATAGAATCATTTTCTTATGGAATAGATCATCATGTTTACTATCACCTACAATTGGACATTCCTTAGTTTGAACATATTTGTAGAAGTTAAGTTAGATTTAATTCCATTTAGTTTCTTCACTTCTTTTGAAAGCCATTTTGACACTAATCCTCCTCAAGTTCCAATCAAAGTGAATGCATATCCACAGAACAATAAAGGAGAGTGGAATTAAATAGTTTAGTTTGAACCATTATGTATATTTGTTAATTGCATGGATAGTTGATTTCTAATATAATCCTTCCTTGTATAGTTAGTTTCTGAAATTGTTAAGAAGTATAATAGTTCATAAAGAATAGAATAGTATTGTTTATATTTTTATGTTTCAGTATTTGTCTATAAAGTAGAGTAGTATAGCTTGATACCGCTCTAGTCTAGCACTCTGTTTGGTTTAATTACCCTTCTAGTTGAATTTATAGGAGTTTGACTCGATTTTTCATTTTGAAAGATCTTTCGATCTTTTCTTTGTTAAAATATTTCTACAATGCCCTAGGAACTGCTCTACCTTTGCATATACTTTGTGTCAACTCGAATTTTACCAACCTCAATTGATAATTAAATATTAGGTGAGTTAATTAATACATTATAACACCCAACACAAACCAGTGATGAAGTCCATGGAAATGCTCTCCCATTTTTGTGTTGGAATAGGAAAGGGATATAAGAGACCAGCTGGATGGGTGTGCTCAACTTTATTTTTATGACATGTGGGGCATTCATTAACATAATTCAGAACATCATCCTTCAACCCTTTCCATGCAAATATTTCCCTCAACATTCGGTATGTTTTGAAGAAACCGAGGTGACATGCTAGAGGAGAATCATGAGCTTTCTTTAAAATTTCCTCCTTCAATATTGAATTAGGGATTAGATAGATTCTATATTTGTATTAGACAATTCCTTCCAACACCTTATACATATCATCATGGTTAGTCCCATCAAAAAGTTCACAAGAAAATTTATCCTTGGCATACTCTACTTCTAATGTGGCTTTCCAATTTTCTATTACATCCATTAGAGAAATAGAAGGTCTTGTATATAAGGAATCAACTACCACATTAGTTTTTCCCTTCATATATTCAATATCAAATCCAAATTCTTTAATATTTCTCACCCACTTTTTCTGCCTTTCATTTAGATCCTTTTGAGCGAGGAAGTACCTTAATATGTTACGGTCAATTTTGACCACAAATTTGTTTCCCACCAAGTATTGTCTGAACTTGACCAAAGCATGCATGATGGATAGAATTTCTTTATCATAAATGGAGTAAATATTCTCATGTGGCAATATCTTCTAACTCTCAAAAGCTATTGGGTGTTGTCCTTGATTTAGGATTGCTCCAATTCCTTCTCCTGATGCATCACATTCCAAAACAAATGGTTTAGAAAAATCAGGCAATGTTAGAATAGGACAACTGCTCATTACCTCCTTCATTCTTTGGAAAGATTTTTCAGACCCTTCATCCCTTTGGAAATCATATTTCTTTGTAAAATTAGTGAGGTGAAGTGAGTCGGGAGAACCCCTTTACAAACTTTCTAGAGTAGGTGCAAATTCCAATGAATCCTCTTAATTCAATGACACTTTTGGGATGAGGCCACTCTAAAATTGCTCTTATTTTCTCCATATACACCTTCACACCAAATTCACCATTGATGTGTCCAAGATACAAGAGCTCTGTCAAACCAAACTCACATTTTGACATCTTAGTGAACAAATATTTATCATGCAGAATTTTTAATACATCTTCTAGATGATGCAAATGTTCATCTAAGTATTACCATAAATTAGAATGTCATCAAAGAAAACTAGTACAAACTTACGAATCTTATTATGGAAGATGTTGTTCATGCATGATTGGAATGTGGCAAGTGTATTTTTGAATCCAAAGGGCATGGAAACAAACTCAAAGTGACCATTGTGGCATCTAAAAGCAGCCTTTGGTATGTCTTCTTCTCTCATTCTAATTGGATGATAACCAGATCTAAGGTCAATATTTGAGAATAACTTGGATCCATGGAGTATTAGAATTTGAATTCCATTTAGATATTAAATAAGATAGTTCTAATAATGTTTACAGTAAATGGAGAATGAAGATACAAACTGAACAAAACAAACCACACAGGAAATGAACAAGTATTGCTCAGGAATTTACAGTATCATTCACAATAATGAAATCCGGTGTTACAAAAGTTTACATAGGAAAATAATTTGAATGCATTAGGTAGCAATTCGAATCTATCCACTGGATCTGACTGTATCTAACTGACCATCTAACTCATGGTGTCTCAATCAATATCAGAGTCCAATATATCAACTCCCAGATGTCCAACAACTCAATAAATCAGTGATAGCTAGTTAAGTCAGTGCAACTGAGTGTGGTAGGTGGGAAAATGCGCCTACTCCACATTCAACCATGCATAACTAGCGCTAGCTAACTGATTGTGAACTAACTGAAAGTAACTGAGGGATAACTAAGACTAACTAGTTCCAAATCCAACTAACTGAAGGAGGTTGGTGTCGGGACTCCCATGTTAGAATAATCAACCCATAGTTTACCCACTTAGACATTAATTCCATTATTTTTGTCTTATTTTCCTAGTTCATGTGTCCCAGCTTGTGCAAGTTGCTATTTGCCTATCCATAGAGGTCAAACTTGCCTTATTTGACTCATGTAGTGCATGGGAGATCTAAAGGAATCAATTCTGCTTTAATCCTGACCTCCTAGGCACCCTTCTACTTTTTTTGCTTTATTGCCTGCTTTTTCAGTGTTTTAAGGCAAAAGGAAAAGCTAGACTAGGTGAGGTTGACTAGTTTTTTGTCCTACACATCCTCCTCTCTTTTCTCCATGCAAAAGCATGTATGAGCTGCCATTCCACCACTCTTTAGCTTTCCTATGCCTTTTTGCCAATTCGTGAGCTCCATGACAGATTTGGGATCAGCTTTTTACACCTATGGGGGATTTGCTTATTTTTGGTAAGCCTGCTTTATGCTAGTTTTGGATGCCTCCTCATGCATTCAATTTATTGATGTATTCTATTTATTTATCAACCTATGTTATTACAAGGTTGTCTATTATACACTTACATAATACAGTTTAGTGTTACAGCTCCATTTTCAGTCTCTTTTGTGAGTGATTTTGCATGATCAATTGATAATTGTTGTGAGTAAAATTAATCTATTTCTGGCCTTAATTTCCACATGGTATCAGAGCCATTATAGGTTGTTTCTCTCCTTCAAATTTTTTTTTGCAGGTTCGACATCAAAGACTGGGAGCCTTCTACTGACAGCCGGGACAGATTTTCTAGAGCTATGGATCAATCACAGAAAACTATCTTGACTCCTTTCAATTTCTTTGAATGGAAAGCAGAGATGGAGATAATGTTGAGAGAGAAAGGCCTCTACAGGGTGACTATGGCAATAGAAGCAGATCCCAATGCAGCTGCAGAGAAGATAAAATGGCACAACAGGAGGGATGAGGCTTATGGCCTCCTGTGCCTGAGTATTTCCAGAGACCTCCTTTTCCATCTTGATGGATTGACATCACCGAATGAAGTATGGGAGAATCTTGCTGATATTTTTGGAAAGATAGATGAGATGAGGGGACATCAAATTGAGAATGAGCTGATTTCTCTGAGTCCAACAAGCTTTGAATCCCTGCAACTATATTTCTCCAAGTTCAAAGCACTAGTTTTGCAGCTGAAACAATGTGGTATTGAAAAGAAAGATGATCAGCTCATACTGGCCATCCTCTTGAAGCTGGGCTCTGATTATTCAGTGTTTGTTTCAACCTTCTATGCCACAAAACTGATAGCTTGAACCTAGAAGATGCCTAGCCTTGCAGATTTCATGGAATCTCTCACACAAGAACAGGACAAGTTGGTGATGATGGGCACCATCAAACCATCCAAATATCAAGCTTTGATTGCTGGAGATTCGAAGGTGGATTCAAAAAGAAAAAATAAAGCTAAAAAGACACCTGAGCAAAAGAGAGACAAGAAACAGTCTCCGGAGGATCAACAAGGTCCCAAGAAGAATAACCAGAAGAAGAAGAACAAAGGTGAAATGAACAAGTGCACATACTGCAATAAGGGCAATCACTTTGAAAGCTCTTGTATGAAAAAGTAGATAGACATGCTGACCAATCTCCTGGAGAATAATGGCATCTCCCTTCCAGAAAGCTCAAAGAAGAGAGAAGGAGGAAGAAGTTCAGATGACAGAGAGAGAGTTCATGCTCTAGTTGCTGGCACATCAAGCTCACCCAGTTTTATCATTGATTCTGGAGCTTCAAGACACATGGTTTCGACTAAGGAGGCCTTCTCCTCTCTAGATATGTCGAAAGGACCATCTATTGTACTGCGATATGACTCTCTCACTGAAAGTAAAGGCAAAGGAAGGATAGATCTTGATCATGGTCAGTTTAGCAATGTGCTGTATGTGCCTGGTCTCGCCTCCAACCTCTTGTCAGTGTACCAGATGACCCACACTGGGTCTCCAAAGAAGGTCATATTCTCCTTCGATGAAGTTGAGATCACAGAGATTTCAACTGGTAGAGTCATTACAAAAGGAGTTGCGAATCATGCTCAAAAGGTATACATGTTCTCACACTTCCTACCTTACTCAAACCCCTCTGCTCTTCTCATTCATGCTAATGAAGCCAACAAGATGTGGCATGAGATATTTGGCCACCTTAACTACAAATATATTTCTGATCTTAGTGAAAAAGAGATGGTCATAGGGTTTCCCAAGATAAAATTTTCCAAAGGAGTCTGCCAAGGCTGTATCCTAGGAAAATGCCCAGAGCACAAATTTGAGAGAGCTAGTCATGAGAGAACCTCTGCACCCCTCGAGCTGATCCACAGTGATGTTTTTGGTCCATTCCCTCATATGTCTATGAGTCAGGCCAAGTATGCATTAACTTTCATTGATGACTTTTCCAGGTATTGCTGGGTTCACTTCCTGAAACACAAGTTTGAAGTTTTTGGCCTATTCAAAGTATTTAAGGCTTTGGTTGAAAACCAGTCTGGAAGAAAACTCAAGGCCCTCAGATCTGACAATGGTTGTGAGTATGTCAAGTTTGAGTTTATTAATTATTGTGCAGATGCATGTATTCAGATGCAGCATTCTATCCCTTACACACCACAGCAAAATGGTGTTGCTGAGAGGAAGAACAGATCACTGAAGGAGATGGAAACATGCATGATGGAGGCCAAAACTTTGCCACCAAAGTACTGGGCCGAAGCCATCAACAGTGCAGCATATATCCAGAATAGGGTGCCTCACAAACAACTTGATGGTATGACTCCCTTCGAAGCATGGAGTGGGCACAAGCCAGATGTGACCCATTTCATGATTTTTGGCTCAAAGGCATGGGCTAGGATCCCGACAGAGAAGAGGAAGGCTTTGCAGCCCCAAAGCCAAGAGTGTCTTTTTGGTGGATACTCTGAAGATTCAAAAGGGTACAAGTTGATAAATTTGAACACAAATAAATCCTTCATCGAAAGGTGTGTTCAGTTTGAAGAAGAACCCCTTGCAGAAGTGGAAGTTTGTGAAGCCTCGTCACCACCTGAACCTCAAGAAGTAAGTAAAGAGTTTGTTGAACATGATGATTCTGATTTTTCTAATGGATATGAGTTTATTGTAGACCCTAACAGCCCCACAAGGACAAAATGGGCAGCCAAGACACTACATGCAGTAGGTGAGCTAGCTGGGGATCCCAATGACCCAAGAAGGACTAGATCTAAATTTGAGAGTGGTCTGTGCATGAAGGATCCTATGTTTGCTGAAAAATGCTATTTGATGGTGGAGTCTGATCCTCAAACATATGAAGA
>LPNX010120248.1:551799-608625 GCA_001517045.1 Pseudotsuga menziesii
TGCATGGGAGAGCTAAAGGAATCAATTCTACTTTATTCCTGACCTCCTAGGCGCCCTTCTGCTTTTTCTGCTTTATTGCCTGCTTTTTCAGTGTTTTAAGGCAAAAGGAAAAGCTAGACTAGGTGAGGTTGACTAGTTTTTTGTCCTACACATCCTCCTCTCTTTTCTCTATGCAAAAGCATGTATGAGCTACCATTCCACCACTCTTTAGCTTGCCTATTCCTTTTTTCCAATTCATGAGCTCCATGACAGATTTGGGATTAGCTTTTTACACCTATGGGGGATTTGCTATGTTTGGTAAGCCTGCTTTACGCTAGTTTTGGATGCCTCCTCATGCATTCGATTTCTTGATGTATTCTATTTATTCAGAAACCTATGTTATTATAGGGTTGGCTATTGTACACTTACATAATACAGTTTAGTATTACAGCTCCATTTTCAGTCTCTTTTGTGAGTGATTTTGCATGATCAATTGATAATTGTTGTGAGTAAAATTAATCTATTTCTGGCCTTAATTTCCACATCCCAGTGGCTCCTAAGATGTAGGGATTGGTCTAGGAGGCACCCAAAATGATGCATGCACATGCAGTAAGTGGAAGTTAACCTCTAGTAATGTTCCCCACACTCTAGTAACTAGTATAGGTGGCCCCATTAGGCCAAGTGGACCCAATGGTACTAGTGGATGTAATTAATTAATTAAGGATACTAAGTTAGGCTAAATAATATGATAGACAGTATGGTCAAGGGAGGATTAATAATCCTAACACCCCCCCTAAATCCTAACTTGGAAAATTGTGGGCCCTGGTA
Organism: Pseudotsuga menziesii; assembly: GCA_001517045.1. NCBI lineage: Eukaryota > Viridiplantae > Streptophyta > Pinopsida > Pinales > Pinaceae > Pseudotsuga > Pseudotsuga menziesii. The sequence continues at coordinate 552,607 of LPNX010120248.1, forward strand.
ACAATACCATAGGTCATCCAAATACAATATAAAATACAGTAAAAAATGTTGCTTAATATAGCCGAGGAAATAGGGGGAAACCTCATGGGAACCCCCCCCCCCCCTCAAAATAAGCAGAAATACAAATTTTGAAAAAACTTTTGAAATTTTTTGCTGCTATTTGCAGCACTATGCAACAATAATATCTTGGTTCTTTTGTGTAGGTGAACCCATGAATCCAAACAAAGTGCTTATGTCTGGAGGAATATTCCTCTTTGGAAGAAGGACAATGTACTCAACTGAATCAGAAATATAAACAGTTGCACGGTGAAAATGGGATCCATGTAGAGCAGCTGAAATCAACTGAAGAGAGAGAAAATGTTCTTGAAAATTTGAACCATGTGAGGAACACCCAAGGATATGATATATGTCAGCCTTGAAAAGAAAACCATGAGTGGTAAAATCAGCCCCAAGTGTTTAGTAGCAAGTGTCCAGGAAAATGCAAAATGTCTTCCTCTTTACTAGTTCTGTGAGGGGATGAGCATGTGACCAAAGGTAGAGAAGCCTTGGGACTGTGGAGAGAGAATTATTGAGCTCCATAATCTGATATAGCTTCATAAATATCCAATAATTCACAAAATATAATATCAACAAACTCATAAGAGAGAACTAACATCGAAACCTCAACAACAAATTTGAAGGAGACTTGCTGTGCTTGATTTGTAAAACCAAAATTGATGAAACCTGTTAAAAGCAATATTGTAAGCTCTTGAATCTTAAAACCTGAACCACATATTACCATATCATAAAATAAATCATATCCAAAATTGCGAAGTGAAATCAAATCCCCAGCAACAATTTTGAAGGAGACTTGCGGTACTTGATTTTTCACACCAAAATTGATGAGAACAACTACAAACAATACTGAAAGATCATGAACCTGAAATATTGAACCAAATAATATCATATCATATCTAATAAATTCCATATCACATCCAATAATTTTCTCCACCGAGATGGTAGATGCACAATTTTCTCCTTCAAAATTCTGAATATTGGTACATGCAATCATGTAGGAATTTGCTGGAAGCTCAAGATCTATGAGAGTGTTTGAATCAATCCTACAGTCTGAAATTATTTTCAGAATATAAAAATATTTACAAAACATAATATCAGCAAACTCATGAGAGAAAACTGACATCAAATCCCTAGCAGAACTTTTGAAAGAGATTTTTGGTACTTGTTTCTTCACACCAAAATTGATGAGAACAACTACAAGCAGTATTGAAAGCTCTTGAACCCTAGAACCAAGTATTATCATATCCTATCCAATAAAGTCCATATCAGGTCCAAGAGTGTCCTCCACCGAGATGGTAGATGCACAACTTTCTCCTTCTTCAAAACCCTGAGTATCGGTGCATGCAATAATGTAGGAATTTGTTGGAAGCTCTAGATGAATGAGAGTGAATGGATCACTCCTACAATCTGATATTATTTCCAAAATATCAAAATAATTACTTATATGCACACCAGAAACATCATTAGAGATAGAGAAATCAAATTCCTCTCCCTTTCCTAAAGCAATCACAGGTAAACTATGCACATAATTTATAATAGAAGAATCACTGGAGAATTTTTGCATAGAATGGAAGGAGAGATTTTATTCAATAAAATAGATTCGAATGTCTTCTTCTGGATCAGCCATGTGAGGAGATGATATATCATAGATCTCATACACTTCTAGAGAAACAGGAGAAGGAGTCACTCCAAGGATACTTTCTTAAATTCGAATTGACTGTGAGGAAGATTATGCTTCTTCTTCATCTTGAACAACTTCATCAGAGAGAGTAAAGGCTGATAATTTTGAATAAGGAACTCTTGTGGTTCTGAATGTGCTCTCCAAATTGATATAAAAATCCTCATTGTGCTTCCCAAAGATTCTATCTAGTTCTATCCAGAGATCCTTTGGGTATTCTGCAAACTCAGTAAGCTCTATAAGCAAGCCTGGAAAAAAATTCCCACATATTGCTCCATAAGCTCTATCGCCATCATTTATCCAGTCATTCTTGTATTCATAAGACTCTTTACCAAGTCCAATAGATACCTCATAGAGACCTTGTCTCTTTAGAGATGCGATCATCTTCAACTTCCATTATGAATATCTTGTGGATGGAGTAAGAAGAGGAACTGATAATATCGAATCCATATGAAGTTGAACCTGTAAAACACCAATGCAAAAAATAAAATATTCAAAATATGTTAGAATCATGATTTTTCTCTCGATATGAACATATTTTTAGGTTCCGTCATGCCCTCTCCGCTGCTCTAAATAAATTCATAGCTAGCAAATTTTCATAGGGGACTTCTGTGGAAACCCAGTTGCTTTTTATGTTCAATGGAGAGAAACAAACATGAAAACTACCTGAGAAGGCTCTGATACCATATTAGAATTTTAATTCCATTTAGATATTCAAGAATATAGTTCTAATAATGTTTGCAGTAAATGGAGAATTAAGATACAAACTGAAAAAAAACAAACCACACAGGAAACAAACAAGTATTGCTCAGGAATTTACAGTATCATTCACAATAATAAAATCCGGTGTTAAAATAGTTTACATAGGAAAAGAATTCGAATGCATTAGGTAGAAATTCGGATCTATCCACTAGATCTGACTGTATATAACTGACTATCTAACTCATGGTTTCTCAATCAATATTGGAGTCCAATAGATCAACTCCCAGATGTCCAACAACTCAATAAATCAGTGATAGCTAGTTAACTCAGTGCAACTGAGTGTGGTAGGTGGGAAAAGGTTCCTACTCCACATGCAGCCATGCATTAGCCATGCATAACTAGCGCTAGCTAATTGATTGTGAACTAACTGAAAGTAACTGGGGGTTAACTAAGACTAAATAGTTCCAAATCCAACTAACTGAAGGAGGTTGGTGTCAGTACTCCCAGTGGATCCTAAAATGCAGGGATTGGTCTAGGAGGCACCCAAATTGATGCATGCACATGCAATAAGTGGTAGCTAAACTCTAGCAGTGTTCCCCACACTCTAGTAAATGGTATAGGTGGCCCCATTAGGCCAAGTGGACCCAATGGTACTAGTGGACCCAATTAATCAATTAAGGCTCCTAAGTTAGGCAAAATAATCTAATAGACAGTATGGTCAAGGGAGGATTAATAATCCTAACATGGATCTCATCCATGAGCTCATTAATCCTTGGGATGGGGTATCTATTCTATACATTCTTATTGTTTAATGCTATGAAATCAATGAACGTTCCCAAGGTTCCATCTTTCTTTTTAACCATAACAACTGAAGAATAAAATGGAATAGAACTAGGCCTTATGAAACCCAATTCCAAGAGTTTTTTAATGGCCTCTGAAATGGGTGTCTATAGGGATGGATTTTTATAGTTTGTGTTCCTATCTCTAACTCAATGATATGCTCCACCCCTCTATCTGGTGGTATTCTTGGGGGAAGGTCTCCAAAAACCTTCTTCTACTTACTCAATATTTGCTCTATCTCCTTGGGATGCTTGGAAATATTCAAGTGAGGTTTGGGAGATGTAATTAAACATTTAGCATCCCATTCCATGTCTCCATGCCTCAATATAGACCTCATGATGTGAGAGGACACCTCTTGATTTGGGTAAGTGTGCATTCCTCTCAACAAGATGGGTTTCCCTTCCGAATATTTGAACCTTATTTCAGGGACTTGATAATTCATTGCATTCTCCCCTAAATAATACAACCATTGTACTCCCAAAACCACATTTTTATCAGCCACATTTACTACATAAAAATTGTCAGTGATAGTATGATTTCCTAGAGTAACTTGAAGCTTTGGAGTCCATTTAGTGGAGTCCATAGAATTGTTACCTAGAATGGTGACTGTGAAACCATCAAGATTTTAATCTTGTAAATTTCTCCTGTCCACCAAGGCTGCATAGATGAATTTGTGAGTGGCTCCACCATCCACTAGAAATGTGACCTTTTTTCCTTGTATGTTTCCCTTGAGCCTTAAGGTGTGGAATCTAGGTACACCCGAGAGTGCTGAATTTTTTCCTGTATCAGGAGTGGGTTGTTCTTCTACTACTATTTGATACCCTTCTTCTTGGGATGCAAGTTTTTCTTCTTCTTCCTCCTCCTCCTCTTCATCATCTTCATAAAAAAAAATTCAATGTAGTGTGCCTTCCCCTTGGCACATCTATGTCTTGGGACCCAAGGTTGTTGGCATGTAAAACATAACTTCTTTCTTCCGAGTTCTACTTTTCTTGGTCCTCCTTTATTTTCTTTTGTATAAGAGTCCCTTTTCCATTGTTTCTTACCTTCCTTGAAATTGGAAGGGAAATTTGGCTTGGGAGGATATTTGGTTCATGGAAATACATTTTGAAAATCCCTTGTCAAATTCATGGTATCCTTAAATGTGGCTAGCTTGTCGGATTTCACTATCCCTCACTTCCTACTTGCTTCCATTGTGCTAGTTCTTTGAAAGGAAGTTCAAGGTCTTTCCTCTTAAATATATCCATCAATGCATTGGATAAACCCTCAAGATAAAATATGATAATGTACCAAGGTTATAATACCATGGAACCACCAATCACTAGCTTCCCCTTCAATATGCAGAATGGCCATTTTCAATGCAGTTTCTTCAACCATAGGATTTAATTGGAAATATACACTTAATTTTTGCAACCAAGCACTAGCAAATGATTGTGAGGAACCATAAAAGGAAGGAATGGTTACTTTTACCATGGTGTATTTTAATTCATGGTTAATATGAGATTCCCTATTCCCATTTCCTCCTTGCTTGAATTGAATAGAATCTCTAATGAACTGATCAAAAGGTAGGACTTTCCTACATTCATCACTTAATTGTTGCCAATCATTTGTTGCTTCTCTAACATCATACGTGGTGTAAGGGCCTTATTTGGATTCTTAAAACTTAGGTATTGTAGGTCCATTCTTATTTTTGAACTCATGAGGTGTGTTATGAGGTCCAATATTCAAAAAAATGGTTTCTCCATTGGTCTTCCCTTCATCATGGGGTGTGCTACTACTACTCTCGGGTGCTGAATTGCTCCCAAAATGGCTAGCCAACAATTCGAATCCTTGCATAAAATGTTTTTTCATGCCTTCAAGACATTATTTAATGAATTTATTAAGGTCCTCATTTTTTTATTTGTCATCCATATCTCCCAGTTCTAGTTTTTCCTTAATCTTCTTGTAAAACGAACTAGCCTCTCTACTTCCTTCATTTTCACTATTAAGGTCTCTACTATCAGTTTCTAATGGAGGGAGGTAAGAATTAGAAAACATGAATAAATATTTACATCAGGTTCCAATATCATTCTCTGACACTGCTTGTAATGTCCCAATTCAAAAATTCCCAACAAAGGCAGAATTTTGGTAACAATTGTCTTGACTAGTTTTGATTCTGGGGGATTCAAATGGCTAAAAGGGTCTCAAATTTGGTAGGGAATGATGTGGGGAGTATTAGGAATATTAAATTGACTCTATTATACTTATATGACAGGTCATAGACATCTGAAACTCGATTTTGGAATCATGGAAAACAGGAAAAATTACTAGCAATTTATGATGCAATTCCCCCTAGGGTGTGGGAATAAATGGCTCTCCAACTCCTACGAAACCATAAAAAAATTTAAGAATAGAGTATGGGGACTGTAATTTTAATTAATTTACTGTAATTTTGTGTGGTTAAGATTCCTGAAACAAAGGATTAAATCTTCATATTCAAATTCATAATTTCAGTGATATTTGCTTAAGGGAAATGAAACATAAAAGCTCAACTTCGACTCATAAATGGTGCATATAATGGTTCATAACAGAGAAATATGAATAGATAAAATTTACATAATTTAAATATCTCACTAACAACATATCACATTGACCCAAGTCACAATATACATCAGATATACAATCTCCATTGAAAGGGAAAATCATCACATGGAAACTAGTCACAATAAAGCTTGGAAATGTGGACATTTGCATATGTATTTATTCTGATTTCGACTTACAGAGAAAATGAGAGAAATATTACAGAGACATGAATCATTCACCTATTCTTGTGCATCAACTGAACTCAATGGGGCGCAACCACCATTCACGCAAGTGCACCTTCATAGAAAAACATGGAAATATGGAAGTGGAAATTGAGAGAATGGGAGGAGAGATGGGTCACGAACAGTAGAAGCCTCACATATGCAGAAAAACACTCCATTAATCTCCATATTATAGGTCTGAATGGCCGCTCCCATATCCAAATTGGATTCTAATCTCACTCTCTTTAAATTGGCTCACTAGCAGGGTAAGTGTGCACTCGTCGTGCAATGGACAAGCTATTGCTCTCCAAAATGCCAAAGGAAAATTCACAAATGATCAAAATACATTTCCATTTCTCATGAAATTTTTTTATAACCCTCCTAAGGTACTCCAAGGTATAATTAATTCCCATAGGCTTCGTCCACCTCATCCTTGATGTTTAGTAACCTCCATGCCACTTGGCCTTCTCCTCAACCCTTCATCTTCCACCAAATTCGAATGGATTCTACCTAGTCCCAAGTGTGCCCTATTGGAGGCTATTTTTATCCCTCACATGTGATTTTTTCATAGGTATGCAATCAGGTCTGACTGATGACCACATAGGTAGTCATTTATGCCACCAAGTCCCTCTTCTAGTGCACAGGTATGGATGATCTGAGTACCCTCACATCCAGTGCCTTGGATTATATACAAAGATGAGTTGTTATTTAAAGAAACTTGTGGAGATTTAAAAGGTCCTTGAACCCAAAATATATGATCTTGGAGACACCACCTTGTTGATGATGTTGAATACCCTATTGATGATGATGAAGAGCCCGATGATGATGCTAAAGACTTTGTGGAGGATGCATAAGATCTTGATGGGTTGAAGAAGTATTAATGACCCATTATGTGGTAATTTATGCTTTGATGGGGTCATGATACCCTAGCAGAAGGGTTGGAAAACCCACAAGAATTTGAATGATGGATCTTCACCCTTGTAGGTCATCTTGTGTGGTTTAGGTGGTTGAAGAAGGCCATGAAGCCTCTTGCTTAATAAAGAAGATTTTGAAGAATTCCTTGGACCCACAAATGGTGAATCAATGATCCTTGTACCCTTGAAGGATATTTTGGTCATATTATGGTATTGTTGATATTATATTATGCTCTTGGAACCCTTAATTGGTAATAAGGTCATTGGAACCCTTACGGTTATGAAAAACCTGATGAAAAGCTAATAAAGATGCCTTAGTCAATAAGATGAAGTTCTTGGTTGATGATGGTGCCACTTGCACAATGAAGTGTTGAGATGACTTTGATAATGGGTTGTCATTAAATCCCTTGTATATCTTACACTAGCTGGAGCCCCTTGCATTAGATGGTCCTTGATTTATTGAGGTATCCCCAATCCCGCAAGCTTTGTGTGTCTCATGTGTGTGAAGCTTTTAGTTCCTAGATCTTGAAGTAAATTTTATTTGCAAACATACTACTTAATCAAGGTTCCAGCATGGCTTTCACGGATCAAAGTTAAAAATATTATGTTAAAACACTGAAAATGTGCAAGGGTAACACAACCCCTCATTGATCCATATGAAGGACCTAAAAACCCTTAAAAAAAGACTAATGTCAAGAAACCCTCCCATAGGAAGTGGATATATTTTTTATGAGAATAAGGTTGTAGCAGCAAGAATTAAAGTTAAAATAAAAAAATTAATTGGAAAAGTAATGACAGGTCGACCCAATTCAAAAGATAAAATTCAAAAATTAAAATAATTCATTTAAAGGATAGGTCGACCCAGTTTATGTCAATGATTTTGTATATATATACATGAGTCATTTACACAATATAGTGAGAAAAAATTGTGATAAATATCAGCTCTAAAATTCAGATGTTTACTGTTGCACTATGGTAGACACAGACAAATGTTTTTGTTGATTTTGTGGTTAACATTGAGCTTTGAAATTTTGGTGGTTAGCTCACCAAGACAGCTGGAGGAGATTGATTTGGGTTTTATATTGGTTATATCTATCTCTCTCTACAATAAGTGTTGTATGTTGATGAATGAATTTTTTTGAAGGTCATATCTTTATCACTTAAGCAGGTCACATCCCTATAATGTCCTTTCTTAGCAGATCATATCCCTCTAGGGCATGTTTTATCCTCTCCAAGCAGGCCGTAGCCTCATTGGGTTGTCTCTTAGTAGGAAACAACCATTTGAGGGCCCCTATCAGCTACTACAACAATGATAAGTTAGACAATAGTAAATAATCTTTGGGTTGAATGACGCTCTGATTTTTTTGAGAGAAGGAGGCCTATTTTATATTAGGTTCTACACAACAAATCAACAAATAAATGTGTTGGTTGTATAAAGTATTTTGTTGGAATAATAGAGATCATAGAGTGAGTTTAATTGTACAAAGAAGATCACAGAGATCAAACCATGAAATACTGAGTCAAACTCTAAAAATGCACTCCGAAATTGTCTTTTGTTTTGATTGTAGGATTAGCACAAGAGATAAATGAACGGTTAAGTTTTGAAAAAAACATAGGATACCCTCTTCCATAAACATATAGAATAATGTATTGGGTTACACAATGTATAAGAATTCACTTGACAATGATGATATTGAAATATTAATCACATTGATGAATGCGGAATCACAGATTGTCCTTGTACATAGATAACAATTGTCTTCATATATGGTCTAGAGGGAATATATTGATAGCAGGTTCTCATTTCCAACAAGGATGTATTGATTTAACATGATAGGTATGTGATATTTGTTTAAGAAAATGGTGCATTGATTGTCTTATATTCCAATACAAGTATTAAGCCACCACAGAGGAAGCTCGTTGGTTGGTTACTCCATGCAGAGATTCAAAAAATGCAGATGTGGTTCAATTCTGGAAGCCTGACACTATGATGTTCAAGGTATTTGAAAATTTCACTTTTAAAAAAGAAGTATTGGAAAGAAAAAATATAAATGTTGAAGAATATATTTTATTCAGAGATTATTAGCAAATTTGATACTTCAAGAATGAAATACTGGTTGCATGTAAGTCCTGAAGCATGAACCCATAAATTAGAGTTGTTTATATTGATCATAATTAGAAAGGATTGAAGACTGCTCTGTAGAAGGCTGAGATGTTTTGATAGTGATAGAAAAAAAAACATTTTGACAGGTGATAGATATTTGAACAAATGATAAGGAAGATGTGAATATAGTAGGACTCTTGGATATCCTTGACAGATGATCAGTTGACTTGAGGATGATTGAGAAGTTGGTTGAGAAACATTTGTTTGAGTTGACAGGATTTGTGATTGGGATATTGACAGAAAGAGATCAGACCAACAAGTTGAGTCTTTCACTTGAGTATTGGAATCCTGAACCCTTTCTTCGTTGGAGATAAGAAAACCAGATTGGTTCCTGTCATACAAGTTGGTGCTCTTTTCATCAGTTGGTACTGATTATAATCATGAAGATTGAAGTCTTCCATTGCAAATAAATAAATATTAAATTTCCTGTATTGATGTGTCTCTCGTTGATGTGTTTTTTGTTCTTATGATTTAACTGATGAATATGATAATGTGATATGTAACATAATGGTTGATATACTCTGATTGATTTATAGAAGTGAAAAATGTTTAAATTGATCACAAGCTAATTCACCCCCCTTCTCAGAGTGGCCATTGTGTCCAACATGTTTCGCCACATTATTTCAAGATATGCTTATGTTGGTATTTTTTCTATGATATTCCCCTCTTGAAGACCCCCTTACCCTTTTGTGGACCAATTATATTATCCCTTCTAAGTGAAAAACCTCAAAAAATCCCATTTGTATGCACATATGTTCCTTTGCAGTGTATAACATGTGTATACATGCCTAGTAGTGTATAGACCACGTATTTCCTTGTTTTGAGGTGTATGTATATCTCTCAAAAAAAGTGAAATAATCTTCACGGATTCTAACCTCCTTTTTTGTGTGAATATATACTCCAACTTCTTTAACTACCTCCTCAAATTTATAGAAAAGGATAAAGAGAACATGATAAAGAGGAGATAATACCTATAGCATCCTTATGTTGATTGATTTCCAACCTTGAGAAATGGTGTCACTGAGAAGATCAATGCAGTAGAGATGTATGTGGTCCTATCACAATAGTATCTGGTTGTTTGAATTTATGGAGTGTATCTGAATTACATTTGAAGAAATTAATGTATAAATATAATAATTGATGGATGATTTACAAATGAGTAGGACGCAAGTTAAATATGGTTTTCCATTACATGAAGGGTCACACTCTCTTATTTGAAATATAGATAATGTTTAGTTAATTCGCTAGCTATTATTAATTATTAATTATTATCTTATTTACTAATTATCTTCGTAACATTTCCTTCCCCTTGGGAAAGCTTTGTACTCAAAGATTGCTTTTTGTGATGTCGTCTTTCACTCTGATTCTACGTCGGTATTAGAATCGGATGAGACTTATTCTATGGAGACCCGCGATTCATTTCCATTGATGATTTTGCAATGTACTTTCTGATGGTCCCCACATTTATGGTCTGGGATCTACTCATCAATGCATCGACAACCTTGTTTTTTTGGTTCTGTTATCCGAGTAATTGTTAGATGTTTTCGACCTATTTTCAATTTTGTAGGAATATGATTGAGGTTTGTGGCAATGATTACCAGGTGGGAAATTACTTCCACAATATCTACATTGTGTCTCTTTTTCTTGTCGATAATTGTTGTCACCTCTTGTTTTTATTCCTTCCAATTTTCATTATGTTGCTTTTTCTTTATGTTTTGCCACTTCTATGTTTGGTATGTCATGCATCTTTAATTATTTTTGGATGTATGTTTTAAGACCTCCTAAATACGTTTCGAGTATTTTTTTGACAGATAACCCAAATACTTGCGTCGACAGGGATTCCCACTGATGTGTGAACTCCTCAATGCTTCCTTCCTGTTGTAATCTGGTAAGTTTTTTGAAAAAATCATCTTCTGTGATTCCTTAAAACCTATTAAAAAAATAATTTTTGAACAAGTTCTAGGCGTAGAAAAAATTGTCTCCCTTCCACCACATGTACCAATTATAAGTGTACCCTTCCATATGCATTGATGCATATTTCACCTTCTCTTCATTAGATGTAATATTGTAGATGTCTAAGTACTCCTCTGCTTTGTTTAACTAATAAACACATTGGTTTTCACTTCCATTGTATTTCGACAAAGGATATTTTTTCCTTAGGTGGGTACACTATATAACGATGATATTGGTTTCCTTTTTTTTATGGTTTGATGGTGGCTCGGAGCTACTATATGATGCAACAGACATATTTGAACTGCTTCATTGTTTGCAGTGATTTTTAACCTTTTCCTTATCTACTACCTTAATGATAGCATATATTTTGTTGTTTAATCGTGCCTCCATAACTTGAAGTACTTTTGTTTCGATCTCTTGTTTAAGCATCACATTGTTAATATTTAATTCTTTCTCCAAATATTCTTGATTCTTGGTGAGTGTTTCCTTTGTGGAAACGTGATATGAGGCATATAACATGTCTGGACTTCTGACATGGTTTGTGCTAGGCATTAGTTTTTGTAACACTTCCATTAATGTATTATGGTTCTGTGTCATGGTGCTCAAGTTTTGTGTTATGGTGTTTAGGTCTTGAGTCATGGTACTCATTTTGTCATCCAAGTATTTTTGTTTCTCGTTCATGACTTCCAACTTTTCATCTATCCTTTTTTCTAATACCAAAACAACTTCGTCTTCGGTTTCTTGCTTGAGCACTACATTGCTATTTTTCATTTCTTCCTTCTAGCTTTTTTGGTTGGCAGTGAGGGCCTTGATTTCCTTCTCTAGTTTCTCGATTTGGTCTTTTACTTCAGCCATGGTATTGGTCCTAGTGTTGGTTGTGGAGCCTGATATTTCAGATCTAAACTCTATTATTCAGCTGTGTTTGTACCCCAGGTTTTCTGTACACTCATTTTCCAATAGTTTTGTGGACCCATGGTATTGGATTAACCATAGTATTTTCCCATGGTATCTCCCCTATAAAAGAAAAGCATTGTAATACATATGTGTATGGTATGGTATTGTATTGTAGAATTGTAAAAAATCCTTGTCATTATGTGAGAGAGACTATGAGAGCATGAAGAGGAAGTGCAATGGTGTTGCTGGCAGCTGCAAGTTGTATCCCTTCATCTTTCTGGATGGTAATAAAAGGAATGGTGATTTCTGTATGGATGTAGCCCATCTCTTAGGTGAACCACATTATATCTATGTCTATTTGTAATGTGTTAAATGTGTTTTTGCATCTTGTTTAATGATTTAACTGTATATCTGTTATTCCTCTGCGGTCCTATTTTCTAACAATTGGTATCAAAGCTAAAAGGTTTATTCGGCTAGTAAACTTGCATGAAAGAAGGGTTCCTGGTTCGAGTGGGAGCAATGGTGGAAGAAGGAAAGTTTAGGGTCGAGAAATTTAACAGCCAAAACTACCATTTATGGAAGATACAAATGGAGGACTATTTGTACCAGAAGGACCTGTACGTACCATTGGGCGGAAAAGAAAAACATGAGGTGAATATGAAGGATGAAGAATGGGAGGTTCTTGATAGAAAGGAACTAGGAACAATATGCCTATTCCTAGCTTTGCCGGTTGCTTTCAATATTTCAAAATAAAAAAACAGAGGGTGTGATGAGTGCATTGGGTAAGCTCTATGAAAAATCCTCGGCTTCCAACAAGGTATTTTTAATGAAGTGTTTATTTAATATGAATATTTCGGAAGGTGTATCTATTGCTGACCATTTAAATGAGTTTAATACACTTACCAGCCAGTTAAGTTATGTAAAAGTGAAATTTGATGATGAGGTTAGGGCTCTTCTAATCTTGTGCTCATTGCCAGAAAGTTGGAATAGCTTTGTCATGGTTGTAAGTAACTCTGTCCCTAGTTCAAACACTCTTAAGTTTGATGGTGTTGTTGGTGTTATTCTTAGCGAGGAAATGCGAAGAAAAAGCACAGGTCAAACATCAGGTAATGTGTTGACCATGGAGAGCAGAGGGAGACAAAATGGGAGAGGAAGGAGCCCAAAAAATTGGAGCAAGTCTTAAAAGGGTATATCCAAATCCAGATTCAGAAAAATAGAGTGCTGGAATTGTGGTAAGAAAGGACATCTGAAGAAAGAATGCAGAGAACCAAAACAGAAAGGTGAGAGGTAGCAAGAGACTACTCAGGAAGCGAATTTAGCAGGTGGTGTGTTATAAGATGCTTTGATTTTTTCATTAGATAATACTAGTGATTACTGGGTAGTATATTCAAGGGATTCATGTCATGCTACACCCCAGAGGAAATTATTTCATTATTATGTTCAAGGTGATTTTGGACATATTTTATTGGGGGATGATGAACCATGTAAAATTGTTGGAAATGGCAAGGTACAGATTAAGGTATATAATGGAAATGAATGGTTGCTAAAAGATGTGAGTCACATTCCTGCTATCAAAAGAAATATGATCTCAATAGGGAATTTGGGAGATAGCGGTTGTTTGTCTACGTTTGGAGAAATGTGGTGGAAGATAACTAAAGGAGCATTGGTAATAGAAAAAAGATATAGGGTAGGTACATTGTATTTATGTCCTCATAATAATGATTATTCTATCTCTGTAGCTTCCATAGAAACAGGTGCAGCGTTGTGGCATCATAGACTTGGCCACGTGAGTGAGAAGGGGATGCAAATTCTCCACTCAAGGAAACTGCTTCCAGATCTAAAGCAGGTAAGTTTGGAATTATGTGAGCTGTGTTTATGGAAAAAAAAAGAGAGTTATATTTCTCAGGGTTGGGAAAAAAAAGAAGAGTGAAAAGTTAGATCTTGTCCATACAGATGTATGGGGACCAACTCAGGTACAATATTGTAGTGGCTCTCGTTATTATGTTACTTTTATTGATTATGCAACTAGAAAAACTTGGGTTTATTGCATTAGACAGAAATATGATGTGTTTCATACTTTTAGGAGTAGAGATGTAGTATTCAATGAAAAGGTTATGTATGCAGATCAATTGCAGGGAAAGAAAGTGGAAAAGGAAAACATAGAGTACATTATGCTTGATGAAATTAAAGAAAATAAAGTTCCAAAGGCACCGAAAAATCAAGAACAACAACAGGTACCTAAAACTCTTGCAAATGTTAGAAAATATACCATGTTAAGTAGACCCCCTGAATGATTCTCTCCTTCACTGTATTATTTATTGATGTCTGACTCTAGTGAGACAGAATGTTATGGAGAGGTAATGCAGGTAGAAAATAGAAAGAAGTGGGAGCAAGGCATGAATGAGGAGATGGGCTCATTGGTAAGAAACCAAACTTGGGATTTGGTTCAATTACCTATAGAAAAAAGGACATTGCAGAATAAATGGGTTTATAGGTTGAAGGAAGAAGATGGAGGAAAGAAGCGGTACAAGGATAGACTTGTTGTAAATAGGGTTGCACAAAAGAAAGGTATAGAATTTGATGAAATATTTTCTCCTGTTGTTAAAATGACTTCAATTAGAACTATTTTAAGTCTAGTGGCGGTAGAAGATTTGCATCTTGAACAGTTAGATGTAAAAACAACCTTTCTCTATGGATATTTGGAGGAATATACTTATATGCAACAGCTATAAGGGTATGAGGTAAAAGGGAAGGATAATTTGGTTTGCAGGTTGAAGAAGAGCTTGTATGGCCTAAACCAAGCTCCAAGCCAGTGGTATTTAAAATTTGATAAGTTTATGACAGAACATGGTTATGATAGATGTCATTCTGACCACTATGTTTATTTCAAGAGGGCATTCAAGTGCTTTGGATGCTAGGATTCCAGAGGAGGCATGGATAGGTAAACATGTAAAATACTCGTTTTTGAGAACTTTTGGTTCTCACATACCCCAAATTGATTTTTTTTAAATATTTTAGAAGACATTTTGTTTTAATTTTATTGTAAAGTTTGTAATTATTGACCAAGTAAGGTCAAGGATGATTGTATTTAATCGCTGAATATTTTATTAATTAATAAATAAAATATGAGACAACAGCTTAAGGAGGCCATTAAATGAGTGTCTATTGGCCACATGGTGGAATAGATCCGGCTGAGAGCATATTGACACTTGGCAACATCCTCAAACTACTTCTAGCTATTGCAGGAGGAAAATTCCCTATTTTGTGGTCATGTTCCCTAAGAAAGTGGAACAAGAGCAGGTGGATTATTAAGTGAAAAACTGACCCAAAAGACCTAGGAAAGCTTATAAACTACCCATCGAATTCAGCTCAGGCTATTCAATGTTTACTTGTGAAATTTCTGAGTGAAATTTGTGCACAAGATATTCGATGGAGGGGAAAAGTAGAAGATTTGAGTGTGAAAATGTTGATTTACTGAACTAGTGCAGCTGATTTGGCTGAGTTCTTACTACTACAGGAAGAAGTTTTATTGCTGATTACTATGTGGAGTTGCAGGGGTTTTCATCCATTCTCTCACCCAGTGATTTCAACCAAGTGGACCAGTGGACAGGCTCGAGGGTCCTAAGATTTGTAGCTAAGCTGTCTTCAGGAATTGGTTGGGTGGAATGAGCTCCTTAGGCTGTTGTCTCCTATGCTATATTACAAGGTTCTAAATGTTATTTAATTTTCTCTATGCAGGCATAGGAACTGGAATGTATGAATTTAGGAGTTGATGTATTTATATGATTGATTCATTTGTTTTTAAAATTAGATAGTTAAATCTCTTATTATTCAAATATAAATAAATTCTGGTTAAGTATGTATTAGGATGAATGAATTAGGGTTTTGATATTTCGTTAGAGAATAAAAAAAAATTCCTTGCTGTATTTTTCCACACCTCCGTAGAGGTAGTACTCTAGTAAGTAGGTAAATTTAAGAGTAATGAATAAATCAAGTTAAGATGTGAGTGAATCTGATCATTTATCTTTTATTGTTAATCTATTCTAGAAATGTTTGACAAAAAATTTCCCCAAAGTTAATACATTTGTTTAAATTATAACCATAAAATAGCTTAAAAGAATGTTTACTAAAACCATTACACAATTTGTGGTACCGTGTTCTTTTTAACACAGTAAAATTAATTATCTCTAAGGCTTAACCTAATATATATACATATAATTATTAACTAATACATAATAGGAAAATAATGCAAATGGAGCAACATTAGACTATATAAATAGTACAATGAGATTGTAGTAATAATATAGGTATTACAAATAACAAATATGTTAATTGTAGTAATACTGTAAAAACGTCAAATATTAAATAATAAATAGTAAAAACATTAAGTAATGTTTTGTATTAAATACTATATTTTTATGGGTCAAATCCCTAAACAAAGAACACTGTTAACCCAAGTAATTATTTCCCTTTCTTTTTCTTCAAAGGTAAAGAATATTCCCAGTTTACATCCAAACCCTTATAGTCTTCACATTAATCAACTATAAATATTATTGTTCATAATTTATAGTTTCTCTAAATTAAAATAATTTTATTCATAACAGAGTATATTCTATTTATTTTATAAAACTAAATACATAGTTTATTAAATTTAGTTAGGGTTACATAATTCAAACCCTAACCTAATCCTTTGCAACCTAAGACCATACGCCTTTATAAACAATAAATCAACCTAACTAGTAAATTAAATAACTACTCTGTAATAAAGGAAATTTACCATTTCAACACCGTATTTCAATTTGAATCTCTCTAAACATAGCCTTAATTATAAAACTGAAAAGGAAAACCTCAAGTCACATTACCATATGTTCCAGTATGGAACTTTAAAAGATTAAAGAACAAAACTAATTTTCCAAGTATACTAACTTAAACAATGTAAAAATAAAATATATTCAAACCCTATCGTGTTATTTACAAATATAACATAACAGTACAAGCCTCACGACTTCTCAAATTATCAAGTAACCCCAAACACTTCACCATCGCAAATCAAATCAAACAAGTCACGGCCATAGAACTTCCTTGTTGTTCTAGAGGCTCCTTCAACCATCGCTAACAGAATCAACTCGTCACAAACAAGGGAACCTCAGGTTAAGCCGAGGCTTATCGATTTCAAGTGAGCAGTGGTTGACAGTCCAAGCCATAGTTTTCAAGCAAACTCTTTTTCCTATTCAAATGTGGGTTGATGAGCCTTAGATGTAGCCACACCTGCACAAAACCAAAACAAAGTCTTTGTTTGTTTACAACCCTACTACTGTAAAGAGATTTGAAATTGTAGTAAGAACTAAAATAAATGTTACATGGGTTATTTTTCTCTCGGCCTTGCATCAGTTTCTTATAAAAACCTCTTATACTATGCCCCAAACCTAGCAAGAATAAAACCTTAGACACAAGCAACCGGGCAAGAGAAAAACTCAGACTGAGACCTCGACGAAGAGAAGGAAGCCGAGCAGTAAACGCCACCAAAGAAGCCACCAAACCACTGTCAACTCAATATGAAAGTTAACTGGCATGAACTATTCCAGTAACCATTCTTTAAATAACCAGAGAAGTTCAGTTTGACTGATAATTTTTTTTTTCACTCTCCAACTTCAACTTTGGCCACGCAGGCGCATGAGGCCGTGAGCTTGTTGGCTTTGCCCTCGAGCAACAAAAAAGATGGAGAATAAGTGATATTTTAGGTTTTGGACGACTATATAGCTAGGGTTTACACTTTTAAAACCATATCCAACAAGCTCATCACATGTGGATCCCACTTCGTAGATTTTTTCGTTGGGTTGGCTCCATAGTATCGAATGGTATAGTTTATCCTGCAATTTTAAACATATGTTAATACTTTCATATTTGATAATACTTTTGCATAGGTTAAATATTTTTACATATATTAATACTTGTTTATGTTAACACTTTACATATGTTTAATACTTTTTGCATATGTAAATACTTGGCATAGATAATATCAATATTGCAAGGTTTAGTCCATAGAATTTCATTCTAGGATGTTGCATATAAGACTAGTGATCTAAAACACCAATTATAGGATGAATATAAGATTTAAAATAATATTCATAGTTTAGGATTAAGCCTAATTATTTTATTCATTTTTGCTTGTTTTTATTTAATGAACATACCTCTATTTAAAAACAATGCAATAATTCTAACTACAAGCCTGGAATTAGAGGCTTAGATGTAGACATCTTTGGCATTTAAGTAGGACGAGTTTAGCTTTCAAAACCATAACCCACATACTAATTTTATAGAAATAAATTTATGAAAATAATAGGTTTTGCAACACCTGCAATAATCAAAGCCTCATTTTAAACAAGTAGTCTATCATTTTTACTTTTGAAGCTGGGATATTTTAATCTCGAACCTAAAACTGGAAACAAAAAGTTACCTATTAAAGGACCTGTAACAAGAATCATCAATTCCACTGCATTAAATTCAATGATCTAAGTAAGTTTCGGATATAACCAGAAGTTCCTTCATTAAGCAAGAAACAAACTTTAGTACATTGCACTCACAATTAAATAAAAAGTTGTTTTCAGTACTTACTACTTCAGATCATTTACATTCTAGATCGATCTTTCATTACTTAATTTTGAGGGTAGATAATAAAGAATGTAATTATAGAAATTAATAAATGATTTTGTTATAGCATCTAGATTAGATCTTTTAGAATGTTAACTGTTAGCAGTTAAGTTACTCTCTTAAGCGATGATTTTAAACATTAATTGTCGCAAGAAAAATTTTAAATTTTTATGAAATTTTGGGACTTTTAAATTGGTTGTGAAGCATTTGTGCATATTGATAAAGATTATAGAACAAAGCTTGAGGCTAAATCCAAGAAATGTACCTTTATTGGATACGGGGTTGATGATTTTAGTTATCGCTTATGGGATTTTGAAAATCGCAAAATCATTAGGAGTAGAGATGTAGTATTCAATGAAAAGGTTATGCACAAAGATCAATTGCATGGAAAGAAAGTGGAAAAGGAAAACACATAGTAAACTGTGCTTGATGAAATCAAAGAAAATGAAGTTCCAAAGGCACCAAAAAATCAAGAACAACAGCAGGTACCTGAAACTCCTGCAAATGTAAGAGAATCAAGAACAACAGCAGGTACCTGAAACTCCTGTAAATGAAAGAAAATATACCAGGTTAAGTAGACCCCTTGAATGATTCTCTCCTTCACTGTATTGTTTATTGATGACTGATTCTAGTGAACCAGAATGTTATGGAGAGGCAATGTAGGTGGAAAATAGAAAGAAGTGGGAGAAAGGCATGAATGAGGAGATGGACTCATTTGTAAGAAACCGGTCTTGGGATTTGGTTTAGTTTCCTGCAGAAAAAACGACATTGCGGAATAAATGGGTTTACAGGTTGAAGGAAGAAGATGGAGGCAAGAAGCAGTATAAGGCTAGATTTGTTGTAAAGGGGTTTGAACAAAAGAACAGTATAGAATTTGATGAAATATTTTCTCCTGTTGTTAAAATGACTTCAATTAGAACTATTTTAAGTATAGTGGCGGTATAATATTTGCATCTTGAACAGTTAGATGTAAAAACAAGATTTTTCCATGGAGATTTGGAGGAAGATATTTATATGCAGCAGCCACAAGGGTATGAGGTAAAAGGGAATGAGAATTTGGTTTGAAAGTTGAAGAAGAGCTTGTATGGCCTAAAGCAAGCTCTAAGGCAGTGGTATTTAAAATTTGATAAGTTTATGACAGAACAAGGTTATGATAGATGTCATTCTGACCACTGTGTTTATTTCAAGAGGCTAGATAATGGAAGATATTTTATCTTGTTACTGTATGTGGATGACATGCTTGTTGCAAGGTATCACATGCAGGATATAAATGAGCTCAAAATAAAACTAGTCAAATCATTTGTGCTGAAGGATTTGGGTGCTACAAAGCAAATCGTTAGTATGAGAATAACAAGAGACGGGAAAAATCACAAATTGACGTTTTCTCAAGGTGAGTACATAGAAAAGGTGTTGCATAGGTTTAGAATGTAGAATGCAAAACTATTTAGTACACCTTTAGCCAACCATTTCAAACTAAGAGATATGGTTATCGCTTATGGGATTTTGAAAATAAAAAATCATTAGGAGTAGAGATGTATTATTCAATGAAAATGTTATGTACAAAGATCAATTGCATGGAAAGAAAGTGGAAAAAGAAAACAAAGAGTAAACCGTGCTTAATGAAATCAAAGAAAATGAAGTTCCAAAGGCACCGGAAAATCAAGAACAACAACAAGTACTTGAAACTCCTGCAAATGTAAGAAATTCTACCAGTTTAAGTAGGCCCCCCTGAACGATTCTCTCCTTCACTGTATTATTTATTGATGACTGATTCTAGTAAACGAGAATGTTATGGAGAGGAAATGCAAGTAGAAACTAGAAAGATGTGGGAGCAAGGCATGAATGAGGAGATGGACTCATTTGTAAGAAACCAGACTTGGGATTTGGTTCAGTTGCTTGCAGAAAAAATGACGTTGCAGAATAAATGGGTTTACACGTTGAAGGAAGAAGATGGAGGAAAGAAGCGGTACAAGGCTAGACTTGTTGTAAAGGGGTTTGCACAAAATAACGGTATAGAATTTGATGAAATATTTTCTCCCGTTGTTAAAATGACTTCAATTAGAACTATTTTAAGTCTAGTGGTGGTAGAAGATTTGCATCTTGAACAGTTAGATGTAAAAACAAGCTTTCTCCATGGAGATTTGGAGGATATATTTATATGCAACATACATAAGGGTATGAGGTCAAAGGGAATGAGAATTTGGTTTGCAGGTTGAAGAAGAGCTTGTATGGCCTAAAGAAAGCTCTAAGGAAGTGGTATTTAAAATTTGATAAGTTTATGACAGAACAAGGTTATGATAGATGTCATTCTGACCAGTGTGTTTATTTCAAGAGGCTAGATAATGAAAGATATATTATCTTATTATTGTATGTGGATGACATGCTTGTTGCAGGGTCTAACATGCAAGATATAAATGAGCTCAAAAGAAAACTAGTTAAATCATTTGTGATGAAGGATTTGGGTGCTACAAAGAAAATCCTTAGTATGAGAATAACAAGAGACAGGAAAAATCGCAAATTGACGTTTTCTCAAGGTGAGTACATAGAAAAGGTGTTGCATAGGTTTAGAATGTAGAATGAAAAACCAGTTAGTGCACCTTTAGCCAACCATTTCAAACTAAGTAAGGATATGTGTCTAGAGACACAAGAAGAGATAGATTACATGTCCAGGATTCCCTATTCCTCAGCAGTTGGAAGCTTGATGTATTCCATGGTGTGTCATAGTATTTTCCCATGGTATTTCCCCTATAAAAGAAAAGCATTGTAATACGGTTGTGTAGGGTATGGTATTGTATTGTAGCATTGTAAACAATCCCTATGATAGCGTGAGAGAGACTGTGAGAGCATGAAGAGGAAGTGCAGCGGTGTTGCTGCAGGTTGTATCCCTTCATCTTTCTGGACAGTAATAAAGGGACTGACAATTTCTGTGTGGATGTAGCCCATCTCTCGGGTGAACCGCTTTATATTTGTGTCTCTCTGTAATGTGTTAAATGTGTTTTTGCATCTTGTTTAATGATTGAATTGTATATCTATTTTTGCTCCACGGTCATGTTTTCTAACACTTGGTATGTGGAGGTGTGTATTTGGATGCTATTTTGACTTTGTGGGAAGTGAAAAGACAATTAATGTAAGTTAGTTGGAAAAATAAACATAAAAAATCTATAATTATATTATAAATTTTTATTATGAAGTTGGTAATGAAAGGATAAAATATAATAGTCATAAAATCATTAAGAATAGCTATAATAATTATATATAGGATCATAAATTTTAATAAAAAATCAAATATTAATATAATATTTGAAATTTTGATTAAAATTTTAGGGTTTTCATGGAGAAGGCCGGAAGTGGCTGCCGGAAGAGGAGGGCAGAGCTGATGGAGAAGAGAGTGGAATCAAGGAGTGATAAGGTGTGGGGAGTGGAAGCTAGAAGAGGAGGGTGAAACTGATGGGGAAGAGAGCAGAATGAAGGAGTGAGCTGGCGTGGGGAGTGGTAGCTAGAAGAGCAAGGCAAATCTGATGGGGAAGGGTGCATAGGTGGAAGGAGCGAAGCTTGGAGGAGAGTAGAGGCGATTAGGTCATAGAAGGAGGTGGCGAGTAGTGAGTGCAGTCTCAAATGGGAAATATTTGGTGTGAGATGGAAGGATGGAAGGATGGTAGGCAGACTAGTGCAATGAGCTGGGGGAGCGTGGAGGGGAGGTCACAGAGGTGGAAAGTGGTAGGAGCAGGCATGTGGGGATGAGATGGAAGGAGCGCAGGAGCACGTATCCAAATTCCATTTGAATAAATGAATGTATGGATATAATAATTGATGGATGATTTAGAAATGATTAGGGCACTAGTTAAATATGGTTGGCCATTACAGGAAGGGTCACACCCTCTTATTTACAATATAGATAATGTTTCATTAATTCCCTAACTATTATTAATTATTAATTATTATCTTATTTACTAATTATATTCATAACATGTTCTGGGTTTATAGCATACACCATTTCAAGAGATGTCAAACCAATGTGGAATCACCAAGTAATATATTTTTCCTCAAGAGCTTCTACTTTCTCACCATAAGAAACAAACTCATTTGCAGTAGTGGGAATAGAGATTTATTCCCCTTAGTGGAGTCGCCAAATACTTTCCAACATGATGAAAATTTTGCAATAAAACCAACCAGAGGTGTTGGATTCAATTAGATAGTGGAGTCGTCTTAATATTTGTCATTGTATGCCTTGAAGAGCCTTGGACAAATATGCTTTGACCTCTGAACTCTCATTGGAAAGCATGCCAATATATATGTTCTCATTAGAGAAAATTTGGGGTTTAAAATGGGCCTCATAAGCAAAAGAGCCAACCATAATTTCTTGATGAGTTGGAATTCAAGAACCAATAGAATTTCAAGAAAAAATGTCAACCATAATGGTTGACTTGGCATTATTTTCATAAAATAACTACTTTTTTCTTCGTATTTTCAACATATCTCCTTACGATTTTACTCAAATTTTATGTGGGAGAACTCGTTGGATACATAATTAAATTCCTCATCCAATAAGTGCTCTCACTTGAAATTTTAGAAAAACCACTGGGAGATATGTTGAAAATACGAAGAAAAAAAAGTCTTATTTCTCTCTTCCTCCAAATTTTATAAATGATATTTTATTATTTTAACTATTATTTTATAATTTTCCTTAGTGTAAGGTTTTCTGTTACACCAAAACCTATAGATGTTGATGAACATATGAAATCCAACACACAGCCCTATCGCCAGGAAATTCCCATAGGTGCGGCGATTCTACCACGTGGTTGTACTGATACTCCAATACCCCCTCTTTGGCATAGCTCAAGGGAATTGAACCCGAGACCTCTGCTCTGATACCATATTAAATTGAGCACATATATATTTGGACCAACACACATCTCACAAGATAGATCAGACAATTTTACTCAGAAATTGAAGAATGAAACAGTGCAAAAATGACTTGCAACTGTGAATGCTTTCATTAATCAAAATTAATTGGATAATTAATTACAATGTAATACATTGGTATTAATAACCAGTCAATTTGAATGCATGAGAGAGGAATTCAAATTGATTGACTCTACCTTACTGCATGGATAACTGGACATGTCTAAATTATTATCGGAGCTCAACTAGTTATCCCTAGTTGCCTCAATCAGTGCACCAGTCAGTTAGAATCAGTTAACTAGCCTAACTGAATGTGGTAGGTGAGGAATTGTACCTTCCCACATGCAATCAATCAATTACTAGAACTAACTAAATGTAACTAGATGTAACTGACTCCTAACTGGGCTTAACTAGTCACTAATTGAACTCAACTGAAAGAGGTTGGTTCCGACACTCCTAGTGGATCCAAAATCGTAGGGATTGGTCTAGGAGGATCCTAAACTGATTCATGCAAGTGGATTCAGTGGAACTTAGCCTCAACTAGTGTTCCCCACACTCTAGTAACTGATACATGTGGCCCAATGAGGCCATGTGGACCCAATGATGCTAGTGACTAAATATAGATTGAAAGACTCCTAATTTAGACATGATTGACCAAATTGGACAAGGGAGGATTATAATTATAATACCCCCCCTGAATGTTAACTTGGAAAATTTGTGGTCCCTTTTAACTAATACCATATGTCACCCATTACAGCTAAAGCAAAGTAACTGCTTAATACAAGGAACTGGGAAAAAACCACATGGGAAAAAATCCCTCCTCAAACTAAGCAGGTAGAATCAGGATCAATCTGGTTATTTTGTGCATAGGTATCCTGGGGAATGGCATGTGAAATTATCCATAATTATGTCTAGAGGAATATTCCTCTTTGGAATAAGAATAATGTGCTCAACTAAATCAGAAATATAGACAACTGCTGGATGAAAATTAGACCCATGTAGAGCAACTGGAATCAACTGATAAGAGAGAAAAGGTGCTTGAGGATTCGAACCATGTCAAGAACACTCAATAAACTGATATGTTTCATCCTTGAACAAAAACCATGAGTGGTAAAATCATCCCCAAGTGTTAGGAGCAAGTGTCCAGGTGGATGCAGAATGTCTTCCTCTTTACTAGTTTTGTGAAGAGATGAGCATGTGACCAAAGGTAGAGAAGCCCTAGGACTGTGGAGAGAGAATAATTGAGATCCATAATCTGATATAGCTTCAGAAATAACTAATGAGTCACAAAATAAAATATCATCAACCTCATAAAATGAAACTAACACCAAATCCCCAGCACCAAATTTGAAGAAGACTTGCGGTACTTGATTTTTCACACCGAGATTGGTGAGAGCAACTACAAGAATGATTGAAAGCTATTGGAATCTAAAATATGAACCAAATAATATCATATCAGATCCAAATAATTTCATATCATATCCAAAAGTGTGGAATGAAATCAAATCCCAACAACAATTTTGAAGGAGACTTGCGGTACTTGTTTCTTCACACCGAAATTGATAAGAATAGCTACAAGTAGTACTGAAAGCTCAAGAAACTGAAATATTGAACCAATTAATATAATACCATATAATATCATATCAGATCCAATAAATTTCATATCAGATCCAAAATTATGTTCCACCGAGACGGTAGATGCACAATTTTCTCCTTTTTTAAAATTCTGAATATTGGTGCATGCAATCCTGTAGGAATTTCATGGAAGATCTAGATCAAGGAGAGCGAATGGATCACTCCTAAAATATGATATTTTTTCCAAAATATCCAAGGTATTACTTATATGTACACTAGAAACAACATTAGAGGGAGAGAAATCAAATTCCTCTTCACTTTCAGAAGCAATCACTGGCAAATTTCGCACAAAATTTAATGGAGAATCACTCAAAAATGTTTGCATAGAAGTGCAGCAGTGTTTTTGTTCAATATCAGATATTCGAATGTCTTCTTCTATATCATACATATGAGAAGATGAGACTTTCTTCAATTCAAATGAGATTCAAATGTCTTCTTCTTCTGAAAGGAGACTTTCTTCAATTCGAATTAAGTGTGTAGAAGATTCTGCTACTTCTTCATCTTGAACAACTTCAACAGAGAGAGTAGAGGCTGAGAATTTTGTATCAAGAACTCTTGTGGTGCTGGGTGTGCTCTCCAAAGTTCTATTATGATCCTCACTATTCTTGCCAAAGGTTCTATCCAATTTTTTCAAGAGATCCTTTGGCTATTCAACAGATTTAGTGAGGTAGCGCAAGCTAGGAGAAAGGGACAGACCCATTACTCCAAAGGCTGCAACGTCATCATTTAGCCAGTCATTCTCATTATTATAAGACTCTTTTCCAAGTCCAATAGACACTCTTAACACTCTGTTTTCAACTGTCTATTTATGGGCCTGACAGAATTTCAAGGAGGGTTCCATTCCTTTAAAGCACTGTGTGAACGCCCTTCAGATTATCAAAGGCACATTTTCCATGTTTTGAGACAGTATAGATAATGAAGCAGAGAAACGATGGATCACAGTTTTGGCCCAAGATGTGGGAGGACGGTCAAAGTTTGGATTTCACGGATTTCGTTAAAGAGGAAAACAAATGAAAGGCTGAGATCAAAGAAAAGCTCTATCAACTTCCAGAGGCAAAGGTCCCGTCCAATGATGCTAACTTCTCTGACCCCGTTGGACTAGCACACGGTTCACGTGGGAAAATATAGGAGGTGCAGGTTTTGAAATGGTGAATCAGATGTCTACACAAAGTTAAGAGAAGCCACAAACTGAGTCCACTCAGTGCCACCGTCACATTGAGTGAAAAGGCAAGAAAGGTCAAATCCACAGTCTAGTGAAACCAGCTTGGAATCCATGTAAGAAGTGCTTAGAATCCTATCCATTATCAAATAATATAATTGAACTTCAGAAGAGAAGATCCCCACCCTAGTGTCACACGGGCTATTGTCGCATCGACTGGTGTTCAAGACTATAGTCATCTCCAAGCCATTTTAGCTTGCCCTATATAGCTCCGTATTCTGAGGTTGTTGAGGTATGAAACTGAACAAACGGTGAGAGCTAAAGGTTAAACTCCGAATAGTTTTGAGTCCCTTCATAGATAGCCATAGCTATGTGGTTTGAGAAGTTAGTTCGACAAGGGGTATTGATGGTTGGTGAACACAATATTGTGTTTATTCGTCTTCCTGGTTATCTGCACCGAGAAGTCACCAACCACCGAGGCATAGATGTTAAGCACCTAGGGAAGTTCAACTCTTTCCACACCTCCCTACTCTCAGATGTGATGTGCATGGGTTTTTATGTTTGAGGGATGTATCTCCGACACCTCCAGTAGCTGTCACGACCTCCGAAGTCCTAACACACAAGGATGGTAGAGCTGTTGGAGTAAGTGCTCAGTTTGGGATAGTGGAGGTCCAAAGCCTTCATCACCACCCCTATGATCTCCACTTAACGACCTTGCCTTGGATGAGGAGGGGGTCAAATGCACACCCAACTATGTGGCCTGCAATAAAACTCTCCTTGTAGGAGGAAGATATCAGTACAAAGATGATAAACCTCTTAAGGCGTCTATCATCATCAAATGCATGGCCATCCTTTTCCCAGTTTTCTCCTATAATCATGTTACAAGATGAAGGAAGGGCTGGGAAAATGTCAGGCATCGGGGCGCAGGATTTCTTGTCAGCCTTTGAGCGACATGGTCTGAAAGAAGTAGGCTGATCAAAGGGGGAATAAAGGCATTTCTGAAACGGTCCGAGTTGGCGATCGACTGACGTTAGGAAACATAGGGATCGCTTTCATATACCAAGATAAAGAAAAATATGTGTTGTCAGTCCGCGCTACCACATGCTACAGTTCCATAATGTTTGTTTATATTTGTAAAACGTGGCAATAGTTTCACTCTCTATACTATTAATGCATGATTGTGACTGCAAACAGTTTTTAGGTTTGTTTCAAAGAATAATCTCAGCACTGGAGTATTATAAATGCACTCCCAATAGGGGGAAAAGAGTTAGCTGGAGGACTGGGAAACCTTCAAGGGCTGAGGCTCTCAGTTGTAAATAAGATCTGGTGCCTATGTTATGAACAAAATTGTAGAGGAATATTTGTTTCTTAAGATGAATATTCATGTGTTGTTGCTTCTTTCAATATGTATTTTCTTTACATGAAATGTATATCTTGTTTCCATTCTAGTTTATTGATTGCTTTCATGTCTATAACTTAGTGTATAACAGTTTGGAATTCATACATGCTATGCTCCACCTGTTGTTTCAGACATTTATCAATATTTCTTCTAAAGTTGCACGGAATTCATCTTGTTGGTGCTCTGTGTGATGGGCTGTTCTCTCTTATCCTCTAACCACTCGATAAATATCTCCTAATTGCGAGATCGAAAACTATCTTGCCTCTATCTACAACCCCATGCCATTATTTTCCTCATGCAAATGTTCCATACTCAGGTTTTTGACTCCATTGCCAATGGTCCCTTGCCCTGATAATCCCACCTGCATCTCACGTCACTCTACTTTGTCCCATTTCAGGAGTCTGGCCTCCTGACCATCCTTGAAAGAATATCTTACGCAGAGTAAAATATGAATACAAGTGAGAGATCCCTCTTTGACTGCGTAGGGCCAGAGGCGCAGTCTAAATTGGTTCTGCTGTTACTCGAGAGCGGGCCTTCCCTCAACCTTGGGGCTCAATCCTGGTGCTAACAAACTGGCACTATTGCAGGGGAACGAAATTGAAGATCCTTCCTGGGAAAAATGACATGGTTTTAGATCTGGTTGTTGATGGTGAACAATGATTAGATATCAAGAAGGTTGAGCACTTTTCACCTGGCAACTCCACTCTTGAAGGGTTTAGACTTTAGTGACTCCACTAGTGGTATGACCCATAAATCAAATGATAAAAAATAATGGGCAGGCTCCGTCTTGAAAAATGAACCCCTTGTAAGCCTCGAAAATGCATGGTGAAAGGTTAAGATACTCGAGTATATGTTTCTTCCAAGAGGCTTTGTCTTGTCTTGTAAGTTTGTTCTTATCCTTCCCTAGATTTATCAAAAAAAACTTCTGTGGTTCAAGTCATTCAGAACAGCGATATGAATATATTCCTGTTTATCCTTCTTTACGAAACCAAAAGCATTGCGTCATCTTGTACATCTGGTTTTGACCTAGATTTTTCTCCAGAGGCCCATGACATCAAAGATCACCCCTGTGAAATTCATGAAACCTCGGTCGATAGTGTAGCCATTGTGCCTAACCTGGTCTCTCCCATTTCTCCAAGCCGGTACAAACCATTACAATTGCCTCCCATCCTCCATGATTTTCCCGCAAAACATCACAAGTACCTCCCCAAATTTGATGGAGAATCCAAATACTTCACTGCTAAGAAACATTTACAGGCCTTTGAACATTTCTCTGACCTTTTTGAGATAGAACATGATGATGTTTGCATGAGGGATTTCGCCTAGTCCTTGCAAGGAGATGCTAAAGAATGGTTCAAGCACTTGCAACCTAAGTCCATCAGCACTTGGGAAGAGTTTTCTTACACCTTCTTAAAGTTTTGGGGTAGGAGAAGGCAGGTGGATCAAATACTTTCAGAATTTTATTCCCTGAAGAGACATGAGGGTGAGACCTTATCTAGTTTTAACATAATATTCATAAGATTTTATTATAACATGCCCATGGAGGTCCAACCTCTTGAGAATGATGCTAAAATATATTATGCAGCCACCTTTCCTCCTGAGATGTCCATGCTTCTTTTGGAAAGAAAATCAACCACTCTGCAACATATGTTTATTGATTGCCTGGAGGTTGAGGAAAACCTTGAGAGTTCAAAAAGCTTATCAAGGCAGGGCAGCGGTGGTGAAGTAAAAGATACATTAAAATTGGTTGGGACCTACAAGTAGAATGGGAGAGTCTCGGTACCGCTAAATCCCTCTTCCGGTATACAGAAAGATGACCGGCTCGATATAGGAACATGTGATCCTGTAGGACTATTCTCTGAAGATTGCGACTTGCGCCACCCCGGGTCCGGACAAGACAATTTTAAGAAGGAATTCGGTGCACCTGTGTACGATGAATATGAGGAATAATACTTGCAGGATGTACCTGAGAAGCTGGCCATTGAACCAATATCTGCTAATGTAGAGGACCAAGATGCTATGTGAAGTCAGGAGGTTAAAGCAAAAAAGGGCGATAAGGGCACTGAAGGTGATAACCTACCCTTGTGTTATGCCTCTTTTGAATTAATACGACACATGATTAGAGCCTCTAAGAAAAAATAGAAAGAAGGAAATATGGTGTAGTCCAGAAACCTGTATGTAAGTGGAGATGATGAAAAGAAATTGCCATGCAATCCCCCTCCAGCTACCGATACGTCGGGGGTTCATGATGGGGTGTCAAGCCATGGAGAAGGATGTAGTAGCCCTCAAATGAATACATTTTTTGATATTCTTCCTTTAGAAGAACCACCCCACATAGGAGGAATATGCCTACTCGGTTCCGCTGGAGAAGCCGGGGACCTCCTTCTTGAGGCACATTAAGCTCTCATTGCAGAAATTTAAGGTGAAAAAGGAGATGTTTCATTGAAGAAAGATTATGTGGGCCCTGTTCTACAATATTTCAGGTATCATCCAGACAAATCACTAGAAGAAGGGAGTTCCAGACGACTTTCCCATGAGCAGAAGACCGAATACGTTGGAGGTTTCCGTGTTTTCTATGACCCCGTAGCAGGGTACATGGAAGGGCTGGGTAAGGATGATGACTGGTCACATTACTGATTTAGAGATCAGTCTATTTGTCATTACCCTCTCCCATTATCTATTTCATTTCTGTCCATAACAAAACTATTGGGAAAGTTGCTTGATTGGCTTCATTGGAAGTCTAATTTCACTTAATCGAACTTGTGCACAAAATTAGGTATAGTAGGTAGGAACAAATAAGCTCGGCAATTATCAAGCATTTCCTTCATTTGATATTTTGGTTTGTTTTCATTTTCAATTGCAAGCACAGGTTTTGTAGTCATGAACTTCATTGTGGGAGTGGTATGAATTCGCTGAAGCGGTAGCTCAGAGAAGAATGGATATTTCAAAGAAAGATTGAAGACAACCCAATGGATTTGGCACTTGGTCTATGGGGGTTCTTTGCTACCTCACTGGGAGGATAGCATCCCTCATGGAGCTAGTTGTTAACACTCAATTTTCAACAGTCTATTTATGGGCCTGACAGAAGTTCAAGGAGGGTTCCATTCCTTTAAAGCACTATGTGAACGCCCTTCATATTATCAAAGACACATTTTCCATGTTTTGAGACAGTAAGATAATGAAGAATAGCAATGATGGATCGTATTTTTGGCCCAAGATGCGGGAGGATGGTCAAAGTTTGGCTTTCGTGGAGTCCATTAAAGAGGAAAACAAATGAAAGGCCGATATTAAAGCAAAGCTTGATCAACGGCCCGAAACGGTTTCATTAAGCAAACATGCCTGACAAAAGCCACTTTTCCAAATCGCAAAAACGTTAAAGGTCAAAATCATTCGATGATGGAGATGAGATCCAAAGTAGATCTACGGTCTTAGTTGATTTCACAAACCTGACTTGTGTGGGTAAATTTGCGATTTAAAATCGTGAAAAGTGGTACCAGCCGTGAATATCAACGGTCATGACAGAGAGGGGCATGGATCTATGGTAGAGGTTCTTTTTGCAATCTGAAATAGCGCGGACAATGTCATGGTCCTATTTTGTGACGAGGTGGTAGGACCCACTCAGATCGATGATTCCATGAAGAGGTCAGTCCCGATTGACGGATAAGAATGCGTCACGATACAAAGCTGCCCGTTGTATCCAGAAAAGAGAAATTGGTGGAAAAAGTAAAGAGATGTGGACGATGGATGTGAAAAGTTCCCCCCAAATCAAATGGTTGAGGAGGCCTCCAGGATACAAGTGTCACATCCAATGTGAAGACGACAGGGGAAGGGACGTTCATACGTGTAATCTGCCTCCCGACAGGTAGGATGATGTCTCCAAATGCCATCTTTGATAAGCTAGAGGCAAAGGTCCTATCCAATGAAGCTAAATTATCCGACCCTGTTGGACTGACACGTAGTTAATGTGGCAAAATACAAGAGGTGCAGGTTTTGAAATGGTGAATCAGACGTCTACACAAAGTTAAGAGAAGTCGCGAACCAAGTCCGCTCAATGCCATTGTCACATTGAGTGAAAAGGAAAGAAAGGTCAAATCCACAGTCCTTGAAACCAACTTGGAAACCATGTAGGAAGTGCTTAGAATCCTATCCATTATCAAATAATATAATTGAATATCAGAAGAGAAGATCCCCACCCTGGCGTCACATGGGCTACTGTCGCGTCGACCGGTGTTCAAGACTATAGTCATCTCCAAGTCATTTCAGCTTGTCCTATATAGCTCCATATTATGAGGTTGTCGAGGTATGAAATTGAACAAATGGTGAGAGCTAAAGGTTAAACTATGAAGAGTGTTGAGTCCCTTCATAGATAGCCATGGCTGTGTGGTTTGAGAAGTTAGTTCGACAAGGGGTATTGATGGTTGGCGAACACAAGATTGTGTTTATTCATCTTCCTGGTTATCTGCATCGAGAAGTCACCAACCACTAAGGCACAAATTTTAAGCACCGATGGAAGTTCAACTATTTCCAAACCTCCCTACCCTTAGATGCGCTATGCATGGGTTTTAACATCTGAGGGACATATCTCTGACACCTCTAGTAGTTGTCACGACCTTCGAAGTCCTAGCACACAAGGATGGCAGAGTTGTTGTAGAAAGTGCTCAGTCTGAGATAGTGGAGGTCCAAATCCTTCATCACCGCCCCATATGATCTCCACTTAATGACCTTGCCTCAAACGAGGACAGGGTCAAATGCACACCCAACTATGTGGCCTGTGATAAAACCCTCCTCGTAGGAGGTAGAGATCAGTACAAGGATGATAAACCTCTTAAGGCGTCTATCATCATCAAATGCATGGCCACCCTTTTCCCGGTTTCCTCCTATAACCATGTTACCAGATGAAGGAAAATCTGGGAAAATGTCAGGCACTAGGGCACAGGCCTTCTTGTCAGCCTTTGAGTGACGTGGTATAAAAGAAGCAGGACGGTCAAAAGGGGAAGAAAGGCATGTCTGAAACGGTCCAAGTTGGCGATCGACCGACGTCAGGAAACATAGGGATCGCTTTCATATACCAGGATAAATAAAACTCTGCGTTGTCAGTCCATGCTACCATGCGTTACAGTTCCATAATGTTTGTTTACATTTGTAAAACGTGGCAATAGTTCCACTCTCTATACTGTTAATGCATGATTGTGACTGCAAACAGTTTTTAGGTTTGTTTCAGAGAATAATCTCAGTGCTGAAGTATTATAAATGCACTCCCGATAGGGGGAACAGAGTTAGTTGTAGGACTGGGAAGCCTTTAAGGGATGAGGCTCTCTGTTGTAAATAAGATCTTGTGCATGTGTTATGAATAAAATTGCAGAGGAAGAGTTGTTTCTTAAGACGGAGATTCATGTGTCGTTTCTTCTTTCAATATGTATTTTCTTTACGTGAAATGTATATCCTATTTCCATTCCAGTTTGTTGATTGCTTTCATGTCTGTAACTTAGTGTATAATAGTTTGGAATTCATACATGCTATTTTCCACCTATTGTTTCAGACATTTATCAAGCTTTCTTTTAAAGTTGTGTGGAATTCATCTTGCTGGTGCTCCGCGCGAATGGCTGTTCTCTCTTGTCCTCTAACCACCCGCTAAATATCTTCTGATTGCGAGATCGATGGCTATCTTGCCTCTGTCTGCAATCCCACGCCATTATTTTCCTCATGCAAATGTTCCCTACTTAGGTTTTTGAATCCATCACCAATGGTCCCTTGCCCTGATAATCCCACCTGCATCTCACATCACTCTAATTTGTACCATTTGAGGAGTTCGACCTCCTCACCATCCTTGAGCGAATATCTTACACAGAGTAAAATCTGAAGACAAGCGAGAGATCCCTCTCTAATTGCGCAGGGCCAGAGGCGCAGCCTAAAGTGGTTCTGCTATTACTCGGTAGCAGGCCTTCCCTCAAACTTGGGGCTTAATCCTGGTGCTAACAAACACCTCATAGAGATCTTGTCTCTTGAGATATGCAATCATCTTCAACTTCCATTTTGAATAGCTTGTGAATGGGGTGGGAAGAGGAACTGATGAATCCATTCAAAGTTGTACCTACAAAAACATCGAATGGGCATTGTAAGGTCGGACAATCTGCACTTTTAAATTTTTCATCACACCTAGCTTAGTTAATCAAGAAAATTTGATCAAAAATTCATTTTCTTAGTATTTCTGTGGTAAACTTGTCGCTTCTGGTGTAGAGCTGGAAGGAGCAATTTTTCTCAAAATCTTTTTTGATCCAACATGAGATCTATAAAAAGGAGAAGTTCCTTGTCCTGTCGAGGCTCTGATACCATGTAAGGTTTTTCGTTACACCAAAACCCGCAGACGTTGATGAACATCTGAAACCCAGTACATGGCCCTATCACCAGGAAGTTCCCAGAGGTGCGATGATTATACCATGCGATTGTCACAGATACTCCAACACTTAGGAGGCCCATTTTAGACCCAAATTTTATATAATATCCTGTGGTTGTACCCCTCACAAAACGTTTCTCTAGATATCACACTTGAGATGAATAAGATGGGAGGAAGCACAAGGCCAAGACATATTGTCTAATATGCACATTTGTGCGACACTCCAGGCCATCAATCTAGTCCCTAATCTAGAGGGGGGATACCCTCAATGTTTCTAAGGAAAATGTCCTCATCCCACACTAACTGGATTTACAACAATAACTGGTGGTGCATGCAATTAAATTGTATCTTATTAAAGGAAATGTAAAAGGATTGTGTTGTGGTTTTTAAGGGGATAACCAGGAATCCAAATGGAAATAGGATTCAAAAAATTTCAACCATAGATATTATCTTCTACACCATGAACATCAAAATCTAGTTCTACAATGAAAAAATATAATTGAAGGAAAATGAAAAAATATGACCATAAGAGGATGGCACAATTTATACTCTTCACACACATTTATTAGACATCAAACCAAATGGGAAAGATGTACATGGATTTGTTGTCACCTTACACACA
Source organism: Pseudotsuga menziesii (assembly GCA_001517045.1). Classification (NCBI taxonomy): domain Eukaryota; kingdom Viridiplantae; phylum Streptophyta; class Pinopsida; order Pinales; family Pinaceae; genus Pseudotsuga; species Pseudotsuga menziesii. The sequence continues at coordinate 587,351 of LPNX010120248.1, forward strand.
CCTAGGGGGGAAGCGCAACATGAATCCTCAAGATGCTTAGTGTGTCCTTAGGAGAAAGTCTCGAGTTAGGTGTTGTCACTTGATCCTAACTCCTCTATTTAGGCTAACAAATCCCAAGGGGGGTGGTCCCTATAAAAGAGTTTCTAAAGGATATTCTAAATGTTTTTAGTTGTTTTAACAACGAAGTAAGTTTTTTAGGAGTTTTTCGAAGTGAATTACTGAATCAAGATATTTGCAAATATGAAAAGTACTTCAACAACGTATAAAAATAACATTATCATATAAGGTTTAAGAAACAACAATACCAGTGATAATAAGAAAATGAAGAGTATTGTTGTTAATGTATATTAGTGCCAATGGAGTCAAATAAAATAGTGTTTCTGAAAGATTAATTATTTTTCAAATGTGTCTTGGTTCATTTTAAAATAAATGTGGATTTGATGCGTGGATTAGAGGGAAGGGAACTCCAGATATACCTGACGGTACTAGGAGTATATACAAAAAAGTTATCAAATATGGCTCCATGTGAGGAATTGTGGGTTGGATCTGATTCTTTGGGAGGTGTCCAACACTACACCAATCAAGGGTGCATCCTGACGGTATCTCGAGGTCACTATCTACAGGTTCCCGCTTCCTCTATGAAATTTCACTACAATATATTGAATAGAGACATTGGATTTTCTCCTTGGGATATTTATTGGGGTGTGAATTGAATTAAACTAGTCACTTGACTTCCTTTTTTATAAAGCCACTCTGGATTGGACGAACCATAGATGGTGTAGAGAATATGGGAAGGGAGGCCTTGGTTTAATTTAAGGATTTTAGTGCAGTAATTGTCTTGATTATTAGTCCCCAAGGATCTCTTTCCAGGTCAATGATCGTACTCGAGAAGTCAAGGGGGGTAAATTCCAACTTGAAATAAAAAAAGATGTAGAAAGACTTGAAAGAAACAAGTTGTTTAATTACTACAACAACAAAAAATCGTTTTCCCTTGCGAGTAGTTCAGTATATCATTGTTGGGTTAGTATTCAATTTAACCAAAATAAAAGGAAACAAGTAAGAGGCTACTTGATCTACTTTTATTATCAACCAAATAAACCAAATCTAAGTATTGTGCGGATAAAAAGCAAATAAATAGAATCAAATAGATACAGGATTCCCCCAAATGGGGGAAGGGGGTTGTAAGAGGCATAATCCCACTTGCTTTTTGTTAACTTTATTAAAATACAATTTTTATGAATGAGTATGTCTTTTGATCTTGGAAAGTGATCAAAAGGCTTACAAATCTCATTTGGAAAAGGGGAATGAAGAAAGGGGAATGATAGGTGTTTTGAGAAGCATGAAACTTCAAAAATTCATCAGTGTTTCCACTTAACTTGCCATGAAAAGACAAAAACCAGCATGCTATATGTTTATAGATTAGTGGGTTAATCAATAAAATACAATAAAAATTACAACTTTAGTACTTTGCAAAAACTTGGAAGAATTCAAATTTTCAGTACTAAAGAATCTAGGTCTTAGATCTAAGCTTTAAAATGCAAAAAATATTAATCTCTCACAGTAATCTAGGGACTAAAACACAGTCTCATAAGAGATTTTAGACAATTAAGCATGGAAATGGCATAATGGTGCTGCAATAGGAGTAACATCTCTATATTAATCAATAAAGAATAAGTAATACAATACAATGGTCATGCAAGGTGCATGAATGCCAAGACAATTCAAATACTCAAAGAGGTCATTTGAATTGCATGGATGTGTGTATCTTAACTAAATGTCAGCCACAATCAACACACATAGTTAACTAGCAAGCTAATCAATAAATGAATCTCGACTAAGTCCTAACTAAAGCGGAGTGCAATGGATGACTGAGTCTAACTGAAAGTGACTCATCACATGTAACTGAATGTCCACCTAAAGGAGGTAGCGCATCCATAACTCCAAGTATCTCTGATGGAGTTAACTGAAGTAAAGATGTCATTAGAAGTGGTTGTAGGTGCTTTTGTTAGCTGCAGTTCATAAATAATCACCAAAAATAATCAAATAATGAATGGAGGCGCCTTCACAACTTAGGTTAACTGATTGTAACAATCAGTTAGCAATTAGGCGCATTTGTGACACTCAGATCACCCCAGAAATGCTCCTTATTTGAAGGAGGAAGCCCAGTTAGCCTCCCCGAATGAAGGAGAAGGATTAGTTGGCCTCCTTGACTAAAGGAGGCCATGGGTGAGCTCATGCTGATGTCATAGTGTGCTCATCTGATTCCAATTAAGTCAATTAAACTTAGGATAGTGGTTAAATAGGCCAAAATTGACCAAATAAGTGTGCATGTTGGGTAAATGACTCCAACACCCCCCTTTAAGCTATAATCAGGAGGAGTAAAAAAAATGCATGAAATGATAGGGCCCCAGAAACAAAGGCCATAGGTCACCCTGTACAATAAAGTAACTGCTTAATATAACCAAGGAAACGAGAAAAACCTCATGGAAAAAATACCCCCCCTCAAACTAAGCAGTAAATCAAGAAATTTTTGGTTCTTTTATGCAGCAGCATCCTGAGATTGTGCATGTGAACCTATGAATCCAAACTAAATGAATATTTCTGGAGGAATATTTCTCTTTGGAAGAAGAATAATGTGCTCAAATGAATCAGGAACATAGACAATTGCAGGATGAAAATTGGACCCATGTAGAGCAACTGAAATCCATTGATAAGAGAGAAAAAGTGATTCAGGATTCGAAAAATGTGTAGAAAAATCAAGAAAATAATATCCTTTAACAGCAAACCATGAGTTTTAAAATCATCCCCAAGTATTAGGAGCAAGTGTCCAAGCGGATGCATAATGTCTTCCTCTTTACTAGTTCTATGAGGAGATGAGCATGTGACCAAAGGTAGAGAATCCCTGGGACTGTGGAGAGCGAATGATTGAGCTCCATAATATGATATAGATTTATAAATAGATAAGGATTCACAAAATAAAATATCAGAAACCTCATAAGAGGAAACTAACACCAAATCCCCAGCAACAAATTTGAAGAAGAATTGCGGTACTTGATTTTTCACACTGAAATTGGTGAGAGCGCTTCAAGCAGTACTGAAAGCTCTTGGAATCTAAAATTATAAATAGTTAATATCATATCAGATATAAATGAGATCATATCAGATCCAAATAATTTCATATCAGATCCAAAAGTGTGGAATGAAATCAAATCCCTAGCAACAGTTTTGAAGGAGACTTGCGGTACTTGTTTCTTCACAAAATTAATGAGAATAGCTACAAGCAGTACTGAAAGCTTATGAACCTGAAATATTGAACCAAGAAATATCATATCAGATCCAAATAATAGAATATTAGATCCAATAAGGTTCATATCGAATCCAAATAAATGGTCAACCGAGAAGGTGGATGCACAATTGTCTTTTTCTTCAAAATTCTGAATTTTGGTGCATGCAATCTTGCATGAATTTGCTGGAAGATATAGATCATGGGGAGAGAATTGATCAGTCTTTTAATCTGATATTTTTTCCAAAATATCCAAGGTATTACATATTTTCACACCAGAAGCAACATTAGAGGGATAAAAATAAATTTTCTCTTCACTTTTGGAAGCAATTACTGGAAAATTTTGCACAAAATTCAAAGAAACATCACTGGTGAATGTTTGCATGGAAGTGCAACAATGTTTTTATTCAATATCAGAGATTCAAACGTCTTCTTCTATTTCATTCATATGAGGATATGAGATATCAGAGATCTCACAAACTTCTGGAGCATCAGGAGAATGAATCACTGCAAGGAGACTTTCTTCAATTCGAATTGACTGTGTAGAAGATTTTGCTTCTTCTTCATCTTGAACAACTTCATCAAAGAGAGTAGTGGACGATACTTTTGAGTAAAGAACTATTGTGGTGCTGGATGTGATATCCAAAGTTATATTATGATCCTCATTGTGCTTACCAAAGTTTCTGTCCAATTTTGTCCAGAGATCCTTTGAGTATTCAACAGAACCAATAAGGTAGTGCAAACTAGGAGAAAAGGCCAGACATATTGCTCCAAAATATCTATCACCATCATTTATCTAGTCATTCTAATTCTCATAAGACTCTTTTCCAAGTCCAATAGACACCTCATAGATACCTTGTCTCTTCGAGGATGCCATCATCTTCAACTTCCATTCTGAATAGCTTGTGAATGGGGTGAGGAGAGGGACTGATGAGTCCATTCTAAGTTGTACGTGCAAAAACACAAAAAAGTCACCGTAAGGTCGAACAACCTACACATTTCAGGTTTTCATCACAAACAGTGTAATTGATCAAGCATGCTTGATCAACAATTCCTTTACTTAGGGTATTAAGTGGTAAACCTTTGCTTCTGGTGCAATGCTGGAATTTGAGATTTTGCTCATTTTTTCATGCAAAATCCATCAAAAAACATGTTTTCGAGAGAAAGATATTTGTCCTTCCATGAGATTTGATATCATATTAATCTGTCATAGTAATCTAGGGACTAAAACATAGTCTCATAAGAGATTTTAGACAATTAAACATGAAAATGGCATAATGGTGCTGCAATAGGAGTAGCAGCTCTTTATTAATCAATAAAGAATAAGTAATACAATACAATGGTAATACAAGGTGCATGAATTCCAAGACAATTTGAATACTCAAATATGTCATTCGAATTGCATGGATGTGTGTAGCTTAACAAAATTCCATCCACAGTCATCACACATAGTTAACCACTAAGCTAATCAATAACTGACTCTCAACTAAGTCCTAACTAAAACAGAGTGTAATAAATGACTGAGTCTAACTAAAAGCGACTCATCACATGTAACTGCATGTCCAACTGAAGGAGGTAGCGCATCCATAACTCCAAGTAGCTCTGATGGAGTTAACCGAAGTAAACATGTCATCTGAAGTGGTTGTAGTCGCATGTGTTAGCTCCAATTCATAAATAATGGCAAAAAATCAAATAATGAATGGAGGCACCTTCACAACTTAGGTTAAATGATTGTACCAATCATTTAGCAATTAGGTGCATTTATGACACTTAGATCACCCAAAAAATGCTCCCTGTTTGAAGGAGGAATCCCAGTTAGCCTCTTTGAATGAAGGAGAAGGCTTAGTTGGCCTCCTTGACTAAATGAGGGCATGGGTGAGCTTATGATGATGTCATAGTGTGCTCATCTAATACCAAGTAAGTCAATTAAACTTAGGATAGTGGGTAAATAGGCCAAAATTGACCAAATAAGTGTGCATGTTGGGTAAATGACTCCAACAAAAAAAAAAGCTCTTCTTAGATCTAAAATAAACAAGTAAATAATTATGATATGCCTTTAAATCTGATTTTACTTGTGAGAAAAAGTAACCAGGGAAAAGGAAGTTGTAGTTTTGAAGAGAGAAGAGAAAGTAACTGCTCAAGTTTGAATATTTTGGAAATATTGGGGTTTGAAGGTGAGCCAAAGAGTGTTTTAAACTGAATCCAAGAGAAGGAGATGCATCTTAGCTCAACCTTTCACCTGGGATAATGATATGCAAACAAATGTTATCACACTTGCAACAAATATATTATATATGTTACTTTTCATAGTTAGAAATTAAAAAACAATCCAACTTAATAAAACATGCCTTCTTAAATCACTAAGAGTAAAAGAGTAAGTAAATAAATTGACAACTACAAATATTTACTATACCTTCTTTAACATAACCTTCTAATCTAGATCGATTATGAAAAATAATGCAACAGTATCACCTCATCCACCAGGAATATGCACCCAAAGAGTCACACTTCATAAGCCTCCAAAGCCTTCAAATTTCTTCAAATGATAACAATAAAAAAATTACATGAGGAGAGGTTCCTTGCTTCCATATAGAATGAGGAATAAGGCCTCACATTTATAGAGTTTCAAGCCCTAGGGGGTGTACCAACCAACTAGAGTGGACCTGAGCTAAATGGAATTCGAATGAGATGATTTAGGGATTAGATAGGTGTGATATAAAGGATATGGTGCCACCTCCCAAAGAGATATGTGCCCCTCCTTGGATGCTCCATCAATCCACTTTCCTTATGCCATATAATCCACACGTGAGGATCCAAAGGTGGGCGCCATTCATATCCTAGCGTGATATTTCCACCTATCTCACCAACTCAAACCTACACGCACTACTTAAGGAATGAACTTACCTTGGATTTTGGATGAAATGGACAACTTTTCCACTTCAATCCTTTAATTTCCAACTCAACCAAGTCGTGAGTTCATGAAGGGTGACACCATCTTTTCCTCAAAATGATTCATTACAAAGAAGATCACCTTCCAAAGTGACATTTTTATCTTAAGTTTTACTTACCTTTAATCACAGACAAGAAACAACACCACATCCATGTCATTTGACCAAGATTGCCATGACTTTTGACTTTTGAATTTGGTGTCAATTTGTTTTTTTTTTAGCATTTATTTGCCACTTTGTCGCACCTTTAGAGAAAAAAATGTCATACAAGATAATATAGTCACGTGGAGCATAGATAAGCTTTTTTTCTTTGGAAAACAAAAGTCACCCGGAGCATAGGAAAAGTGGCTCCTATGGTAAATATGATGCTTTGAGTGTGAAAACGAGCATCCCCATGCCAAAATCGGACTCTGTATCACACTTTTATTACAATTTGAAAATTTCCATTTAAACCATTAAAAATGGCTTGATTTTGGGGGAAATTTTTTTTTTTTTGGAACTTAAAAAACAAAGGGGGGACCTAGTGAAATATTCATATGAATCAAAATGGTATCTACCATTTTTATATACATCGATCCTTATAATTTAATAACCTCCTAAAGCTTAGACACCCAATTAACCATTCCATATTTGGACGAGTGGTGAAAAACTCAAAAATTATACATGACTTATTCAACATTGCATAATTAACAAGGGGGAAAACACCTTCGAATAGAAATTCAATGTCTAAGACATAGGAAAGGAAAGTCAGTTACATTATTAACCATGTTATCACACTTTATTACAACATCCCCAAGGGGTATGAACATGAATTTATTTAAAAAAAATGGGACCACAATTGGACCTGATGTAACCATAGACTTCTGAGTACTGAGTATGAACAATTGATTTGTTCTAAGACGTGGTGTCTCAATGAAAATTAGTGGATACCATTTAGGTACAACTGTGGGAAGTGTGCTCAATCTAGTTTCTTAGACAAGGAGAGCATATGCGAACACCAGAATCTTTGGTTTCTATAACCTGTAAAAACATCTCAACTTGACAAAGGAAACCTCTAGTGACACAAGTTTTATATAAAACCAAATGAATCATAAGTTTCTTTATTCAAAGGAATGACAGAACTGACTAAATATTTATTTATTCCAAAGTACAGAAGGAAAATGTGAAAAGTAAATGTTCACTTTAAGGAGCTTATTTTCCTACTCTAAGCATAACATAAAAAGTTAGGTGTAATAGAAAATCCTATGTAGCCACCTAATAATTTTATTAATATAAAAAAGGTTTTCCTTGTCTTTAGTTACCAACGAAAGTAAGGACACATTTTTTAGAAAATGAAAACCTGCATGAATATTCTAGATGGGAGGATTCAATGGGAAATCACAGCTATGTAAAACCTTGCTGAATTGTTTCCACAACTGGAAACTCCTCCTACAGAATTCTTCTATCCAATATTGAATAGGAATAATGTACAAATTCACATGATAAGGCATATCATCATACTCATCGAAAGGGATTATCTACTAATAAATATATGTGTAAGCCGCAAACTACTCCAAATCATAAGGAACATCTGTTTGTGAAGATGACAACTGAGAAAAATATTCAACTAGTTGCACCCTCACCCAATCTGATTCTTCACTACATTGTTTCTCCAAGTGCTCATTACAAATACTTGTGTGCGGCTCAGAATAATATAGCTCTGAATGATAACATAAAATATTTGAATGCTCCTGTTCCATACCAAGATCCCCCAAAGTCTCAGGATCCACACTCCCTTCTAGATCCATCTAAGATGGAATTTTCTAGATCCATCCAATACTTATCATCCCCATCATTGTCACATATGAGAGAGTGTTCCTCAACTGTATCATTATCTTGGCTATGTCTGTCCTTTTCATGCTCATAACAATTCTCCTCAAAACTTTTGACTTCAAATATGTTACAAGAAGAAAATCTTTCCAAACATTTATCACCATATTGGGGGAGTGTCATCATATGCCATACAGATTGTATCATAGGTTTCTCTATAAGCTTATGCAATGCTTTATTCTTGAGGAAAATATGGAGTATACGTGTAATCGTTTTTACAAAAAAAATAATGAGAACACCCCAAGTATTCAATGTTTTCTGTTATGGAGATATGAGGACGATATTCAACAATGTCTAAATCTTGAGAAAATTCTTGAGGTAGATCCGGATTACGAATGCGATCATCCTCGCTGAATTAATCATGAAAAATTCAAAATATTCCATATTTTCTGTTAATGTAACAAGAAGAGTGTCTTCAACAATGTCCTCAATCAATGATATTCCATGAAGCTCTTCAATGGGTAGCATAGCCATAATATTTTTAATATCACCATTATCATCATGCCACCATTTAAGAAAAATACCAAAGAAGTGTAAAAGGGAAGTAATGCTTTTACTAGGAAGCTCCTCAAAAAACCAAACATTTGCATCCCATCCAAAGTGCAAGCATATATTTCCATCTTGCGATCCTCATGATAAATGCCAACTTTAACCAAAACATCGATGATAGATGTGATGTGTAAGATAGATGAATCACCATTTCCATGAAATTCTTGGGTATATTCAAATACATCACTTGGATCAAAATCATTGTTAGGAAAACCCAAAATTCCTAAACAATCGATGGGATTTAACCTACTGGCCAATTTAGAACCACAATTTTTCCTTTCATCATCCATATTGGACATCATAAGCATGCAATTGCTATAACCATGGAATGTAATTTATACTAAACAGGAGGAGCTGTCAAATAATGAGCTTTAAATATTTCAATGGGTTTCATGGGCTCATTTCTACACACAACAAACTCAACAAGTTGTATGAGAAACATGGTTTTATCCCTTCAATGGAGCCACCATGTGAAAAGAAAATATGCGTCATAAATCTTTCACAAAAATTCTATTTTTTTTCTTTTCTTTGTAAAATAAGAGGAAAAATGGTTAGTGGAGTCGCTAGATGAAAAATAAAGATCTACTCTAAAAATTCATAAAACAAAGCAAAAAAGAAAAAAGAAAAGAAACAAAAGTTGTAACTCGGGAATAAAAATGTTTATGCTTGACAACGACGCCAAAAGTTGTTGTCGCCTTATAGACTCCCGGGGGGAAGCATAATAGAAATATTCAAGCTTCTCGGTGTGTCCTTGGGGGGAAGTATCAAGTCAGGTGTTGTCACCTGATCCTAACTCCTTCATTTATGAAAAATACTAATGAAGCCAAGGGGGGTGGTCCCTAGAAAAGAGTTGCCAAAGCATCTTCTAAATGTTTTTAGTTGTTTTAACAATGACGTAATTTTTTTAGAAGTTTTTCGAAGTGAATTACTGAATCAAGATATTTGCAAATATGAAAAGTACTTCAACAACGTATAAAAATAACATAAGCATATAAGGTTTAAGCAACAACAATACATTGATAATGAACAAATGAAGAGTATAGTTGCAAATGTAGATTAATGCCAATAGAGTCAAATAAAATAGTTTTGTTGAAATATTAAAGTATTTTGAAAATGTGTCTTGGTTTGTTTTAAAATTAATGTGGATTTGATGCGTGGATTAGAGGGAAGGGAACTTGAGATATATTTGACGGTACAAGGAGTATGTCCAAAAACGTTATCAAATATGGCTCCACGTGAGGAAATGTGGGCTAGATTGAAGTATCTGTGAGGTTTCCAACACTACACCAATCGAGGGTGTAGCCTGACGGTATCTCGAGGTCACTATCCAGTGCTTCTCGCTTCCTCCATGAAATGTCTCGACAAGATATTGAATTGAGGCGATGGATTTTTGCTTTGGGATATTTATTGGGTTGTGAACTAAATTAAACTAGTCATTTGACTTCTTTTCTTATACAACCACTCTGGAACGGACGAACCGCAGATAGTGTAGAGCATACATGAAGGTAGGTCTTGGTTCATTTTAAGGATTTTAGTGCAACAATTGCCTTGATTATTAGTCCCCAAGGATCTCTTTCCAGGTCAATGACCATACTCAGGAAGTCAAGGGGGTAAATTCCAACTTGAAATAAAACAAGATGCAGAAAGACTTGAAAGAAACAAGTTGTTTAATTACTACAACGACAAAAATGTTTTTCCCTTGCGAGTAGTTCGATATATCGTTGCTAGGTTAATATTCAATTTAACCAAAATGAAAGAAAATGAGTAAGAAACTACTTGATCGAATTTTATTATCAACCAAATAAACCTAATTTAAGTATCGTGCAGATAAAAAACAAATAAATAAGATCATACAGATACAAGCTTCCCCCAAACGGGGGAAGGAGGTTGTGGGAGTCGTAATCCCACTTGATTTTTATTAAATTTTTAACAATACGATTTTTATGAATGGGGCTTCCTTTTGATCTTGGAAAGTGATCAAAAGGCTTACAAAGCTCGTTTGACAAAAAGACAAAAATACAAAAACCAACAAGCTATATGTTTATAGATTAGTGGGTTAATCAATAAATTACAATGAAAATTACAACTTCGGTACTTTGCAAAAACTTGGAAGAATTTCAACTTTTCAGTGTTAAAGAATCTAGCTCTTAGATCTAAGATTTTAAATGCAAAAAATGAAACCCTTTTTTAGATCTAAAATAAGCAAGTAAATAATTATGATATTCCTTTAAATCTGATTTTACTTGTGAGAAAAACTAACCAAGAAAAAAGAAGTTGTAGTTTTGAAGAGAGAAGAGAAAACAACTGCTCAAGTTTGAATATTTTGGAAATCTTGGAGTTTGAAGGTGAGACAAAGAGTGTTTTAAATAGAATCCAATAGAAGGAGATGCAATTTAGCTCAACCTTTCACTTGGGATAATGATCTGCAAACAAATGTTATCACACTTGTAACAAATATAATAGATCTGGTACTTTTCATGGCTAGAAATTAAAAAGGCACTAGATACAACTTAATAAAACATGCCTTCTTAAATCACTAAGACTAAAAGAGTAAGAAAATAAATTGACAACTGCAAATATTTAATCTACGTGCTTTAAGATAACCTTCTAATTCGAATCGATTATGAAAATTTAAACATTACATAAATGTAGCAGTATCATCTCATCCACTAAGAATATGCACCCACAGAGTCACACTTCATAAGCCACCAAATAAGTTCAACTTTATTCAAATGATAACAATAAACAAATTACACAAGAAATGGTTCCTTGCTTCTATATAGAATGAGGAAGAAGGTCTCGCTTTTATATAGTTTCAAACCCCAGGTAAATAACCAACATAAATAAGCAAAAAACTCCATGAATGGATAATAATAATATAATTGATAAATATTTGATGATGATTTACATTTACAAGGGTTGGACTTATATAATTCCATTTGTGAATTTCCAATGTAAAGTCATGACTCTTTAATCATTATTACTCATTAATATTAATATTAATGTTAAGATACACACACACACACACACACACACACACACACACACACACACACACCCACACACACACACACACACACACACACATATACATACATACATACATATATATATATATATATATATATATATATGTATGTATGTATGTATATATATAATATTTTTTGTAAGCAAGTAAAATTATATTAAAATGGAGCCTTCACTACATCAAAATAGCATGGATTTGGTGCCTGAAGACCCCGAGCATTATCGGGACTATTGAGACTAGACTGTCACAAAAAATAAAATTGCCCCTAACCTTAATTTCCCTTATCATCTGCTTTCCTATCCCTATTACAGATAAAAATAAGAAATGTCTTGTTCATTACAAATAGAGAACTGCATTCCGAGAGTCTTTCCTCCTTCTATTAAACGCATAATCCTCAAATCCCAGTAAAGCATAAACTAAAGCTAAACTAACTTCCTGGGTTGATAGACAGAGACAAAATAAACATACCCCTACCCAGAAAACATCTATCACCTTAATTTTGGCTTCAAAGGGGTTTCTCGGGTTGTTGTTGTGCCTGGTTGAGGACTGTCGAGAAGAGAACTAACCTCAGTTGCATGCTGAGACTTCAGACTATGGACAAGGAACTACATCTTGGATCTCACTCCCATTGATATTTCCCTTGCAACCACTACTTTCGGCGCAATACCCAACTTCAAAGCAATGCAGTCAATCGTTTTATGCATCATCGGGTTCTCATGGTAGTGTTGCTTCCATGCGTTGACCGGTTCTTTATCGCTCATTATTTTGTTCTCTCAATCCATAAGGACATGGGCTATCAATTCTTTGGTAACCCATTGGGTGGTGAACATTCGATCACAAGTGGACAGATGATCAACCGTCATCCCTGGGTCACTCATCCAGTCCTCCTCCTCTACCTTGACATTTTCCATGTCCATAGAATAAACGCAATTCCATAGAGTCCGTTATGCTCGCTCAATTGTATCCCTGATAAGAAGGGGCATGCACTCACAAAAGAAGTGGTTAACCTTCCCAAATCTCATAAGTTCCTGAGAAGGCTTCTTCCTTCCCTCATTACAACCTGTATTTCACCCTCACACTTTCCTTTTAGGGGCCATTGAGAACTCATTCTGGTACTCAAGCAGGTAATTCTTTCTCACAGTAGTCCTCCTCCAAACGAGAATTCCAAGCTTGTGTGTATGGACAAGACTGGCCCAATAAATAATTGCAACGCTCATCCTTATTCTATGAACCTTACTCATAACTCTGTACTCCCATTTATAGGAATAGTACATATCCAAAATTCTCCACCTACCTCCATATATCTCCTTACCTTACTTGTTTGAAACTAGGTTAGACGTAAATCTTTCTGCATTAATGAAAACGGTAGGGATAACCCGAGAGTCCTTTTCCTAGTGTGATTTCAATGTACCAGCCTTAGGTCTTAATGATGAGGAGTGATAATTCCTAGATATGGGAGGTTGTGATGTCTGCACCTCAGGCTAATGATCTGGCACATTCCTTGTGCCATCTATCACTTCCCTGGAAAGAGTTATATCTTGGGTTTTCAAGTGTGTACATTGCAGCTTCCACTCGTTAACATCCTCTACTGGAAGTTGGCTTGTCATGAACCTTTCCCTCCTCCATTCACCAACATTGGCCATCAAATATTCCACCCTATTTCCATCTCACTTGACATGGGTAAAAAACCACGCGTGGCGCCTTCTAATGTAATCAGTCAACCTTTCCACCTTATGCAACATCCGTCGTCTATTAACTACTTTGTCGATGGGTTGGCCACCTTGTAGTTTTCTCGGGATGTGAATAACGATGCTGGAGTCAACTTTGATTACCAAAGGTTCCCAAGAGAATCTAATGGCGAGCCCGATGCCCTGAATTAATCCTTCAAGCTCCGCCAAATTATTGGTGTCTATTCCTATACTTCCATGGAAGAGATGGAGAATCATACCCTCACTATTTCGGATAAATCCTATGAATCCAACGACCCTGGGTTGCCTTTGGAGGCTCTGTCGAAATTAAACTTGAAATTCCTACTTGGAGGGGGACACTAGGTGCCCTGAATTGTTGGAATCAATTTCTTCACTTTAAAATTTCTCTATCCCTGACGTGAGCAGTCCAAACCCCATCCTACTAGAATTATGTTTTCATTGTCATCCATCACCCAATATTTCTCGTTCCACTAAGTCATTTTGATTGTCTCCTGAATGTTTTTGACAATTTGGGTCGAGATTAGGTGTGGTTTGTTTTTTTGTCGTTCAAAGACTCGGTCGTTTCTCTCCTTCCATATTTCAAACATCAACATTCCAGGGAACAAGATCCAAATTTTATGGATGACCGGGTTTTTGAAAACCTCCTCGTCCCATGATTTTATCATAAGGTGAGGTATACCTCTTACTTGATTAGTTCTATGAAATATTTCAGTGCCCGATTCCCATAAAGATGAGGCCATAGAACATGAATCCAAGAGATGGTTCATTCTTTCTTCCTTACCTTCACAAAGGGTGCACCAGAAAGGGCCATTCATACCACTTCTCATTAATTTTTCACCTGTCAAAATTCGCTTGTGGAATACTCACCAAATGAAGGATGGAATTTTGGACCATGTATTGAATTGCCACACCTTATCCCAAGATTCCATGTTCTATGCTTCTTCCTGAATAAAGATCACATCATGGGCCTCTTTTGTGTTGTAAGCTCCTTTAGGAAGATAGCCCCATCTTAGGTTATCGGGGCCTATTTGGATAGGAATGCATCGTTCCTAAAGGGCCTCCAAGAGATGATGATTTTCGGCTGTTGGGAATATTTCATCCCACCACTCCCGTGGGTGCCATTCATGGAATTCCTCATTGTTTCGAGATTATCTCAGGAATTTATGGACTTTTATTAGCCCCATTTCCTCACTTTGTCCCTACTTTATTGGATATATATTTGAGTAAAGATATTTGGAATTTGCTGCCATGAGTCATTCCAAATATTGGAATCATGTCCTTCTTGTATTTCCCAAAAACTATGATCTTGTATAATTTCTCTATTTAGGTATTCGTAATTCCATATACGAGATCCTTTCCTTCCTTCATTGAACCTAATAAGATCCTTGTTTGGCCTCCCTTACACATATTTATTGTGCCATAAATTTTCCCACAACTCTTATTTATGTGTCACCCAATGCCACCATATCTTCACTCCCATAAATTGACTATTTTTATATGGATCTCTCAAATCCAGACCTCCCTGAGCTTTTGGTTTACAAATTATGTCGCAACTGACTAAATCCAATATATGATTGCCTTTGTTACCTCCCCATAAAAAGTTTCTTTGGATTTCCCTGATCTGTTTAAGAACCGACTTCATGGCTACCAAGGTGGAAAATACGTATATTGGCATCGCTTGAAGAACATCTTTTTAAAAAAAAAATCTGCTAATCAGGTTAAGGGGTCTGAAATCCCAATTCCCTCATTTCCTCTTCATACGATCCAAAAGATCTTCCCACGAGAATTTCCTGACTACCCCTTCAACAAGAGAACCACCGAGGTATTTGGATGAAAGGGAGCTACCTTGAAACCCCACGATCCGCAAAATATTATGTTGATGAATTCTGTGGGTGTTAAAGAAGAAAACTTTACTCTTGGAATTATTTTCCTCAAGCCCCGAGACCTTAGATAAGGAGGTAAGAAATTTATTTAGAATCCTTGCTTCTTGCACCGATGAGTTCCCCATAAGCATTTCATCATCCACAAATTTTTTATGGGATATAGTTTCCAAGTTATTATGGAATTTCAAACCCCGAAGTTCTCTGCTTGCAATCTTGTCCTTGATTACCCTACTCAGAAATTCTACCATGAGTATAATAAATAGAAATGGGGATAGGGGTTTCCCTTATCTGATGCCTATTGATGGTTTGATATTTATGGTAGGATCTATGTTTAGAAGAATAGAAAAGAAAGTTGTTGAAGTGATATTCATTATCCATTGAATCCACTCCTTGTGAAACCCATAATCCACCAACATTTCTTCCATGAATTTCCAACTTAATTTGTCATAAGCTTTCGAGATATCCATTTTTAGCAGCATACATGGTTTTTTTTAGATCTTCAAAGAGTGGATAACCTTGTGGACCAAGATGAATCCATCCAAGATCTATCTACCCTCCACAAACACAAATTTTTCTCGGGAAACTAAATCTAGGAGAAGGGGATTTCACATGTTTGTCATTACCTTAGTTATAATATTGTAGATAACATTGCAAAGGGATATAGGCCTGAATTTACCAACAATATAAGCTCCTTCCTCCTTCAGTATGAGAGTCATGAAGGTATATTTAAAATCTCTCAGCACTCCCGTATCCTTCCTTGAGTCCTCCACTATCCTCCAGACCTCTTCTTTGATCATATCCCAAAAATGATGAAAAAAATTGGTCATGAAACCATCAGGCCTTGGGGATTTTCCATCTACCATTTGGATGACATCCTCCTCGAATTCTTGTATGTTCAATGGTTTTTGCAAGACATCATTTTGTTCCTCTGTGACCTGCCTTGGGATACGTCTGGTAATCTTTCTGATATCCTCAGTTATATCCAGATGATCCTCCTCCATGATCGTTCCAAAGTACCGAACTAACTCCATCTCCATATTTGATCCAAATGGATATTGGTGGCCACCCACCTATTCCACTGGCTCAAAACAATTGTCCATTGTGGCAGTTTCCTAGTTATTTTTCTGCAAATTTTTGAGTCCTAAACTTTCGGGGCCGTTTTGAGGCCCTAAACGATGTTTTTTTGGAGATTTGGGGCCAAATGGTTGCCATTGGCATGCATTTTTTCGACCAAAAGTTGTTAAGCTTAGATATACCTTTCCAACGAGCTATCGAATTCCCAAATCAGAGATCGTATGCAAAAGTTATGACCCCAGGAAGTTGACTGTTCAACTTACTAGCTTGGGGCCGCAAACTTTATGACGGTTCATCTTCTAGGGTTACGTTTTGGACTTTTGGGGTTCTCACCTCATTCTTATTATAAATAGGCCCCTTTGGCCTCATTTTGTATGGAGCTTGGCACGGATGAGCGTAGCAGCCACATCTCTTCTCAGAGATAGCTACCACCATTCTAGCAATTGTATTACAGTCTGTTCTATTTCCACCATTTAATAGAGTATGTGTTTACTGTATCTCTGTTATCTTTGCAAAATGTCTGTTATTATGATAATGTATATGTTCTTTCATTTCATTCATGCATAAATCTGGATCAATCTCTTCCCTGGTTTCGACATAATTCCCATTGTCTTTTTTTATCCGCATTAGTTTATCCCTCTGGCGATTATGAATCACTGACTAATGAAATAATTGTGTATTCCTCTCCCCTTCCTCAAGCCACTGGTTTGTGTATTTTTGTTTGTAGTAGATCTCTTCCTAATAATCTCATTCATTTAGCTGGTCCAAGATGCTCTGCTCTCTTTGCTTTAAATAATCAGTGTACATGTTGTTCATTCCCTTCCATTGGAGATCCTCTAGTTTGAACTTAAGAAGCTTCTTATCTTGGAATATGTCCCCAAATTCCTCTTTATTCAATTTACGTATTTTAGCTTTTAACTTTATCATTTTTTGTTGGAATTAGTACATAATATTTCCCCTATGTTTTTCCATTTCCTCCCACCGTTTCCTGTGTTCAATCCAAAACTGTTCAAATCGTAAAGGACACTGGATGGGTGGTCTCCCATCTTCCTAGACTAGACTGATAGGCCAGTGTTCAGAGCCTGCAGAAGGAAGTACCTGAGCATTCATCTCCATGGTACCTTCAATCATTACATCTGATAGAATAACATTGTCTAATAATGATGCTACATGATGTTCCCCTCCTCTTCGATTGTTCCAGGTATACCATCCATTCCTTGTTTCTATATCAATCAATCGTCCCTCCTGAATAAAGTCTTTGAAGGTAGTATTTGTTGATTCCGAAGTTATTCTTCCTCCCTTCTTCTCTATCGGGGAAGTGATCAAATTGAAATATCCTCCCATGATCTAACATTGATTCTCCATATTTTGTGCTTCCTCATCCATGGATGATAATAAAGTTGGTTTTTGTGATGGAATGCTAGGCCCATAGACATCGGTGAGTGTTCCTCTTACCTCCAAAAAAACTACCTGGAAGTCTGCACTGATAGAACAACGAGTTTCCCTAAATTTATTGAGTTGGAGAGTCTCAGGGCACCAAAGAATAGCTAAACCTCCAGTCACCCCTCGGGCGTCAATTGTTAATCCCTAACTTCCACTCTAGAACTTACCCTTTATTTTCTGTAAATTCTCCGACCTGCATTTTGGTTCCTGTAGAAACAACACATCATATTTCTCCTTTATTAACTTGTTTCAAAGGGTCCTCATTTTACTAGGGATATTGACCACTTGAATATTCCAAGTGATCACCTCCATTATGTAATTATGTTTACTTATGTAAAGGTTTCTTTTATTTTCATATACTAGCCCGATTCTATCATCCTTTTGCCAATCTTTGTGATTCTTTGCTTATTCGTCTTTCATACCAGCTTTTCTCCTTCCTCCGATTGTTTTCAATTACTTCCCTTCAGAGGATCCTTACTAATGCCAAGTTTTGGGGAAGATTTTGTTTTTAGAATCACCTGATGAAGGATCTCTAACTACGTCCAAGACACATACCCATGCCCTTTATTACTGCATTCTTTCTCTATTTCATCCATATCCGATTCCCCTAAGTCCATATCCTCGACTTCATCGAGTGTATCTTCCTCCATATCTTCTGATGTTACATCCTGTTGTATCATTCCCTTCTTCAAGAGAGATTTAATCCCTTCCTCAAGATGGGGTTTTAGGGCATCTTTAATTAGATCATCCTCCTTGGAATCTAGCTCGCTCAATATCTCATACCTATTCCCCAATTGCTTATTCTTCTCCATATTATGATTTGGTTGGGGTGGGTTGGGGGCCCTCTTCCCATATATTTTGTGATGTTGGACTTGAGTGAACCCTTCACTATCCTTCTCCTTTTCTTTCTCTTTTTGATCCTCAGTGAGAACGATTGCAAGTTTTAGGGTTGGGAAATCCCTGCTCTACTTCCCATACTCATGGCATTCCCTGCACCGGAAAGAAAGTTGCTCATAATCCAGGGGCTCTAACCAATCCTCATTCCCAAGTTAGGTTGAGTGCCTCTTGGATTTCTTGTGAAATATACATATAGAAATATATACACACATAATTAGTGTATCTTTGAATCTTTGTCTAATCTCAAGCTTTCACAAATTTCCCAATATTATTCACGATGGCCTCCATAATTTCGAACTCCCAATACTTAGAGGGGAGTGAATATATCCTGATATAGATGGGTGCGATACTCGGATATTCTATGTCTGTGTTAAACCTCTACTTCCACAGAGTGAGGAATAGGACAGCATAATAAAATAAATAAGGCCGCCCCATCAGGATCTAGTCCCAATCCTCGATATTGAAAAATGATGGTAAAGAAGCCCTTAGCTACCAAATGCAGATCATAGTGCCCTTTCAGGTTCCATGTTCCCTTAATCCATCAGAGCAGATCCCTTTCCTTTGGCCAAATACCAATGAATTTCCTGATTAGGTATTTTTCCTTTCCATTGTTCTACCTGCTCCCTAATATTCTCAGACGTGATCTACAGAGAAGGTTTTTTGAGATATCAGGGTAAGCAGCCTCCCCTCATCCTCTTTCTATCATTTTCCTTTATCTTCTCCCCAATAGGTTCCAGATCCCACTAATTTTTGTCATTGCCCTGAGGTCCTCTGACTTGATCCCAAGAAAGGAAGAGGGTTTCTCCCCCTCCAAATGGGCCCATCCCTTCACCGCCTAGTACCCTACTTCAAATCTAACTTGGAGGTGTTTCGAACAAGGGCTATCTCTTGTTTCTGCAAGACCTCATTCCTCTAGTCCTCTTGGAACCCCCTGTTGGTTTTTTTATTATCTAAATTCTCCTTCATGATTTTACAACTCTGCTTTGCTACACTGATTTTCCACCTGTTTATTCTAGATCCTTCCTTTGGATTTGAACTAATTTGTTCTCTAATAGATTATTATTATTCTGAATTTTCTCGAACCTTTTGTCTTGCGATTCTTTGTCATATTTTAACTTATTTATTTCTTATTTTATTTCTTGATTAAGATTTCTCAGACGATGGTTTTCTTCTTGATGTTTTAGTATTCTTTCATCGAGGTATTCATTGGAAATTTTTTTCTTCTCACTATTTTTTAGTTTCTTGATTTTCGTAAGTAATGTCTTGTTATGAATTCTTAGTCGAAATAGTTCTTCATTATTGTTTGATAATTTGACATTGATTTTCACTATTTCTAACTTGTGCTTATTTTTAGTGTCGTCGTACTTTTGCTGGAGTTCTTCCTTCTATTGTTGATGTTGACTTATCTCTGATTCTTGACTTTTTAGCTTTCTCTAGATTTGCGGCAATTCATTTTCTTTGCCCATGATGAGCTTGTTTAAACGCTTTATGTCTTCTTCTAAATCGTTGTCACTTCTATACAGTGATTCTTCGTTATCTTTGAACTTTTTTAATTATGTCTTTAAGGTATTGGTTGTGATTTTTTAATCGAGATATTTCTTCATTCTTAGCTGCTAACAATTTCTTGATATCTTCATTAGCTTTTTCCAGTTTTTTATTTTGATCTTTTGAGCAATGATTCTCTTGTTCTATCAACTTATGAAGAATGATTGGTTACTCATTTCAAATTGTATATTTTTATTGCTTTCCTTGTAGTATCCTAATTCGATTTCAAGTTTCCGTGATTGCAACTGTGAGTTACCTTGATATTCTTTCATAATAAAATATTTAACACATATTGGACAAGACCGACTGCCATTCTTAAAAAATGTCAGATATTGGAATTCCATTTTGCAATAAGGACACTTAATCCAAAATTTGGATTTATATATGGAATCCATAATTTCTTCAACAAATCCACAATGGGCTTCAATGACTTCTTCAATATCTTCAGAGACTTGATTTCTGCAATGTTTAATATCTTCAGAGACTTGATTTCTGCTCTGTTTAATATCTTCTTGGTCATCTTTCTTTGACTTTGTCTTTTTTTTGAACTTTTTATTATATAATAATTGTAATGAAAAATATTAGTTATTAAAAAAAATTATAATAATAATAATTTTGTTTCTAATGGGAAGCACTTATAACTTTAAAAATAATAAATATTATTATTAATATAATAATATTATTATATGTATAAGGGTTGATAAAAAACCTATGCAGGTCAACGACCTAGTTTAGGAGAAGCTCTAGAAAATATTGGCCACAAGTTGGAATCTGCCCAAGAAGGTGTTGTGATACCAATGAAACAATAAAATTTATTTCTTATAAAAATAATGAGCATAAATAAGCTAAAAACTCCATGAATGGATAGTAATAATATAATTGATAAATATTCGATTATGATTTACATTTACAAAGGTTGTATTTATATAAGTCCATTCGTGACTTTCCAACGTAAAATCACTACTCTTTAATAATTATTGATCATTAATTTAATTATTATATATTTATTAATATTAATGTTAAGATATATATATATATATATATATA
>LPNX010120248.1:608720-626188 GCA_001517045.1 Pseudotsuga menziesii
CACCTCCCAAATAGAGATGTGCCCCTCCCTGGATGCTCCATAAATCCACCTTCTTTATGCCATATAGCCCACACGTGAGGCTCCAAAGGGGGAACCACTCTTATCCTAGTGTGAGTTTTCCATGTCTCTCACCAACTCAAACCTACCCGCACTACTCAAGGAATGAACTTACCTTTGATTTTGGATGAAGTCTCCAACCTTCCACGTCACTCCTTTAATCACCAACTCAACCAAGTCACGAGTTCATGAAGGGTGATGCCATATTATCCTTACATTGATTCATTACTAAGAATATCACCTTCCAAAGTGATGATTTTATCCTAAGTTTTACTTCCCTTTAATCTCAAACAAGAAACGACACCACCTCCATGTCATTGGACCAAGATTTCCATGACTTTTGACTTTTGACTTTGGTGTCAATTTGTCGATTTTTAGCATTTATTTGCCACTTCATTGCACCTTTAGAGAAAAAATGTCATACAGGATAATATAGTCACCTGGAGCATAGGAAAACTGGGTCCCGTGGTAAATATGATTATTTGAGTGTGAAAACGAGCATACCCACACCAAAATCAAACTATGGATCACACTTTTATTACATTGTGAAATTTTCCATTTAAACTATTAAAAATGGCTTGATTTTGCAAGAAAAAATAATTTTTTTGGAACCTAAAAAAAAAGAAGGGGGGCCTCGTGCAATGTTCATATGACTCAAAAATGTATATAGCATGTGTTATCTCCCAAATAAATTAGTCTTCAATAGGTCAAATTCAAAAAATTTATTTTTTGCACAGTGAAGAAGATTTTAAGGCACATTATGGAATATTTTTGTATGTTTAACAAAGTTGGAACGCCTTGTGCTCTGTTTTGTCATAGAAACCAAAATTTATCTTTCGGTGGCTTAGGAGAACTTTTCAACAGTTCATTAGCCATCGAAAATCCCAACTTTCGGCAGTTAAAAATTTGGACGCTGGACTACATTAACCACCGAAAGCTCATTGACTCTGTTTTTAATAAAATTTTGAAAAGCAGCTTTCGGTGGCTTAGGAGAACTTTTCAACAATTCATTCGCCACCTAAAAGCACGGATTTCGGTAGCTAAAAACCTGGATCCAATATTACCTTAACCACTGAAAGTTCCAAAATAAGAAAACGGTTAGTACATCCGTCAAAATCAACCACCGTCAGCATGAGGAGCACCACTATCGAGCACATAACTACCGAAAAGATTAGGACTGCAAAAAATCATGAGTTGGTATAGAAGAGTTCATTATGAAACTGAAGTGATTGATAAAAGACCCAAACCCTAGATACCCTCCACCTGTCTCGTGACTACAGTCGAACCACCACAAAGCATTAATTTCTAGTTAAATTGATCACTGCACTGGACATCTCATGGATCTCATCAGAACTTATTGTCCCCCTGCTCAAGTACCAATCACTAATCAGTCCCCTCAAAATCAGCACTCTCTCCTCAATTTGTTCCACATTTCCTGCATGCATTCTCACTGAGCCAAGCCCTCTCTGGATCCAACATTGTAGTATCCTTCGCTAGGGTTTGAATTTCAATTTTTTAGGTGCAGAAGAACATTCAAGAAGATGAAGAGAGGAGGAGGACCTGCTCAAAAAACTCAAAACATAGGTTTCCATGGCTAAGCGTTGTTTCAAAATGATCTCTAAGCCACCAAAAGTGGACTTTCGACAGCTAAGACCGAAATTTCAGGGCACTCCAAGACACTGAAATTGGTGTTTTACTATGAAAATGAATCATTTTAAAACAATGATTTTGAGCGACTGAAGAATCATTTTGCAAAAATCTCATATTTTTTTGTTCCTAACATGTTAGAGAACAATAAACTCTCTCATTTTTCCTATAGGTATTTCATATTGGAAGAATCAAACCAATCTCTGAGCCCTAATTTTTGGATCTTAGAATTTCCCTGTTTGACACATGTTTTTGAAATACATATCTCAGGAAAATGAAAACGAATTTAAAAAAAAATGAGAGAGGTTTTTTCTAAAAACAAAACAATATAAAAAAACCACTTTCGGTTTATACACAGGTGTCACATATGTGGAGAACCAAATCCACCTTTGAGCCCCATTTTTTTAGCAGTTTGGCCAAATTTTTGGGGCAAAAGATGACTTGTCAGTCCTCCAGGTGGCATTTTCGACCTCATCTATCAGTCCATGAAGATTTTCTGCACATGTTGAAGAGTTCAAAGATCAGCCTAGATCCCAAAAAACCAATCAGCTGCTGAGGCAGGTGTATGAGCTATAAGTCTTGGAGAGGAAAATCAAAAGAACAAATGGTAGGATAGCCAAGAGGAATGCAGATTTATATGATTCTCTAGAGGAGATGAAAATGAAGTATATCCTGCTGCAAAAGAGAAGTATGAGATTAATGAAAGAAAATGCTAGTCTCTATAGGAATACCAGGCTAGCAAGGTTGCAGGAAAATAATTCAAACCTTAAACCCTAAAACACACCTTGCACTGGAAACCCTAGCAGAGGCAGCAATAAGCCTTCAGGATCCGGAGGCAGCCCATGATGCTGATACTATTCCAAAACCTGTGTAGGTTGAAGAAGTTCCAGAAGGTCAGAGGTAATGTTGATGTAATTGTAACTTTGAAATGTATTCACTTGTATTTCTTATCTATTGTAACCCGATGTTTATTCCAGGATGTTCTTGTGTCATGTCATGACCCGATGTTTCTATCGGGAGGATCTATAATGTAAACAAGTCATGTCAAGTCATTGTGGGTAAACCTCCTATTGTCTAAGGGTTAAAGTCCTCGTAGTTTTGGGGCACTAGGGTTATTAGACTCTCCTAGTGAGGTCGGCCCTAGTAGGGTTTTAGTCATGTTGGGAATTAGTATAAATAGAGAGGTGACCTCTCTATTTAACACACATCTCATACACACTCAGTTGTAGCGCATAAATGAGGAAGAGAAAGACACTGGGGCAAGAGGAAATAGCTTACTGCTGTCAGGATATTCTCTTACTATTTTTGGGTTTCACTTGGTGCTGATTATATCTCTGAGGAAGTTGTGGGGTTTTATCCATTTATAGTTTCCCCGAGGAAAAACACTGTGTTCATTGTCTCTTGTGTTTGATTGCTGTGCTTGTTTTTCTCTCAGTTAAAGATCCTAATGATATGATCGCTTAATGTTTAAAATCTAACATGGTATCAGAGCTAACCTGAGAAGAAGACACTGTGCAGCTGCGGGAACTAGGGCTTCCTATTTTGTGGATCTCTCTCCACATATTTTCAGCAAAAGTAGGGTGGAATAACTCTCCTCCCTAGGGTGCATCTTTCTGTCGAAGCAGAATCCAATTCTGAGGTTTTTCAGTTTTAGACTCGACACTGCTGCCAAAAATTAGGGCTTTTCACAGAAATGTAATTTTTCACTGAGCCCACACTTGGATTGATCTTCTCCTCAAAATCGAATTTAGGGATCAAATTCAAAGCATTTGGTTGGATAGAACTCCGAAAAAGAAAAACCCTAATATGCTCCTGAACCAGTACTGCAGGATTTCAGCTTCAAATCCAGATCCGACATCTTGACCTGGTAAGATCTAAATCTTTTGTATTTCCAATTGAGGTTTTCAGTTAAGATGTCTCATCATACCAAGCTTCATGAAAAGTTTGAGGGAGCCGATAACTTCCAAGCTTGGAAGTATAGGATCTCCCTGGTCTTGGAAGAAAATGAGTTGGACTCCTATATCCAGGAGGAGGTTCCAGTTCCAGAGGGAGATGAGGCCTAGGCCTTACATAAGAAGAAGTTGGTTATGGAAAAAAGGATCATTGCTGATTCTATCAAGGATCACCTCATTCCATAGGTGTCCTCCCTCAAGACACCTAAAGCCATGTTTGATTCCCTAACCAAATTGTTTAAAGGGAAGAACATTAATCAGAAGATGACTCTAAGGAACCAGTTGAAGAATTTCAAGATCCAAAATGAGGAGACCATCCAATCATACTTCACAAGGGTATCCTAGATCAAAGAACAACTAGAAGCTATAGATGAAGAAGTGGAGAATGCAGAAATTGTGATGACAACATTGAATGGCCTCCCTAGGTCATGGTATTCTTTCATCCAAGGAATCTGTGCTAGAAAGAAGTTGGTCAAGTTCATTAGACTGTCGGAAAAATGATCTCAAGAAGAAGCTCGGATATCTGCTCAAGAAGAAAAGATGGGAAGTGAAGATCAAGCTCTCACAGTACACTCCAAGAAAGGAAGAAGGGAAAATCATCATCACCAAGGTAAGCATTCTCATCAGAAAAATAACTTTATGAGAAGGGATCTATCCAGACTCAGATGTTATACATGCGATGAAATAGGACACTTTGCTAAAAACCATCCCAAGAATAAGAATGGATCCAAGAAGAAGAAGAACTCCAAAAGAAGACATCATGCTCACACTGCCGAGGATGATGATCCTCCAAGGAAGAGAGTAAAACAAGAAAGTGAAGACTCTTCAAGTGAAGATGAATATGTTCTGATCTCTGCTCTCATGGGAACTGTCACTCATGGAAGCAAAGTTTGGCTTATTGACAGTGGGGCTTCCAAGCACATGACAGGTTTCAAGGAATCCTTTGAGAAACTATCCGAACATAATTCACCCCATAAGGTGAATCTTGGGGATGACTACCAATATCCCATAAAAGGTAGTGGTGAATCCTCCTACAAGCTAGACTCCAGAAAATCTAGAAAAATGAAAGATGTATTGTTTGTACCAGGATTGAAGAATAATCTTCTATCCATATCAGCATTAGATGCAAAAGGTATGAGGGTTGCATTTATAGATGGACAAGTCATCATGTGGCCAAGAGGAAAGACTATTGATGATGCAATAGTGATTGGAGAACAAGAAGGAGGCTTATACAAGTTGAAGGGCCATCCAGAAAAAGATATGGTCCATGACACAGTAGAGCCAAATGAACTTTGGCACAGAAGGATTGCACATGTGCATTACAAAGCACTACCACTTGCAAGCAAAGCTGTTGAAGGTCTTCCAGAAATTCAAGCAAAACATGAAGGGGTTTGCAAAGGATGTGCGAAAGGAAAGAATACAAAGAAGACATTTTAAAGTAGTGAGAGCAAGGCAAATGGAATCTTGGAAATCATCCACTCTGATGTATGTGTACCAATGTCATTAAGCTCACTAAGCGGGTATGTATACTATGTTTCTTTCATTGATGACTTTTATAGGAAGATATGGATTTACTTCATGAAGAAAAAAATGAAGTTTTCAACAAATTCAAGGAATTCAAAGCCTTGATTGAGAATCACACAGAAAAGAAGATCAAGAACTTTCGATCAGATAATGGTGGAGAATTGACATCAAATGAATTCAAAGACTTATGAAAAGAATCAGGGATTAAGAGGGAGTTGTCCACTCCTTAGAATCCACAATAGAATGGGGTTGCAGAAAGGAAGAATAGAACCATCATGGAAGCTGCAAGAGAAATGATTCATGATCAAGATATTCCTATGCATCTATGGGCAAAAGCAGCCAGAACAATGATGTATGTACAAAACCATACTCCACATAGAGTACTCGAGAACAAGACACCTAGATAAGTCTTCTCCGGCAAGAAACCAGAAGTCAGCCATCTTAGAATATTCAGTTGTCCAGTGTACATACACATACCAAAATAAAAGAGAACAAAATTAGATCCTTCAGGAAAGAAGGGTATATTTGTGGGATACTCTAAAATCTTGAAGGATTACAGAATATACTTCCCAGGATACAAGAAGATCAACATCAGTAGGGATGTAACATTTGATGAAGACATAGCTTACAAAAAATACAGAAAGAGATCTGCTGAAGATATTGAAGAAGAAGAAGCACCCAAAATTCATGATACAACCATGAATGAAGAAATTCAAGAAGAAAATCGAGAATTTGAAGAACCACAAAGACCTGTAGGTCCACCTTAGGAGAAGAATCTTCACAAGAGGAAACCTGCTTGGGTACGAGAAATTATCCAAGGTGTGGAAAGATATGGGGCTCCAGAAGAGAATCACAGAGAAAGAAAGAGAACCAGATCTTGTTCCGGATATGTAGCTTTACTATGTGATGTTATCAATAAAGAACCTTCCAACTATGAAGAAGCGATCGAACGAAAAGAATGGAAGGATGCTATGATCGAAGAGTATCAATCGATCATGAAGAATGATGTTTGGGATGTTGTCCCAAGACCAGAAGGGAATTCAGTTGTAACTTCCAAATGGATCTACAAGATCAAGCATGCTGCAGACGGTAGCATTGAAAAATATAAGGCAAGATTTGTGGCTCGTGGCTTCTCCCAGAAGGAAGGAATAGATTATGAAGAAACCTTTTCTCATGTGGCTAGATACACTTCCATCAGAACAATACTTGCTTTGGCTGTAGTAATGAAATGGAAGATACACCAAATGGATGTCAAGACTGCTTTCTTGAATGGTGTAGTGGAAGAGCAAGTGTGTGTAGAACAACCACTCGGTTTTGAGACACATGATAGGGAGTCTCATGTGTGCAGATTGAAGAAATCCCTGTACGGTTTGAAACAGGAACCCAAGATATGGTACAACAGAATTGATAGCTTTCTATCCAGTTTGGGATTTACCAAGAGTAAAGAAGATTCCAACCTTTACTACAAGGTTGAATATGGAAACCCAGTGATGCTTCTACTATATGTAGATGATCTGTTTGTAACAGGTATGGATGGGTTGATTGCTGACACAAAGAGAAAGCTTGCTACCGATTTTGAAATGAAGGACTTTGATATGATGCATTATTTTCTAGGTATGAAGGTGTGGTAGAATGTGGATGGAATCTCCCTCGGACAAGGGAAGTATGCAATAGAGATCCTAAAGAGATTTGGGATGATGGATTGCAAGGCTATGGCCACACCTATGGCATCGAACCTGAAGCTATTGAGTGATGCTTCATCAAAGATGGTTGATGCCACGATGTATCATCAGATGATTGGGTCCTTGATGTATCTGATGAACACAAGACTAGACATTTTCTTTGCTGTGAACACCTTGAGCCAATTCTTGACAGATCCGAGACATGTTCACTTGATTGCTGCCAAGCACATTCTGAGGTACTTGATGGGTACAATTGATTGTGGGATCAAGTACGAGGTGAATCAAAAGATTAACCTGGAGGGTTATGTTGATTCAGATTGGGCAGGCAGTGCCATCGATAGGAAAAGCACTTCAGATTGCTGCTTTAGTATGGGATCAGGTGTGATCTCTTGGTTTAGTAGGAAGCAATCCTATGTGGCACTAAGTACAGCTAAAGTAGAGTATGTCGCAGCTTGTTCAACTAGTTGTGAGGAAGCATGGCTGCAGAAGCTACTATCTGATTTATTTGATCTCTAGATGGATGCTACTTGTATACATTGTGACAACCAGAGTTGCGTGAAGTTGTCAGAGAATCCAATGTTCCATGACAAGTTGAAGCATATCAAGATCAAGTATCACTATATCAAAGATATGGTGCAGAAGGGAGTAGTGAAGCTCCAGTATGTTGCAATGGAGGACATATAGCTGATGTATTGAAGAAGCCATTGGCTAGGGTGAAGTTCGAATACTCAAGGGAGAAGCTTAGTGTTCTCCAGATCGAATTTTCCTCCAAGGGAAAGTCATGAGACCCATAGAGATTCTGACATGGTGAGAGGATTGGTTCCTTCCATGGTCAAATGTAAGGGATGAGCCATTCTATCATGGTGAGAGGATTTGTTCCTTCCATGTCAGATATGAGTGCTGAGATCCATAGCCATTCTGACGAGTAGGTCAGATACAAGGGATGAGCCATTCTATCATGGTGAAAGGATTGGTTCCTTCTATGTCAGATATGAGTGTTGTCCATTCTGTCGAGTAGGAAAGATGTAAGTGAAAATGCCATTCTCCTGTAGAATGGAGGCACCTGGTTAGTTACCAGGTAGCTCAATCTAGGACTGG
Organism: Pseudotsuga menziesii; assembly: GCA_001517045.1. Classification (NCBI taxonomy): domain Eukaryota; kingdom Viridiplantae; phylum Streptophyta; class Pinopsida; order Pinales; family Pinaceae; genus Pseudotsuga; species Pseudotsuga menziesii. The sequence goes on from LPNX010120248.1 coordinate 616,681, forward strand.
GGGCCATTCTGATATGACTGTAGGATTGGTTCTTACAGGATCAAATGTGGGCGCACGCCTTTTTGAACATACTTGTTGGATTGGTTCCTTGTATGTGTTGAATGTAAGTGCAGAGCCTTTCTTCGATCATTGGTTGATCAGATATAAGTGTTAAGCCTTTCTTCGATCATTGGTTGATCAGATATAAGTGATGTTCCTTTCTTCGATCATTGGTTGATCAAATGTAAGTGCAGTGCCTTTCTTTGATCATTGGTTGATCAGATGTAAGTGCAGGAGCCTTTTGGCATGGAGGATTGGTTCCTCGCATGGCCAAGTGTAAGTGCTGGGCCTTTCTTCGATCATTGGTTGATTAGATGTAAGTGCTGGGCCTTTTTGACAGGGTTGTGGGATATGTCACCACATGGTTAGATGTGAGTGTTGGGAATTGCCTTTCTGATATGATTATAGGATTAGTTCCTACATGATCAGATGTAAGTACTGGGCAGGCCATTCTGACTTAAGTGTCAGATATAAGCGTTGAGGAAGACCTACATGGTGGCTAGGCCTACATCCAACATGAAAAAGGGATGGCTCTGTAGAACTTCCTGTGATAAAAAGAATCATGAGATAGCACCTATGAAGATTCAGTATTGATGATCTAGTAGAGATGATCTAGATCGAGGGATGATCCGGATCCAGAGATGATTCTCCAGAGATGATCCAGATCGAGTGATGATCTAGATCCAGTGATGATGATCCAGATCCAGTGATGATCCAGATCTAGAGATGAAGATGACTTGAAGACGATAAAGACTTGAAGATGAATATGACTTGAAGATGCAGATGACGAGAAGATCCAGAGAAGAATACCAGTGATGAAAATTGTGTCGAGAGAATACCTTCCTAGTTAAGAGGGAGTGTTGATGTAATTGTAAATTCATAATGTATTCACTTGTATTTCTTATCTATTGTAACCCAATGTTTATTTTGGGATGTTCTTGTGTCATGTCATGACCCGATGTTCCTATAGGGAGGATCTATAATGTAAACAAGTCATGTCAAGTCATTGTGGGTAACCCTCCTATTGTCTAAGGGTTAAAGTCCCCACAGTTCCGGGGCACTAAGGTTATTAGACACTCCTAGTGAGGCCGGCCCTAGTAGGGTTTTAGTCATGTCAAGAATTAGTATAAATAGAGAGGTGACCTCTCTATTTAACACACATCTCATACACACTCAGTTGTAGTCCATAGCCGAGGAAGAGAAAGACACTGGGGAAAGAGGAAAGAGCTTACTGTCGTTGGGAGATTGCCTTACTGTTTTTGGGTTTCACTTTGGTGCTGATTCTATCTCTGAGGAAGTTGCTGGGTTTTCTCCATTTATGGTTTCCCTAAGGAAAAACACTGTGTTCATTGTCTCTTGTGTTTGATTGCTGTGCTTGTTGTTCTCTCAGTTAAAGATCCTAATGATATGCTAGCTTAATTTTTAAAATATAACAGGTAAAGCTTTAAAAGGGTGATTAAAATACTGATTAAATTTTGCAGAAAAAGAGATTTTAGTGGCTTAGGAGAACACAATAGTTGTTCATTAGCCACCGAAAGCAGAGCTTTTAGCAGCTTACAGGCCCAAAATTTTTCTTCCTTAGCCACCGAAAGTAGAGCTTTTAGCAGCTTACAGGCCCAAAATGTTTCTTCCTTAGCCACCAAAAGCACATAACAGTGCAAAAATACATGCTTCCACATAGAGCCAATTTTGGTTGATCCAAATACCTCATGGATGAGTTATGAAGCTGAAAATTAATTGAAGGCACCAGTGGCTTGGGTTTGTTCCAATTTTGAAGGTGCCAACGAGGTGAAGTGTGTCACAAACCCTACCTACTTGGGAAAACTATGACTTGTCTACCAGATAGCATGCCCTAGTTATACTTCAGTGATAACTACAGTTATTAAAGAGTTCAAGGAGTGAACAAGTATTAGAGTTAGGTAGATTAGCACTTAAGTTAGGGTTTTTGAACTAAATTTTGCAAAACATTTAGCTTTATCTATTTTTAGTAAAATCAATCCAACTTTTCAGGATCTAAAATAAATTTTGTAAAGGATATAAAGCCTGTGACTTATTTTGAAGTAAGGGTTCGACTTCAGAGAGTTTTAGACCCTTATTGTTATCAAGATTCTCATGTTATTCATCATTTAATATAATATCTTTTTCCATTATATGTTCAGGTTCCATCTCTTTTCTGTTCTATACTTGTGCTTGGATGTCTGATTCAGGTTTATTCTTTTTGTCTAATACCAGATAGTTGTCATCCTATCTATGTGTTGATGGGTTGAATTGCAAATATTTTTCCTTGTTATGATTAGCCATTCATATGTGATTGTTTTATATATGAATCTTCCAGCATAGTAAGTCCTTCATTTATTCACCTTATTATCAACCCTCTAAACATTGGTGGTTAGAAGCCTTATCTTTTGATTGAGTTCTATGCATGTCTTGAGTGTGTGAGGTCCTTTAGGTCATTTGACTTGATCCATTTAGAAAACCATTAAAAACATTGAATTTACCAGGCATCCTCGAGTTGCAACCTAGAGGAGTTTCCCGGAGAGCTAACAAATTGGTGCCATTGCCGGGGAAAGGAGATTGAAGCTCAAATTCCCTGAGGGACGACATGGATCCTTCATTGATGATAGACAAAGTTTGGACACTATTTTGGTTGGAATCATCTATTTGGAGACTCCATTGAAATAAGGTGGCTTCAAGAATACCAAGTACCATAGAAAACCCTCAAGGGCCACTAGTAACACTTGTTTCAGATCCAGAAGAGATTCTAAGAAGAGCTAGGGATTCACTAAGACAGAACTCCAGAGCTGCAAGGGGAGCTACATCAAGTATTTCCAAAGGTATTTTTGCTGTTATATAAAATAGACTTCCATTTCAATATTATTCTGGTAAAGCATCTAGTTCTCAGAAGTTTATAAGTAAATCAGAAAATTTTAGGGTTGAGGAATCTCCAAGCACTACTACTTGTGAAGATCTCATCCCTGGAAACTCCATCAAGGACGAATTCAGTGGCGAATCCACAATATTCAGGTTTCAAAAGAATTTTCTTCTCTTTTGGATTGAAGGTTTGCACCTCTTAACTTAGCTTCAGTTCCTGGTTTCCCACATCCAGTACCTGATATGTTCGAATGGGGAGATTTTCTACCTGTCTTCAAAGAGGAGAAAGAAGACAATCCTGCAGAACACCTCCTCAATTTTCATGAATACATGGATCTATTAGATCAGTGGAATGAAGATGTTTGTATGAAGATGTTCATGTATTCATTGTATGGTGATGTACGTCAGTGGTGTTTTTATTTACCTCCTTCTAGTATTTTATCATTGAAGGATTTTCACTGAGCACTGCAAAAGGTATTTTTCAGATGGTCTTGTATTTGGTAATTGCTGTGATGAATATGAATTACATCATAAGGCTGAAGATGTAAATAGAGATGGATCTCTCCCTCAAAATATGCAGCAGTCCTTCAAGATTATTCAAGATGATGCACTTTTCCATCAACATGAACTAGAAATGAATTATAAAGGAGTTGAATGTTTTCCAACCATCATTAAATCTGATTGTTGTGAATCTGAGGAATTGATTTCTTTAACTATACATGGAAATGATCAGCTTTCTATTGGTCAAATGCCCATTGAAATCAGTAAGTCTAGCTCACAGTTTCCATATTTGCAGATGAAGGGAAGCTGCAGTAACCATGAGGAACAATATTTTTAGGGACTGTCTAATCTCCAGCTAGAACATTAGGAAGATCTTCCTTCTCCTTACTAATATGTTTCTTCAAATTATGACAAGAAACTAGGTAATATTTTTCTAGGTCTATTTCAAAATTTTGTTCTGATACTCCTACATTCGACCAATAAAGTGATGAGGAAGAAGATGTTAAAATTTGTGAAGACCCATTGTTTACTCAAATTTCATCTAGTTCTTCTTTTCAACAGAGAGAGGATAAAAAATGTGTTCCTGCTGTGATAGATTCTTGTTACAAATCTGCTGCTCAAAGGTCCAATAAAGATCTTTTTAGTTTTGATATATCCTGCGAAGATATTATTGTGGAAGAGAAAATTGTTAGCTGTGATAAGCCAGTATATTATCATGATGAATTCAGATTATGTAAATATGGTGAAGGGGAGTAGAAAGGTTTAGATCAGCTGTTGAGCTTGCATTTTGATCCGACAAAGGTTGAGCGATACACATTCAACATTGACATCAATGAAGGAAAAGATAAGCAACCGCTAGAGGGTATTTCCTGTTGGATTTTATGACCCTATTGCTAACTATCTAGAACTTATGAGCATAATAGATATCAAAATATTGTTGTCAGAGGAAATTTGGTTTTATCATCAGTTCAAACCACTTTTTTGTTGGCTATGCATTCCATTATTTTTCGGGTCAAGATCAAGAACAAGTTCAGTAAAACAGTTTATGGCATGGCTTCATTGGAAGCATGAATTTACTTGATTAAGAAACAATACATGGTTAGAGTAGGAATAGATAGGAAAATAAGCTCTTAATATGAGCAACTAGGTCATTTTCAACTATTTTCATGAATAAGCAAAGCGGGCTACAAGCAGATTGCAGGGAATCGGTTATAAAAGACAAATGACTCCATGCCCAATGGAACACTAGAATATATCTTTAATATTTGTTTTTTAGGAAAGGAATTTGGTATGGGGTTCTCGGGACCTCACAGGAAGGTTCCCATAGCCAAGTAGGAGCTAGATTTTATCTCTCAAATAAATTAGTCTTCAATAGGTCAAATTCAAAAAATTATTTTTTGCATAGTGAAGAAGATTTCAACGCACATTATGAAATATTTTTGTATGTTTAACAAAGTTGGAACACCTTGTGCTCTGTTTTTTCATCAAAATCAAAGTTTATCTTTCGATGGCTTAGGTGAACTTTTCAACAATTCATTAGCCATCGAAAATCCTAGCTTTCGGCAACTAAAAATTTGGCCGCAGGACTACATTAACCATCGAAAGCTCATTGACTATGTTTTTAATAAAATTTTGAAAATCAACTTTCGGTGGCTTAGGTGAAATTTTCAATAGTTCATTAACCACCAAAAATCTTGGCTTTTTGGCAGATAAAAAAATAGATCCAAGATTACCTTAACCATCAAAATATCCAAAAAAGAAAACGGTTAGTACATCCATCAAAATCAACCACCGTTGGCATGAGGAGCGACACTATCGAGCACTTAACTGTAGAAAAGACTGGGACTGTGAAAAATTATGATCTGGTAAAGAAGAGGTTGTTATGAAACTAAAGTGAATGATAAAATACCCAAACCCTAGATACCCTCCACCTGTCCTGTGACTACAGTCGAACCACCACAAAGTGTTAAGTTCCAGTTAAATTGATCACTACACTGGCCATATCACGGATCTCATCAGAACTTAATGCCCCCCTGCTCAAGTACCAATACATAATCAGTCCCCTCAAAATAAGAACCCTCTCCTCAATTTGTTCCACAATTCCTGCATGCATTCTCACTGAGCCAAGCCCTCTCTGGATCTAGGATTGTAGTATCCTTCCCTAGGGTTTGAATTTCAGTTTTGCAGGCGCAGAAGAACATTCAAGAAGATGAAGAGAGGAGGAGGACCCGCTCAAAAAAATCAAAACATAGGTTTCTGTGGCTAAGGTTTGTTTCAAAATGGTCTCTAAGCCACCAAAAGCATACTTTCAGTAGCTAAGACCAAAATTTTAGGGCGCTCCAAGCCACCGAAATTGGCGTTTTACTATGAAAAGGCATCATTTTAAAACGATGATTCTGAGCGACTGGAGAATCAATTTGTAAAATGATCAGAGGTTTTTGTTCCTAACATGTTAGAGAACAATAAATTCTCTCATTTTTCCTACAGGTATTGCATATTTAGAGAATCAAATCCATATCTGAGCCCTAATTTTTGGATCTTAGAATTTCCCAGTTTGACACATGTTTTTGAAATACAAATCTCGGGAAAATGAAAACTAATTCAAAAAAATGAGAGAGGTTTTTGCTTAAAACAAACCAATATAAAAACACCTCTTTCTATTTATACACATGTGTCACATATTTGGATAACCAAATCCATCTCTAAGCCCTAGTTGTTCAGCAGTTTGGCCAAATTTTTGGGGCAAAAGATGACCTGTCAGTCATCCAAGTGGCATTTTTGACCTCATCTATCTATCCATGAAGACTTGTTGTAGATGTTGAAGAGTTCGAAGATCAACCCTGATAAAAAAAAAACCAATCAAATGCTTAGGCAGGTGTATGAGCTAGAAGTCTTGGAGAGTAAAATCACAAGAACAAATGGTAGGATAACTAAGAGGAATGCAGAGTTATATGATTCTCTACATGAGATGAAGATGAAGTATATCCTGCTGCAAAAGAGAAATTGGAGATTAATGAAGGACAATTCCAGTCTCTATAGGAATACCAGGCTGGCAAGGTTTCCAACAAAGAATTCAAACCCTAAACCCTAAAACACACCTTGCATTGGAAACCCTAGCAGAGGCAGAAATAAGCCTTCAGGATCCGGATGTAGCCCATGATGTTGCTGCTATTCCAAACCATGTGCAGCTTGAAGAAGTTACAGAAGGTCAGAGGTAAAGCTGTAAAAGGGTGATTAAAAGACTGATTAAATTTTGTAGAAATAGAGCTTTCGGTGGCTTAGGAGAATGTAGCATCTGTTCATTAGCCACTGAAAGCAGATCTTTCGACAGCTTATAGGCCCAAAATTTTGCTTCCTTAGCCACCAAAATCAGAAAACTGTGCAAAAAGACATGCTTCTTTAGAGAGCCAATTTTGGTTGATCCAAATACCTCATGGATGAGTTATGAAGCTGAAAATTAATTGAAGGCACTAGTGGCTTGGGTCTATTCCAATTTTGAAGGTGCCAACGAGGTGAAGTGGGTCACAAACCCTACCTACTTGGGAAAACTATGACTTGTCTACTAGATAGCAAGTCCTAGTTCTACTTCAGTGATCACTGCAGTTATTAAAGAGTTAAAGGAGTGAAAAAGTATTAGATTTAGGTAGATTAGCACTTAATTTAGGTTTTTTGACCTAAATTTTGCAAAACAATTAGGTTTTATCTATTTTTAGTAAAATTGATCCAAATTTTCAGGATTTGAAATAAATTTTGTAAAGGTTATAAAGCCTGTGACTAATTTTGAAGCAAGGGTTCGAATTCAGAGACTTTTAGACCCTTATTGTTATCAAGCTTCTCATGTTATTCATCATTTAATATAAGCTCTTTTTCCATTATATGTTCAGGTTCCATCTCTTTTATGTTCTATAATTGTGCTTGGATGTTTGATTCAAGTTTATTCTTTTTGTCTAATACCAGATAGCTGTCATCCTATCTATGTGTTGATGAGTTGAATTGCAAGTATTTTTCCTTGTTATGATTAGCCATTCATATGTGATTGTTTTATATATGAATCTCCTAGCATAGTAATTTCTTCATTTATTCACATTATTATCAACCCTCTGAACATTGGTGGTTAGAATCCTTATCTTTTGATTGAATTCTATGCATGTATTGAGTGTGTGAGGTCCTTTAGGTCATCTAACTTGATCCATTTAGAAAACCATTAAAAATGTTGAAGTTACCAGGCATCCTCGAGGTGCAACCTACAGGAATTTCCTGGAGAACTAACAGCATGTTTATATACATATATCAATAGAATTTAATAACCTCCTGGATTGAACACCCAATTAGCTATTCTAGCTTTGGAGGAGCGGTGATAAACTCAAAAATTATACATCACTTATTCAACATTGCATAATGAACAAAGAAAAAACACCTTGGAATAGAAAAAACACTGTCTAATTTCTAGGAAATCCAATTCTAATACATTATTGACCATGATAGCACACTTTATTACAGCATACCCAAGGGGTATGAACATGCATTTATTAAAAAGAAAATAGGACCACAACTAGCCCTGATGTAACCATGAACTTCTGAGTACTGAGTAAGAACAAATGATTTGTTCTAAGCCTTGGTGGCTAACTATAAATCCACTAAGTGCAAAATTAGTGGATAATAGGATCCATTGATTCATTTATCAAAATGGATGGCAAAATATAGAAGGAAACCAACGTAATTTGCATGATCTAGTAGTGAATCATCCTCGGTCTTGATTTACTCAACATCGATCCTAATTGTTCTTTATATACAATAGGAGGCATTAGAAAGGACCCATTGATCACAATCCTAGGCCTATTGGTTTCCTTCCCACAATATGGATATTTAAATAATGCCTACAAGAGAAGGATATTGAAAGAAGAAAAGGAGAAGAAAGAGAATGTTACTTGTTGTTGCAAAACAATGGTGTTCTGGGAAAATCTTCAGTCTCTATTGGCCTCTTGCCCCTTTGTTTATGTATAAACTTCACTGATCAACCTCGTCAAATTTATTCTTGAATGGTGGACTAGAGTGAGACAACTCTCCATTGAAATCTTGCATGAAAAATTTGGCTGAAATCATTAAAATTGTGTCTTGTAACAACCCCAAAATATACACTAGAAATTTCTAATCAATAAAAGAAACAAAAACAAGTATAAGGGAGGTTAGAGTCACCTACTTGAAGATAATTCGAGAAAGATACTTGGAGAATTAGTTCCTCCCAACTATAGGAGAGCACCACAAAAATACGGTCACAACTCCACCCCAAAGATGGATCACCACCATGCCCACTAGAACAACAAGTAAAACTTCCATACGACACTCTCTCTTAGAGTCTGTAACAAGTTCACTGATGGACTTATGAAAGAATGAAACATTCAACACATGCACTCACAAAAAAGTTTCTCCATACACAACACGATGTCCCTTGCTATCCCAGTGCACCAATATATATAGCTTTTTCCCAGGTCTTATGTCATCCCATTCAAATCTCTAATCAATCCATAAATCCCTATGATTTAGGATCTTGTCTAGTTGTTGAGTTTTTAGATTGGATTTGATTGGTAAATATCTCTCTTTCTTTCTTACACATGTTCTCTTGTGCCATGGTGGTTTCCCCTCATGTAACTAAATTATCCATGTGTATTTTCCTTTTATTAATAATAAATAATAGTTTGTTGTGCAAAATGTCACTCACTCCTCTTATGGGTATTTTTCAAGTTTTTAATTTACAAAAAATATTTTTTCAAAAATATTAAAAAAAAAATGTCTTGGGGGTATTATCTTTCTTTCCCCCTATTCTTAACACCGTCCTCAGTGTTCTTTTATTCTGAGCTCTCTTACTCATTTCAAAACATGGAGGCCATATGCTTCTCGCATTTTATTCTTCATTTCCCAAGTTGCCTCTTCAGGGATGAAGTACTTCATTGCACTTTTGATTGAACGATGGCTCGATTCTATAGCATACATTCCTCCCGGTCTAGGATGCGGAAAGGTTTGGTCTGGAAATCACCCTCAGGTTCTACATGAATCACATTCCCATCAATTATATGAGTAGCATCATATATATATATAT
>LPNX010120248.1:626417-640957 GCA_001517045.1 Pseudotsuga menziesii
ATACATGATCACCGATGTTGAACTCTCTTGGAGTTCTTTTTAAATATGCGTAACTCTTTTGTCGATCCTGGGAAAATTTTAAGTTGTGTTGCACTTCCTTCACCATCTGGTTTATCCATACATTCACAACATGTATTCTAACACTTGGTTAGTTGTAACACCCTGGTTTTGACCCCGTTTGCATTTAAATAATATGATGTAAATAATCATGGTGTGGAGCTAGGAAAAATCCCCGCCATTGATTTAGTGTTTATGTTTTGGCAATTAAGGTTGAGCCGATGGTATTTTATGCTAGCTAAACATTAAAAAGCTGGACATCATGTTAAATTTGCAACTTTTTAATTAAAATCCTACAACTAGCTATGTCAATGCAACCAAATGAGATGGGGGCATGATTTTTCCTAAGGATAAGGGGGAAAATTGGAAGAGTGGGAAGAATTTTGAAATGGGAAGAGCACCACTTCAGGAAAAAAATTTTTAAATTTTCTTGGGGAAGAAAACACCAAAAATGTATGCCTTTCCCTCATGCAAGATCGATTTTTCCTTACCAAAAATGTCTTCCTTTCCCTCATGCAAGATCGTTTTCACCTCCCCCTTCATGATTTGGACTGAGTGGGACATTTTGGACTAGGTAATATTCATTCATGCAGCAAGCAAAACCACTTAGAATCTAAACCCTTCATGATTTTCTCCTATTCGGCGACCTGGATCCTTCACGTTTTTGGTTTTCCTGTGTGGATTGTTTCTTTTTACATTTTCTCCAGTCTGCTAGTCATTTTCCTAAACATGAATGCCCTGAATCCGATTTTGTGTCTTTAATTTGCATAACCAACAAATGTTTTCATTTTGGTATTTTGCAGCAGTCAATCTGGCATCGACAATGCTCAGAAATTCATAAATTATTGTGTGCATGTGTAATTACTTGGCTTCTTCTTACATTTGATAATCCCAAGACTGAGATCACTGTGTGTGCATCCTTTTTTGGCATCTGAATTGATTTTGGGAATGAAAATGGAGTCTGGACTTGCTTGATAAACCTAGTGTGTGAAGGCACCTCATAGACCGATCTACAAGGTTGATTTTCTTCTTTGCATACGCTGAATAGCACTGGAAGGGAATGCATGGCCTGAGAGACTATGTAGTAGAGAAGGGAAAGATTCCTTGTGTTGGGTGTGTAAATGTTTAGAAGTTAGGCTAGATCCGATGTAGGCATTCATAGCTCTGGATTGATCTCACTAGGTTAACAGTCAGCCTTTCTACCTCCTTGGCAGCCTGATAAACCCAACTGGAAGGATGGACTGGATGGTAGCCTGATAAACCCATATGTTGGCTTGGTTGTGTCTCATGTGAATTTGGCTAAGTGTAAACCAATACCTATGTAAGTCTGATAAACCAAACTGTGTTGGATTGACTGAATTTTATTGTATCCTTGGCTATGGGTGAAGTCTGCTAGTGTTCCTTATTCCTTGGGGGAAATCATGCCCATCTTGGGGGTGGAAGTGCTATTGAGAGATTAAAGAGTGCATTAGCCTATGGTTGGGTGGAACGTTGCGGTGACATAGCTGGTTGTGGGACAATCTTCTTTCAAGATAAGTATTCCCCTGTATTTTATTTTTCGCAATTGTATTTGTTTTATGAATTACTATGAACATGCTGAATGCTTGTACGAATGATTATGCTTCCGCTATATGTTAATAATTTATTCATTTGTGTATATTTAAGTTCATCCATTTTTATATTATTTTCATGGGGATTATATTTCCTGGGGTGATATATGTTAGTCGCATCCTCTTTGCCGAGTAGAGGGGTGCGGATGTGACATTAGTTCTTTCAGTTTTCCCATCTGTTTGATGATGGTAAGAAGTGTTACGGAGAAAAATTCCTATGGCTTGGGGTGTAACACAATAGACAGAGTAACCATAGAAATCAATCCCTTCCCAATATCCAAGAGAAATAAAACATCTAACACTAAAGGTTCTCGAAACATACCTTATTCCGGATGGTTGACGTAGATCCCCGTTGAGCTTTTCCAATCCCGCTTGTGTTAACAATTTGCTCTCTCAACAATCAGCAAACAAGACAAGCATGATGTATAATGGTGTTAGACCTACTCTAGCATATATAATCAATAATGTATAAGCAATTAAAAGCATCCATGGATTCAATATTCATTTAATGCACATCATTGGACAAGAAAAGATATTTCTGTTAATATAAATCAAAGATTACATGAATGACAACCTCTGTCGGCACGTTTGCGAACCGGAGAAACTGAGTCCTCCACCTAGGCCTCCACCACTTCAATCCTCCATCTCTCAATAGCAAGCTCACAAGAAAAGGAAAGCTTGGGAAGAACACAAAGTGCTCCAAGGGACAAAGAGATGCAGACTCAAGTATAAGCAAGCTACGACAACAATGGACTATAGTTTTCTTACTCTTCAATTCCTCCCCTTTCAATGTATCCAAAGGGTTCGTTACATAGTGCTTCAATGGGGTAATGGAAGGTCAAATAAAAGCGACATCGAAGCATATGGAAGGCCAAGAGACAAGTGACTCAGGTCCACATCAAGGAAAACTCCAAAAATATTTGGCCTTTTGCACACATCCCGATGTACGCGGGCTTAAGGGTTATATCCGTGTGTATACGCGAAAAATGATTTAAAAGTCATGTATGGAAAATAACAGGTGTTTTTAGGGATGAAATTGGAAACATCAAAGGTAAAAAAATGGTCCATGGGGTCCAAAGAGTCTGTAGAGGGATAGGGAAGGCCATAAATGTGTGATCTACCATGTATGGTAAAATCAGTTGTAATAGATGCCCCCTAATGTGTGAGGTCAGAGGGGTGATACGATGGTCAAAATACATTATAAGTCCATCCCAGAAGTGGAGTGATGAAGAACCAGTCATCCAACAATATAGTACAAATATCTTTGCATATGACTACAAGTACATACAGCAGTCCCGGATACGTAAGAGTACTATGGCCATTAATATGCATGATACAAAATATGACACGTGTGGTCATCACCACGTACAATATAGATATATTAGAATCTCCATGATGAATATATACAAAGGATCATGATCTCCATGAAATCTGGAGATATACAATGGATCAAGATCTCCATAATGGATGAAGATATCTGACATACACTGGAATCAAGTCACGAGAGCTGAAATCTCATGAACACTAACACGATCAAGGAGGTAGCATATCAGAAATGCCACCAATCTGGAAATTCTTCTACACAATCTGCTACAAGTACATGTCCTACTATGTGAATAAAGGTGTCGAAGTCAAACATAGTAGTCCATCGTCTGATTACCGTTCATTGATGTATACCGTGAATAGACGCGAGATCACCCACTGATAATGAAAATGGGAATCAAGGTACTATAGTGAAATCTAACAAGTGTGAATAAATGTGTTAAGGTAGAACACTTGAAAGAATCCATCGATCAGGGGACATTAATGTATTCCCAAAACTGTCAATGGCAAGAGAACCTACCATTGATGACTGTAAGTCTCAAGGAACTCAAATGACTCTAGATTCCTATCCTAGAATAAATGATCTGAAGTTGATGGGATGAAATCCACTAGAAGGAGGGCATTAAGCCATCCCTCATCATCCAACACGAGGTACTCAGCAAAGCTATATAATTTGGAAGGACTCGATCATAATGTGCTCGAACCAGTACCAATACCGGGAATGACCGACATGCAAATTCAAGAAACTGAGGAATGGGCGACTTAGGCTTAAAATTCCCTCAAATAAGAGCATAAAGGTGAATGGTGACTGAATGTAGGAAGCATAGACTCAATATACAAAACTGGGACATCTCTGTGACACAGGAGGCATCGACAGAGGCTCCATAAGGACTGGAAGCTTAACCAGTCGGTGGAGATAAACTCAGAGAAACAAGTACAACTCCTAAAGTCAAACTATTAACCCAAACAATGGATGTGATATACAGTGCTCTATTCGAAGGTGACTCGACTCAACTGCTGCCAAAGATAACATCTTTTCCTGTCCATATTTTTGGATTTTTTATTTTTTTTGGACTTTTTCAAATATTTTGAAAAGATTGAAAAAGAATAAAAGTGCTTTATAGTTACAAATCTAGGAGGAGATGAGTGTCAAGGAGAAAACAAACTAGTTCCAAGCAGTGGAACATACCTATGCTCAATGCAAGGAAACATGTGTAGGATAATGACACTCGGGGGAAGGTCCCCTCTCGGTAAAAATGGGGGATCAAATTGAAAAAGATATATAAAATGGCTCTACTTGGCTAGACATGAGACAAGCTCGGGCTATATGGCTAATAATCAAAGTCAGGGAAGTCAACATAAGGGTCAATAAGGCAAGAAAAACTCATGATAATGCAATTACAACTTGACATAAGGGAGTCCTGGGGAAAAGGCTAGCAAAAAGATCAAGAGGAGTATGAGGCTCCTACGCAAAGTCATGGAGATACTATACAAAGGACTCCCACACCCTAAAGGAAAAATGTCGGCATGGGAACCAAATGCAAAACATGACCTAACTAGAGTACCCATGTATGGTCAAGCTCTACTATTCACATCATGTCTCTTCTAAAAGCAACAAGAAGGTTCTGTGACAAGATAGAATGGGTTTGTACCTAAGGTTATAATGAAACGGGAATAAGCTCATGCAAAGTGAAAATAGATGTGAAACCTAACTTATGTGCCAATTTAGACATAATACTTGAAATAGGCACGAACGGGTCAAAACCACGGTCAAACCGTGCTGAAAACGGACTCCTACATCATCAAATTAGTTCAAAACGGTCCAAAATGGTCAGAAATGGTCAAAAACTATAGAGACTGGGTAAAAAATTTAAATTTTTTTCTATAAATAGTAAAAAATTTAAAAATTCCATATCATTTGAAATTTTTACCTATTTGAGCTCAAAACTTCCGACATGAATTCTGGGAGATTCGTCCAACAAAATTCGACACCGTTTGATCCAGGTAACTCCTCATGTCCTCCTTTTCCTATTTCTTGTAAATTTTTTAAGTTTTCATGGTCCAATCATTTTTTTAGTCCATACTAAGTTGTGCATTTTGTCCCACACAGGTATCGAGGTTTTTTCCGCATATAGAGCTCACCATACACAGAAAAAACACCCAAACCCACGTACATACACAACTATTTTACAGACAGTCACGTATGAGGCCGCAAATGATATTTTCAAAGGAAAATGTTAGTGAAAACTCTTGTTTTTTGTGTAGGATGGTGTTAGAGTGGAGGGAGAGGGCACGGGGTCTTCACTTAGTGAAACCATGCCATAGCACGTTCGTTTGTGGAATATGAAACAATACCCCTATTTTCAAAAAATATTGGAAAATACCTCCCAAAATCATTTTTTTTAACCCCCTCCCAATATGCCTTGCTGATTTTAAAAAATCCCTATTTTCCCTATATATTGCATGTATCCATTTTTTCATTTACATTTTTTATACCCCTTTATATTTCTACCTAAGGAAAAAAAAACTAAACACAAGAAAGGGCCAGATTACTGGAGACACACCTTGATGTTTATATAGATTGTGAAATTACTACAATAAAGCGAATGTTGTTGGGAACATATATAAGACGACAACAAAAACATATAGAAAATAATCATGTATGTCTCAATATTCTAGGAGTAACCCGAGGGTTAGCTCTTTCGGCTGAACAATCTGTCAAAGGCATGTTGCCAATGAGGAGGGCCTAGGTCACAGGTCCAAATCCAATCTAATCCCTCAGGTTACCAGCCACATGGTTGACAACATCTTCCATTCAGATATTCTGGGGAAGAGAGTGGAATCCCATGAATTGTTCTTTAAAAAACATAAATTTGGCAAAGAAAAATCTAAAGGTTTTTTGAGTTAAGGTGTTTGATTTGAATGTTCATAGAACAATTGTTAAACACAAATCCAATTCCTGATATGTGTTCCATCAATATTAAATTTTAATGATGTATAACTGAAACCCTGAACTTAGTTCTTGATATGAAAGGCTTCTGCTTACCACATTTTTTCATGTCAATCATGATTGCATCACTCATTTTGGCTCCTCAATATCGAAGTGTTATTGTCCTGCACTCCAATCATTATCATACTCTAGCTTCTCAAACTACACAATGTTTAGATTCAGAGTCAATAAATTATCACTATCATGTCAAGGCAATGGTTGGTGCTAATCTACCATGATGGCTAATAAGAAAACTTGAGCAAGTAAAATGAACACTTCCCAACTTGATGGTCTACATTTGGGGATCAGGCAAACCCAATCATCTACATTTTTTTCTTTTAGAGGAAAAAATACCAGCCTTTGTTATTCATAGAATCAAAAGACATCGTTTACATAATTCTGACTTAACAGCAGAATACAAATATTAAACAATCAGCAATATACTATGATCATGCTAACCATATCCAGCCTAAAACTGAGAAACAACGAAAGTCTGATCATTGCATACTTTTGTCATCATCCCTGATAAATCAGATCAGAAAATAGAGTGAACCGGAGGTGATCTCAAGAAAATATTCCTAAGAAGAGCTAGCTGACAGAAATTCTCAATCGTGACAAAAAGAGAAAATACAATCAATGCTGATAAAAATCAATGCTGATATATCAGGGCAAACAACATCTAAAAGAGCACAAAAAGATCCTGTGCTATTACCAAAACATCCAATGTTTCAGTGAATTTTCCGTATCCCATATCCAAATTCAGAGCTGATTTAGAGAGACCGTCTGCCAGCGAGTTGTGCTACCGGTATATGTGCTTGAAAATCACCGAAGGGACATGATGAAGCATATCTCTAATATCTTCGCACCAGTGCCTCAAAATAGGAATATCAAGGGCAGAAAGTCTGTTGATCCGTGAGATAACAACCAAAGAGTCACCAAGTATCAAGTGAATGGGCAATCCCATAATTAATCTAACTCTTAGAGCAGCCCATAGAGCTAATAACTCAGCTCTGGTATTCATACTGCAACCACAGCCCATAGAGAAACTATAAAAATGGTTATCATTCAAATAAATCACAAAACCTGCACCTCCCACATTATTTGCAGCAGCCCCATCATCTACATTACCATACTATGGCTTCCTTGAATACAAGATGTCTACATTCAAAGTCAAGAACTTACACTTGATATATCTATATGCAGCGGTTGGTGCTCGTCTACAATGACCCCGAAGAAAAGATGAATAACTATAATGAAAAGCCCTTTACATATTCCATGTGCCTTCTACCAAGAAAGATTGTGGCTGCATAGTCTCCTTTTTAAACCCTTATCATATGAAAAGACCCAACCAATTATAGAGGGGGATGTTTCCCTAGCATGGTAGGATGCTCTACAAATGGTGCAAAGCACAAATTAAGACAATGGGAACACAGCCAATGAAGCTCATTTTCTTAAAAATTCTAAACAAAGTGATTGAAAACAAACAACAAGGTTTCGCACATCAAGTGATCACAAATTAAAGTGTTTGAATCTAACATGCTGCCATGCAAGCTATAACTTTGTATCTAATCAAAATCTTCCCCTAGTAGCATATGCCTCGTTCAGATAAAATGCTACAACACATGATAAAGCCTTACAAAAGTAATATCTACTCCGAAATGCCCTGGAGGCTGGTATTCATACAATTCAAGAACCTGTTAATTGTAGGTTAAAAAAATAAAATGACAAAGAAGAAGAGTAAAGCAAAGCAAGCCATGCTCTGTTATATCCAAAATTGCCAGTTTAACTCAACCCGAATCCAAAACTAGGTCAAATCTAACTAGAACAAGGCAGCATTGGCTTGCTACATCAGACTTAAGTCAAAACTTGTGAAACTTGACAATATATGCAAACATGACAAGCTATAACCAGGTCCACTCACCCGCATGCTTATGTAAACCAAGAAATCTCCAATCTTACCCATTTTTTGCACATCTTGCAGCAAATTTTTAGACCTTCATGTAGCATCAATGGCACAGATTTTGTGTTCATCTTCTAAGCATATTATCTGTAGGTTAGGGAATAGAAATTGTACTCATTTTCTAACCAATATTCAAGCATATGGGCACAGATTTCCACCAGAGATTTTTCATAATACAATTTTCTATATATTGTGCTCAGTTTCTACGCAAATTTTTGATACCTTGGGCACAGATTTTCACCAATATTGCAGATACGTTGTTTATAATGCAATTATGTTCTACCATACACCTATATAGTGCTCATTTTCTGAGTAAACTTTTTGGCACCACTGAACCAGGAAAGAGACAAAGATCAATAAATTCCATGATGAAAGCAGTCACACTAGAGGAAGTTCAACCTAGAATACTTGTCTGAGTATGGGCATGCACATTATAGCGTTAGCTTTAGATTCCATTAGAGTGTCAAGTCAAGTTGTGCCATGGACACAGTGCACATGGTAGGGGTAACTTTAGAGTCCATTAGTGTGACAAGTTCAGTTGTGCAAATTACTTAGGTGCAAGTGCAACAAGAAGTCAAGTGCATCTAATGGCATGGCATACTACAGTGGGGTGGATAGACTACTCAGCTTATGGTTTCAAGTGGAAGTTCAATGATCATACCAGATCATCATACAAATAGACCAGATGTGAAACACTTCGTATTTCCTCAAACTATATTGTTTATACCTAGATTTAAAATTGCAATGGGCTTCATCAGTTCATGGTGTTAGTCATAGTCAGTTGATAGACAGATAGCTATGTTGCAAAGCTTCATAATGTTCGTATCATTATTGCACAAAATTCTTAGTTAAATGAAATTTCAGTACTATATTTTTGCCCAAATATTTGTGTCAATCATGTATGATCCTATATGTAATTATTTCTGATTATCTAATTTAGCTTCATAAATTGTCTTGCCTAATTAGTTCATTGTGCCTGATTACCCTGTGGTAAGCATACCATTTCCATATGTTACGATTTATGTCAAGGTTGTTCTTTGTAATGGCACATGTTGCTTCCTAGTTTTATATTGGACAAGCATCTCACTCTCAGTTGGTTCAGAGTCAATATTTTTCACAGCAATGTCATCCTTCTTGTCCTTGCGTTTTCACATATTCATCCATCATTGATGCATTTTGCAAGCAAGGTAATGTGGAAGCTGTTGCGGCGCTACAAGGCCAGATGGTGAAGAAGGGTCTGGCATTCAATGTTGTGACCTGAGGCTTTGGAATTCTAGGAAGAACTGCAAAGACGTGGTGTTATGCCCAACATTTCTAATTACAATTCAGTTATCAATGCCTTTTGTAAGAAAGGTAGGATATCGGTTGCAAGCAACCTCCTTAAAGATGCCTTGGACAAAGGTTTAATTCCAGATGTGATTACCTACAGGGATTTGATTAAGGCACATTCTGAGGTAGGAAATATACAGGAGGCCTCTGAACTTCTTGATAACATGATAGGTTGTGGAATTGTGCCAGACGACTCTCTCTATAACACTGTCATTGACAGACTTTGCAATCAATGGAAATTTGATACTGGTATGAAACTCTGCAATGAAATAGAAAGGAAAGGCATGCTCCCAAGTATTAGCAGTTACATGTCACTTATCAGAGTACTCTTAAAAAATTGCAGAAAGGAGGAGTTTAATGAGATTATGAACAGAACCTATGTAAAAGAATTGGCTTTTGATGTCAGAACTTGCAATATGCTAACTAATTGTTTATGCATGGAAGATGCAGATTTTGTCATGAATTTGTATGGCAGAATGGAGGTGAAAGGTGTTGCACCTAATGCTTATACATACAATGCTATCATTGGTGGACTTTGCAAAGTAGGAAAGGTAGATATGGCATTGAAGATGCATTTCAGAATGCAGAAAATGGGTTTTCTTCCTGTTATTGAAAGCTTCAGCACCCTTATGAATGGTCTTTGCAAGAAGGGCAGTTTCGAAGAGGCTAATAATATTTTTAAACTAATGCTAGAGAAAGGTTTAGTTCCTAATGTTCATATTTACAGTAAGATGATAATTTCAAACTGTGAAAGGGGATGCATAAAGGGAGCCTTAAAACTGCATTATGAAATGCAAGATAAGGGGTTATTACTAGCGCTGGAAACTTATCACTCGCTTATTTATAGACTTTGCAAAGAAAGGGACACAGATGGAGCTATAACTATTTACAATGAAATGGAGGCAAAATCTATGTTCCCATCCCTTCATCCCCACACCACCCCATCCTAGAAACTCAATGCAACATAGGTTAAAAGGCAGAAGTAAGAAAGCTACTTCAAAATGGTAGTGTAAGGACTCTACATTACATATAATACATGTTCAGGGTCATGGGTTGTGCCTTGCAAATATGATATATCTGTTGATGGAATGTCAATTACTTGAAAAGTAAGGGTAGATATTTTTCTCAATCAGAACGAAAATATAATGTTACATATTCTTTACCATCAATGCATGCAATCACTAGTTGTGATTTGACCAAATCCTTTGCATCCACGCCAACTGGAAGCTTGAGAGCCTTGTAATATGCAATGTGAGGGAACTTTTCAATTACCTGAATAGTAATCAAAACTTCTAATTAAGCATGTTGAGACATCATGCAATTAATGGTTGTAAACGCACTAAAGACAATACTTCAAACAGAATACAAAACAAGATAATACATCATAGTGAATAAATAAGTGTAAGGGGGTTCACCTTTGTAGGAAGTCTTCCTTGCTACTCTTCTAGTTGAATTACGAAATATTCCCCTGTAAATACGGGAATGGTACTTTATCAGAAAGATGGCAAAAGTGAATAAAAATAGATCTATACCTGTATCAACAAAGGGACTTGAGGCTTCCATCCTCCCTGCAATACCTTTAAGATTGGAATATGGACATTGAGGCAATATCAAGAAGTCACAAAACCTTCCCCACATGAGCAATATATTCTATTGACTCACTATCATCTTAGACGTTAGAGCTTTTTAACTCAATTGTTTAAAAAATGATGCTCTTGGAGAAAGTATAGTATTTTTAAACAACTTACATTCTAGCAATTATGCCATGAGTAAAATTCATATATTGTTGTCATGAAAGGGGGTTTGATTACAATTTTCCCCTTTTACTAAGGTTTCCTCAAGGGAGGGATCAAGTTGAGCATCCTACACCCCTTCCCAATAAAGGAGCTTCTCCATAAGCTTTTGAGATTGAGTGTTGTGATATGTAGCCAGCCAATGATCTCTTTGACTAAAATTTCTAGGGAGGCAACTATGATGTCCATCCATGGGGCCTTGATTTCAGACAAGTAGTACCAAGCACGAAAAAGGGCTGCTAGAGTGTTATAACAATGCAATCAATGCCTCATAATAAGTCTTTTGAGACAAGCCACCAACAAGTGTATTGTCAGGTCCACTTAAAAATGGTTAATGAGAGTGGTACCATGGAAATCAGAGCTAAACAAGGAATCTTTTGAGATAGGTCTCTTGCAAGGGTATTGTCATGACCCAAAACTCTTTAGTCCTATAGGAATACTGCTCCTAGTTGAGCAATATTGCACTAATGGAACCCCCAAATTATTGATAGTTTATTTTAAGTAAGAATCTTGTGGCATGTGTTGCAAAAACTAGGGTTTGCAAAGTCTAAGGACAAGAGTGTCAAGTGTTATAGCTCTCTAATATATGTGCAGGTTTCCACTATAATACTTCACCCAATCCCTTGAGGTACTCATTAAGAATGCTAGTCTATACCCTTAACCATACTACCCAATTCCCAAGTAATAGAGAGTGAGCTCCCCAATGTTAATCTCACTGTACTATAGAAAAATATGGTCGAAAGGTAGGTTGGCCTTGAACATGGTTTAGGAACCAACCAACCGCATATTTGTTTGTCAAATAATAGATCTTCATGTTATTTAAAGATGTCAAAACACATATCTAGCCTTTAAAAGTTCTAAAATCAAACACATGTTGGCGAAGGAAAGAGCTCTAATATCACTTGTAATGTACGTAATCAACAGAAATCGCAGAGCACGATCATTCAAAGAAATTAAATGCAGAAAAGCAAATAAAAGAGCAAAAAGGATTAAACCTACAAAATATATCCCTTATATTAAATATCTCCAAAATAGTGAACCTCCTATATAAGCTTCTTCAAGGGGAAAACCTCCTATGAGAGCTCGAATTACAATGCCCATGAAACCTGTGAATATCCCTACTACAAACAAGGGTTGTGATAGGAAACATTCAATATTTCTTGATCTTGCTACAGTTAATAGGATAATGTCTAATCCAATGAAGCCAAAGCTATAATGTTTTATCAAGGAGGGCAGAAGCTATAACAAAATGAGTTTACAAATCAAGGTATAGGATAACACTGAAAGAAACTTGAGAATGCAACACATGGAATACATTGAATCGAAGAGGATTCCTCGAAGCATTGTACATTACCTCATCTTGGTACAATATTACGAATTGTCGAAAATAGATTCAATGATCAAGAGAACAATTGAATTAACATAAACCTTAGAAACCTTATGAATTGTTCGTAATTCTCCTGTCCAACACAAGATAATTAAGAAATTCAGTATTAGATTTACAGAAAGAAAAATAAAGGTCGTAGAGGAAGTTGAAATATTGGGAATGGAGTAATGGCATTGGATAATTGTGGAGAAAGTTGAAATATTGGGACTCAAGGGTAATGGCATTGGAAAATCCAAGGCTTAGGTGATAGCATGACAAACCAATACAGATGGATGTGGATGTAAATGTCATTGTTTAAATGCAAATGGCATTGATCACATTCACAGATCTATTTTTAATTTATTACTATGGTAGCAAAAACGGCCATATAGCGACAATTGAGGTCTATTCCTAGCCACCTAAGAGCAGCCATTTAACTTTTTATGAATCACAAGTAAAAAGTTCAGTGCATCCCATTAAATAATAGGTTCAGAAATTGGAGTAAATTGAGATATTATAACACCGTTGAGAAAAATTCCTCTAAAGGTGGTTGCACTAGTTATTAAAAAATTTATTTGTGCTTTTGGCCTGCCATTAGGAGGCCATCAAGCTGTCTCGCATACTTTAATTACAATTGGATTGATTGACATATATTAGAACATGCTCTCCAAAATGTAGTTACTTGATGTGCAATATGTTGTTCAGTACTCCATACTCAATGACCGGAGATTTACCAAAACAATTAATATCATTGAGCATAACAATCTAGACATGACAACTTGAAGCACCCACTTCAACTGTCGTTCATTGAAGAATAGGAAGGCTGTAATGAACCAAATTGTAGATTACCAGGAATGTAGGTACACCACGTGCAAAAACATGAAGCAACTGGGATTGTTTAATGGATTGAAACAAGGAAATGTCACATCCACAAATGACTGCCGTTTGTGCAGTGAAGAACTTCCCTGCTGTAGCAATTGGCTTCTAAAATCCTTAAATAGAAAAGAAAGATAGTATCGAAGTGATTTTTTCCTGCAACTACTTTGAAGAATAAAAGGGAACAGAAAATCAAGCAGCAGGAGGAAAAATCCAAAGGAGAGAAGATCGATGGGGAAATCGAACAAAGATTTCTCATTAAAGAATGGACTTTTCTTGGAAAAATATCGGTGTCCTCTAAAGATGGAACTCTAGAAATCAGATATGTTGAGAAAAAAGGAAACACCAAAGTCTATAAAGGATTTGCCTATGACACAACAATATTTTGCATCCAAGACTGCTGACTTGGTCTTTGCATTTATGCCCCTTTGCTCACTAAAAAAAATTCAATAACAAAGTCAGCACCAAAATCTCGATTCCTTACTCTAGACTCAAGCTCTCATAACTTACTAAAACAACTTCAATAACAAAGTCAGTACCAAAATCTCGATTCCTTCCTCTAGAATCAAGCTCTCATATAAATAATTTTAGTAAGTGCCCAAATCAAACATTTGTTATTAAGACTTGTTGAATTTATGGAATACTTCAGAGATTATGAAAAAGACAAACTTACTTTAAGAAAACTTCAAGAAACAATTCTTAGGTACTGACAATTATAAACTTGAACTATGGATGTGAAATATACATAACTGTCATACTTGGTTGGCCTTGTAAATCAATTTTATGGAAGAGACTGAAATCAAGGTTTTCGAAAGAGAATGAAATCAAATATCAATCCAATTAAAAATATACTGCATGTGCATGCCCACAAATACAACACTTCTTTGTGGATAAAATATTTACCTCATCACACAATGAAAGAAAGGATAACAATACTTGTTTAGTTCACGATGCAAGCGGGCATTCATCTCCTTTAAGCTCTTTACACTATTCCCAGTTACTGCATATGGAGCATTTGGCCTGCCACTTGGCTGGGAATATTCTGCTGTGGTATTGAGACGAGCAAGTTCCTACTCTAGTCTTTCGATATCATCCTTATGTCGTTGAAAATTCATTTCTGTTTTCCTATGCAATCCCTCCTCCCTTCGTCTCGCAGAAGCTTCAGCTGCATCCTTTGCTCTTCTTTCTTCCTCTGCTTGTGCAATTGCCACTTCTTTAGCTTTCTCTTCCTGCTTCC